>JAQQTO010000022.1:1132500-1732500 GCA_029884595.1 Ormosia semicastrata | reverse complement strand
CATCACATATTTTGGGATAGAAGTTGTAAAATGGGCTGAAATTTGGATGCTGAATAGTTAAGACCAATATCTACAACTTTCATGTTGAACACTTTTCCAGAATCGGGCTCCTTGAAGGTGATATTGGGCTTAGAAATCAGAACAGAGGAGCTGTGACTGGGCCTGGGCAGTGTTCAGTAAACTGAACGTATCTTACGTTAGAGAAATGATATTGGACTCAAACCAAAGTCATTTGAAAGCTAAGATCTAGGCCTACAACTTTCATGAAGACTACTTGGTTCAAAAATGATGAATGCAATGACTTCAGAGCTGTATGATTTCGGAGACAAGGAATCTCTATAATTTCTCACTCACCTAAAGTCATTTGGCATTTTCCACTCATTTTCCACTCATCCAACCACTAATGACTCAGCCCCCTTGTCATTTTGTATCTCTAATCCTCTATAAAAGGGGGCCTTGGCAGATCATTAAGGGTGTTAGGTGTTAGTTACCAAAATGATGCCATTTTGTTACTAAGTTTTCTTGTAGTAATTTTCCTTTGTTCTAAATTAAAGTTATGTTCTTCTTCTTCTTCTTCTTCTTCTTCTTCTTCTTTCTTCTTCTTCTTCTTCTTCTTCTTCTTCTTCTTCTTCTTCTCTTTCTTTCTTCTTATCTATGAGTAACTAAGTTTCATTTTACTTGGGTGAAAGGGTGAAGCTCTTGGTAACAAAGTAAGGTTAGATTTATTCTTCTCTTGTACTTAAATGATTTATATTTTTCTAGTAACCATTATACGTATTATAATCTGTTTCTTATAATTTAGAAACCATCTTTGTAAAGAGGAGTTCTTGATTTATTGTACACAAAATATTGGCACAATGAATGCTTTAACCCATTTATAAGTGGTGGTAATATTTTTAGGAAACATAATATAATTACGTATATTATTTTAATTAGACTTTTAATGTTGTATTTTCCGATTGGAACCTCCATGTTGCGAGGATTCTAATTGAGTTATAAAAGGAATTGATCTTACCTTTATTTTATTTACCAAGAGTGAATCTTTTTACCCAAGAAAATAATTTTAATCATAGTAACAAAATATTCACTTCACTTTAATTAATCTTCAGCAATTCCCTGTTGATCGACCTCGGACTACCGAGAAATATATTACTTGAGACAACTTGTACTTGGGTTTGTAAATGCGACAATCAAAAAAATTGTGCATCAACTATCATCAAAACCCTAATCTCAGTTTCAGCCAAATACCTTTGAAATTGTTTTTATCTCAACTACTCTCCAAAATTCAATAGACGAGTATAAGGAGACACATGCTTTCAGTGTCACTAGTAAGGGCAATAGCCTAGGCACTACCCACTCAACTTCCCCAAACTTAACGATGTTAAGCTTACGATCTTATCGGGCATTTCCTCTCCACGAGGCTCTTGTATAACGTCATTTTCATTTTTGAAATCACTATTTATTTAATTTTCATCTACTTTTGATTTGTCTTATTCCTGAACTGCTCCACCATGCGACTTCTGTCCATCATAAAATCTATTTTGTAAAAACATGTAAATTTATTTTTTTAATCCATAATTTTTTCTTCTTCTTTTTCTTACATCACCCTACCTAGTCTTTTTCTTATCATCATAAGAGTTGAACTCGTGTCACTACTCAAACTTTCTATCACATTTACCACATGATGATCTTAACACTAGAATCATCATTCTCGCTATCAGTGGATGACAAAAGATAAGTTACTTGAGCAGTTAAATCATGTACTATCTAGAGCCACTAAACCTATCAATACAAAACTAATATCGTCTAATTAATTTCAGATTTAGAACTTCCTAATTCAGTAGAATATTAATTATTTAAACAAGTCAAACGCAACAACATGCATGCAAATAAGTGTTAATAGCAATAACATATTACTATATTACATAATTCATAAAAATCTGCCACACTACCTCTTATTTGTTTAATTAATTTATTTAACTAATTAAATAATTATTTAATAATTATTTAATTATTGGTATAATTCAAATTTTAAATTTCTATAATTTTATATTATATTATAATATACTATTTTATATTTGATTAAATTTAAATCTTCAATTTACACAATTTGAAACTTTATAATTGATGCCTCTTATATATTTATCATTTTCCTTAGTTTGAAACCATTATTCAGCTGCAAGATCTTACACATGTCTCCAACCCATGCGTATACATCATATATTTTACAATTGGGTGCACATTTTTGTGATTTAACATTTGCATATAATTATTTATTTATTTATATATACTTCACATTTTTATTTTCTTTTATTTCATATTATATTTTTATTTTATTTATTAATTTATTAATCATTAATATTAATTAATAATTATTTTAATTTAATATATAAATTATTAAATTTATCATATTAATTAATTTAACAACCTCTTCACTTAAAATTTTTAAAAAATATATTTAATATTGCTATTTTTGTCACGATTTTTAAATTTTTAAATTAGCATATAATATTATATTATTCTATACAATCATAATATCTGTCATTTATCATACCAACACACAAATATGAACAAATAATATAATACTATACATATAAATATACATTCAAATATTCACATAAACATTTATATTCAAAATATAAACACCATGTACATACATGCATACATATACATATTATAAACAAATATAACATTCAAATAAAAAATAAACAAAAATAACATACAAGTTCCATGCCATGCACTAACATGTCACATGCACTGCGTCTACGTCCACGTCTTCCACTACATATGTACTACTTCAAAAACTTGTCCCAATTCAAAAACCGTCCTTGCCTAATCAATGGCAACACTAGCGAGACCTTTACCTACGCCAACGTGTAACTCATCGCCCCCTATTCGTCTTCGCAATCCTCAGAGCCTCATACCACGGCGCTATGCATTGTCACAACCGCCAACCCCTTTTACACCCTGGCAGAGGTGGCGAAATAGTTGGCAGCCTCCAACTCCAAGCTTATCATAACACAAGCCTCCTACATCGACGAAGTTAAGGATTTCACAAGAGCCAACGACGTCAAAGTGATGTACATTGACATGCCTCCGGAGAGTTGTTTGCACTTCTCGGAGTTGACGGAGACCAACGAGGGTGACATCCTGCTGTGAAAATCTCCCCGGACGATGTCGTGGTGTTGTCATATTTTTTTGGCACGACGGGAGGAAGGAGGAGAGAAAACGTAGAAATGGAAGGTAATCTGCTACTCTCGACTCTTATAAAAAAATTTCAGTGGATTAGTATCTGTATTTTTTTATGTTTTTTTTTAATTTCCGGTAGCAAATCCACCTGAAACCTCGGAATACATTACCGGTTCATTTACCGGAGTATTCTGACAGCTTATTTTTGACAAATTAGCCACTGGGAATTAGCCAGAGCTCCTCCCCGAAAGTTGGAGAATTTTTTTGACAAAAATAATCTACCAAAAACCCTCGAGAAAAGAAATGGGTATATTTACCGACAGATTAGTTAACAAAAATGTAAAAAATCAATGTCTGATTTATTTTCCAATGGATTATTCATTAAAAATTTATTTTATTTTATTTTATTTTATTTTTTATTTGACAATTATTTTACCAGCAGATTTGTCCATTGAAAAAAACTGTCACTAAATGCCAAATTTCTTATAGTGATTAAATTTAAAAAATCACACATTCTATTTTCCAAGAAGTGAAAGAAAATAAAATAAAATGTGTAATTATACTTTTCGTTTAAGTTTCACTAAAATATGAGTTTGGTGATATGCAATAAGAACTTGACTTAATAAGTATAATATTTGAATTCTTTTAGTTTGTAATTGTAAGTAATTATATATTCAATTTACAATCCACAAAGGATTAGGTATCTTGCTAAGTAAACTCATCTCTTAGAGTATAATAAAGGTTTGAGACCTAGAAATAATAGTTGTAGAAAGAGATTAGTTTCATATTCAGGGAGGGAGAGGATATCTTAAGAAATGAAAAATATTCAATTTATATTTTTAAATAAAAAACCATTTATAGTACTATATTTAAGATTTAGTGAATAAAAATCAAAATGAGAAAATACAATAATTATTTTTCAAAACAGTATCGTATTGGGCTATTAGCATTCATGCAAATACGGTGAGTACTAGCACAATATATACCGATATAAAGATTTGGCTTCTATGATGTGCTTTAGAAAGTAGAGTGTAATATTTTAATTATTTATAAAAAATATAAATAATTTATAATTTTATAAAATATATATATATATCTACATAATAAATTATACATATATAATAATCTATTCTTTTAATTTTTTATCAATAATTAAAATCTTACACTTTATTTTTTAATGCACATCCAACACTTTAGATTGCAAAATCCTGTATAAAAAGCCTGTAATAGAAAACAGATAGAGCCCAGAGATGACACACTCTCTCTCTCCTTCCATACCTGTGGGTAGAAATCCAATAAAGATGACTTTTATGGAGTTATCACTGTTTTGACATTTATGTACTCCTGGTGCTTTGTACAGCCTCACTGTTAGACAAGAAGGTACATGCGTAGTTGGTCCTCAGCTACCATTACCATACAAATCTACCTGCAAAGCCTACTGCTATTGCCTACAATATATTAGAGATGGCTTATCTTCCTCAAGCTTTGTGGCTGCCAGGCAGGTTGTACAAGACATGAAAAACGTCCTCCTCTTTCGTGCTTCTAAATTGCATAACCACGTGTTGTGACTCTCCATAAATAGTATCAAGTCAGCTTCTTGATGGGGTTTTATCTTTTCCACAGACGCACTGCAACTCTTCAAAGAAGCCATTCTTGCTGCCTACTTCCCATTATGACTTCCAACATTACCATCTAACAGTTCACACACACACACACACACACACACACACACACACACACACACACATATATATATATATGACATATTTAATGAGAAGAATTTTTATTATAAAAGAGTGAGAGGAGTAAATCTTAACTATATAATCATACATAAATGATCAAGATTAAAAGTTACTTAAAAATCATATAACCACTTAAAAAAATTACATATATTTATATTCTAATCTTAATCATTCATATAAAATTTAATGATCAAAATTTACTTTTTTACTCGATACACATTATATATATATATATATATATATATAAACAAATACACACACATAAATATATAATAATTTTAATATTTTTATCACTAATAATATATATATTTTTTTATTTTATTTTTAATATTATTTATTATACTTATTTTTTTATTATTTTTTACTAAATCTAACATTTTTAAGGAGAGTGTCAATAATATATATATCTTTAAAAAAAATTATGATGATCTTTTTCATTATATAATGGCTTGGACCATTATGGATCACATGTATAGCAATACATAGATTTCATTGCAGATTTTAAAAATGTACATTATGTTAATAAGTGGCTTCTTTATGTACTTGTTTGTTCTTTTTTCTCATATATGTGTGTCGACAATTTCATGGATATATAACTAGTTGTGTATTATACATATATATTTCAGGTTTAATTTATATATTTCTCTATTATAAAAATTTCTTTTAATTATTAAGAATTTCTTATTTATTATTAATAATTTCTTCTAATAAATAAGAATTTATTAGAATAATTATAATAAAATAATTATTATTATAATAGAATTCTTTAAATTCTTTAATGTTTACTAAACAAATATTGCATTTTAATTGATTCTTTCAATCTCGATGATTATTATTTCGAGTAAGTCGCCCTTGTGAAATTGGTAGACATGCTGCTCTTAGGAAGCAGTGCTAGAGCATCTTGATTCGAGTTCGATTGAAAGAAAATTTTTGAATATTATTGCTTAATTATAATTATACAGATATGATCTACAATATATAAGCTTGTGACAATAATGACTTGCCTAAAATAGAGCTAAATTATAATAAATAAATTTATCCTAATACAATAATTAAATCTGCCTTAATAATGAAAATCAGAAAATAAATCTGTATAATAAAGAAATAAATTTGTACAATAAAGTCTAACACTCTCCCTCGAGCTAATGAATGGATATTTATCATTCTCAACTTGCTAGTAAGATCCTGAAAATGCTATGTAGGTAGTCTCTTAGTTAATACATCTGCCAACCGATATCCTGAAAGAATGTATGTTGTGGTTATGAGTCCACTATCTAATTTCTCCGTGATAAAATGCCGGTCTATCTCAATGTATTTTGTCCTATCATGATGAATCGGATTATGCGCAATGCTAATGGTTAATTTATTGTCACAAAATAGTTTCATAGGCGTTTCACGCTGTAGTTTCAAGTCATCTAATATGATCTTCATCTATAGCACCTCATAAACTCCTTGTGCCATAGCTCAAAATTCAGTTTCTGCACTTGACCAAGCCACTACATTATGTTTCTTACTTCTCCATGTTACTAGATTTCCACCCAGAAACATATAATAATCTGATGTTAACCTCCTGTCAATAACTGAACCTGTATAGTCAGCATCTGTGTACACTTCCATTGATAGGTTCCTCTCTTTTCTAAATAATAATCTTCTTCCAGGCATGGTTTTAAAATACTGTAGAATTCGATCCACAACCTGTTTGTGTCTCTCCCGCGGATCATGCATTAATTGGATAACAATACTAACATCATACGCTAGATCTAGTCTGGTATGTGCCAGGTATATCAGTTAATTCCATACTAGTCTCTGATATTGAGGTTTATCCAACTTGGGGCTCTCTTCATCGCTTCCCATTTTGTGATTCTGATCAATGGGTATAGTGGTAACCTTACATCCAAACTTTCCGGTCTTTTTGAGAAGATCTAGGACGTATTTCCTTTGAGAAATGAAGATACCTTGCTTGGAGTAGGCAACTTCAATTCCAATGAAGTACTTTAGCTTTCCAAGATCTTTCATTTCAAACTCAGCTGCTAATTTCTTCTTTAGGAGTTGTTTCTCAACTAGATCATCTCCTGATATAATGATGTCATCAACATACACGAGCAGGACTGTGAGTTTTAATTTCCTTCTTATGAATATTTAAAAAAGAAAGTATGATCACCTTGACTTTGTCTGTATCCCAGAGACACCATTGTTTTTGTGGATCTTCCAAATCAAGCATGAGGAGACTGATTCAACCTGTATAAAGCCTTCTTTAACCTACACACCATGTTCCTTCCACTAGTGGAGTCATATCCAAGGGGATTTCCATATAAGCTTCTTCCTCTAAGTTGTCATAAAGAAAGGCATTTTTAACATCAAACTAGTATAATTCCCACCCAAAGTGGGTAGCAATGGAAAGTAAGATTCTTATAGTGTTCATCTTGGCTGCTAGAGCAAATGTCTCCTCACAGTCAATTCCATAAGTTTGAGTATATCATTTTGCTACCAACCTTACTTTATACTGATCTAGTGTACCATCATACCGATATTTCAAAGTATATATCCATCTACACCCTTCTGGTCTTTTGTCACCTAGTCTCTCAACAATCTCTCATGTTCCATTCTTTTCCAATGCACCTATCTCCTCATTCATGGCTTGAATCCAGTTCTTATCCTTCAATGCTTCTTGTATTGATGTTGGGATTTTGAGAGAATTTATGGCTAAAATAAAACTCTTGTGCTGCAGGAAAAGATGTTTAAAATAGACAAATTGAGAAATATAGTACTTGGGATTAGGACAATACATTTTTCCTTTGCTAAATGTAATGGGTAAGTCATCTAGGTTAGGTTCATAATTATTCAAAGACATGTTATCAGGCTCAGAAATAGTATTATCTGGGTCAAGTTCAAAAATAGGAAGTTAAAAGATAGGAGAACTTGTATCTTTAGTACTTACCGTTAGTTCAAACGCCTGCAGTTGTTGTCGAGCCAATTTAGGTTTCCCTCTCATCTGATTCATCAATTTTGGTGTGCTAGCCTTAGCCTTGACGTTAGCTAGTTCATGTGGCATTTTAGAAGAAAATGCTACTTCCTGTGTAGAGTCAGATGATAAAGGAAGAAAGCACCCAGGAGAGAAGGACTCAGCCTCAACTTCCTGAGTGTTCTCCACCTAAAGTTGAGGACGAGTAAAGAAAGACTCATTTTCATAAAAAATGACATCCATAAAGACAAAAAAAAATAACTTAAAGAGTGATAGCATTTGTACCCCTTTTTGTCAGGAGCATAACCTAGAAAAACATATTTGACAACACGGGGATTATGTTTGCTACAATGTTGGTGATGTACATAGACAAAAGCCACACAACCAAAAACATAAGACTGTAGACTCTACATAATAGGAACTGATGGAAAGTAAGAGGTCATGAGTTGGATTGGACTTACATTACCCAAGACATAAGATGGTAATCGATTAATTAAATATATAGCAGTTAAAACAACTTCCCCCCAGTATAAGCTAGGAACAGACATTTGAAATAATAAAGCTCTAGTGATTTCAAGTAAATGACGATTTTTTATTTCTGCAGCACCATTTTTCTAAGGAGTATCAATACATGTGAGTTCATGCACAATACCATGCTTTTTAATAAATGTGGAGAAATTTTGGTTGACATACTCCTTACCATTATCAGAACGCAAATGCTTAATGGACTTTCCAAATTAGGTCTAAATCATGCGATAAAACTAAACAAACAATTGAAACACATCTAATTTGTCTTTCATTAGAAAAAGCCAAGTTACTCGAGTACAATCATCAATGAAAGAAACAAACAATTTAGTTCCAGAAATGTTAGAAATAGATGCAGGACCCCAAACATCAGAGTAGATAAGTGCAAAAAGCTCAACATTTTTATTAGAAATAGGTGAAAAAGTTATACTATGGTATTTGGCAAACTCACAAACATCACAATGAAAAGACTCAACAGATTCTTTTAAAAATAAAGATGAAAATATAGACTTAAGTAAAGAAAATGTCGGATGTCCCAAACGCTTTTGTTGTAGCCAAATTTGAGAAGTAAGAGACTTAGAACTGGACTGATGACAGGAAAGTAGCAACTTCTAATCAGGACTACCATTAGCTGAGTAGAAACACAAGAAGATGAGAAAATATTTTGTATATTTTCTAAGTATCAATGTACAATGAGGTGCTCCTATTTATTTGGTAGGAGAGAATAAAATAAAATCGAAATCAATCCTATACATAAAGTCTAATTAATCCTAATTTGATTACAAGATAATAACAAATAAATAATAAATCATTTACAATCGTAACAAATCAATCACTATCGTAACAAATCATTTACAATCTTAACAAATCAATAACAAATCAATCACTATTGTAACATCCCCCTCAAACTCAAGTAGGTGCAACAGTAACCAACTTGAGTTTTGATAGTAAAGTGCGGAAGCGACTAGAAGAATGAGGTTTGGTGAACAAATTAGCTGGATGATCAAGAGTGTCAATCGAGATAAGATGAAGATCACCACGTAGAAGATGTTGACGAATGAAGTGACAATCAATCTCAATATGTTTGGTGCGCTCGTGGAAAACATCATTGTGTGCAATTTGGATGGCACTACGGTTGTCACAATGAAGATCAGTGGAGGAAGACTGAGGTATCTCTAAATAAGCACGAAGCCAATGGAGCCATAATATTTCAGAAGTAGTATCAGCAAGGGCACAAAATTCTGCTTCAGTGCTGGAATGAGCTGTCAGAGTTTGTTTCTTACTCCGCCAAGAAATAAGAGAATCTCCAAGAAAAATGCAAAAGCTAGTGGTGGAGCGACGGTCACTGGGATCACCGGCCCAATCGGCATCAGAGTAGGCTCGAAGAGTCAAAGGGGATGTAACGGAATAATGAAGACCAGAAAATAAGGTACCTTTGATATACCGAATAATGCGGAGGACAGCAGCATAACGGGTGGTACGAGGGGCAATCATGAACTGACTAACCAGATGAAAAGCATAGAAAATATCTGGTCAAGTAACAGTAAGATAGATCAGGCTACCTACTAGCTGACAATAAATAGTGGCATCATCCAACAAAGTATCATCCTGAGGAGTAAACCGAATGTTAGGTTCAAGGGGAGTGTGTTCAATTTTGCAATCAGTGAGGCCTGCTTGAGAGACAAGATCAGAAGCATACTTAGCCTGTGAGAGAAATAAGCCATCGTTGGAAAATAGAACTTCAAGCCCCAGAAAGTAACTTAAAGGTCTAAGATCTTTCATCTCAAAATGTTGACATAAGAACTGTTTGAGCTCAGTAATGCCAGTAGAATCATTGTTAGTAATAATCATATCATCGACATAAAGAAGCAAGACAACAGTACCATTTTCTATTTTTTGAGTAAAAAAAGTAGAATCATGAGCACTGGAAGAGAACCCCAACTGACTGATAATGCTGTGAAATTTAACAAACCAGGCCCGAGGTGCTTATTTGATACCATAAAGAGCCTTACGAAGATGATAAACCTTGTTGGTCAAACAAGTGTATCCTGGAGGAGGATGCATATAAACATCTTCTTCTAACTCACCATTAAGGAAGACATTTTTAACATCTATTTGTGTAAGTGTCCATTATCGAGTGGCTGCAATGGCAAGAAGAGTTCGAACAGAGGTGATGCGTGTAACAGGGGCAAAAGTTTCTTCATGATCAATACCATACTCTTGAGTGAACTCTTTTGCCACTAGACAAGCTTTGTACTGCTCAATAGAACCATCAGAAAGAGTCTTGATTTTATAAACCCACTTGCATCCTACAAGAGGCTTACCAGAAGGAGGATCAACAATGTCCCAGATGTGAGTATTCTCCAATGCCTGTAATTCCTCCTGCATAGCTTGCTGCCAATGAGGGTCGATAAAGGCTTCCTTATAGGATTGTGGTTCATGAAGGTGAAGCATAGTAGAAAAACAATGGTAATCACGAAGATAGGTAGGTGGAGTTCTTACCTTATGAGGACGCTCAATGGTGGGAGGTACAGGATCAACAGTCAGAATAACATCATCAGAAATAAACGGAACATCGAAAGAGGCTGGGAGCTTACTGGAAGTACCTGCATCTGTGTCACTAGGGAAGTAATCAACATTGGGGTTAGTAAAAAAAGGAGTAGAAATGGACAGAATTGACGTAAACTTGGATAATGAAGAGAATATTATATGTTCCCAGAAGCCAACATGACGGGGGATACAGATACGCTGAGATATCGAATCCCAACAACGGTAACCTTTGTGCTCTGTGCCATACCCAAGAAAATAGAGACGAGCGTGAGGCTCAAGTTTAGTATATTCATGAGGTTAGAGGAGGAGAAAACAAGCACAACCAAACACCTTAAATGAGTTATAATCTGGTATAGTGTGATAAAGACACTCAAAAGGATAGACATTACCAAGGACGGAGGAAGGGAGACGATTAATAACATGGACAGTAGTAACACCAGCTTCACCCCAGGCACGTTCAGGACAAGAGGCTGAGAGAAGCATGGCACGGACTGAGTCAAGAATGTGACGGTGCTTTCTCTTAGTGCGACCATTCTGTTGAAAGGTATATGGACATGAGAACTCAGACAAGGTACCCTGTGCACCAAGAAAAGATAAGAGTTTAGAATCACGGTATTCCATGGCATTATCTCGGCGAAAAACTTTAATGACTTTAGATAATTGTGTTTGAATCATATTGGAAAACTTAATGTAAATTTGAGGAAGTTCATGACGATTTTTCATCAAATATATCTAAGTAAAGCGAGAATAATCATTAATAAAGTACACAAAATATCGAAAACCACCCATAGTAGGTGTGGGAGTAAGGCCCCGAATATCAGAATGCACAAGATCAAATGGTGAAGCAAAAATAGAAGTACTTTTATGAAAATATAAAGTTGGTTGTTTAGCAGTTTGACAAGTAGTACAATCAAGAGACTCATTAGTAACAGATCCTAAAAGACCCTGAGACACAAGAGGACACAGCTTACTAAGAGAACTATGAGCAAGACGTTGATGTCAAATCTGAATGGAAGAGGTGGTGGCAGCAGCGCAAATGTTAGACACTTGGAGAACATGCAGTTGAGTGAGCTCAAATAGCCTTCCAATCTTACGTCCAGTCCCTATGAGTTATCCCGTCCGTGGGTCCTGCACACGACAGCCAGAGGAAGAAAAAGTAAGTTCATAACTAAGATCACATAATTGACCAACAGAGATAAGGTTAAAATTTAGTTTAGGAATGAGATAGGTGTCAGGTAAACTTAGATTGGACAGGGAGATAGAAACCTTATGACTTACATGTATAAGAGATCCATCAGTAGTGTGGATAGAACGAGCAATGTCATTTTTAGATAAGGATGAAAAGAAATGAGATGTAGAGGTCATGTGGTTATAACAGGTAGAATCTAAATGCCATGTAAGATTACCTGGTGTGGTAGAAAGGGCTGCAAGAGTATTACCATTATCGGAAGAAAAAAGAAGTTGTTTAAGGAGAGACTCAAGATCACTGGCGGAGAAGGCAGACTGAGAAGATTCAGGAGGTTCATTGGCAATAGCAATGGTGGCAAAAATAGGCCTAGAAGAACTGGGACGAGGTTGATTCATGTTCTGGTCTCGTGGGGGAGGACAAGTGGGACTTTGGGTACTAACCAAAAAATACCAAAAAAAACAATTCACCGGAAGAGAGACAGAGACCTAATCTCTGATACCAAGTAAAAACACAAGAATATGAGAAAATATTTTGTATATTTTCTAAGTATCAATATAAAATGAGGTGCTCCTATTTATTTGGTAGAAGAGAATAAAATAAAATTGGAATTAATCCTATACATAAAGTCTAATTAATCCTAATCTGATTATAAGATAATAACAAATAGATAATAAATCATTTACAATAGTAACAAATCAATAACAAATTAATCACTATCGTAACAAATCATTTACAATCGTAACAAATCAATCACTATCGTAACAAGCTGGCATATTAAGGAGATAGTACAACCCTCCCTGTTCCTTAGCAACTTCAATCATCCTCCTCGTGACAAGATCCTGAAAGACACAATGAGAATGAAAAAAGGTTACAGCACAATTATTGTCTTTAGTAAGCTTATGAATGGAAAAAAAGATTATTGGAAAGCTTGGGAACATGGAGCACATTGTTTAAGTGTAGAGAGGGCTAAAGTTTAATAGTTCTAAAACCCGTAACTAAGGTGTGAGAGCCATCAGCTACGATTATATGATGCCTACTAGAAGAGGGTTGATAAAACAACAGAGGTAGTGAATAAAAGGTCATATGGTCAGTTGCACTAGAGTCCATAATCCATAAATTCTCAGTATCAGAAACATTAAAGGATTGAAAGCAAAAATTCTTACTAGTCATGGTCAAAGAACAGGAGCCAAAAAGCTTATTGAGAGAGTCAATGAAAGTTCGCAAGTGCACCAACTCGTTTTTACTAAGGGTTGGAACTTCATCAATGACATTTAAGTCTTCAATCCGAAGTGGTCATATTTTCCTGACTTTGCTGCATACTCTTGAACCTTCCTGTGCAGTTAAGAACCTAATCCTTCCCATGGAGTCTGAAGCAGTTCTCCTTGGTATGACCAAATTTCTTACAATAGGTATAGCAGCGACCCTCTCAGTTGGGCTTCGAGAAGGAAGAAGAAGATCCTGATTTAGTTGTCTTACCTGTAGCCAAGGCTAATCTACTAGTGGGCTTATCATTAAGCATGATAGCCCTACAAATTTCCTCTCCCCAAACAGTGTATAATACCTTAGACAGTTATGGTAGTGTCTCCTTGCCCAGAATTTGAACTCAAATAGCGTCATATTCAGAATTCAAACCAAAGAGAAACTTAAAGATCCGATCCCTTTCCACAAAATTAGCCAACATGGAAGCATCCTTACTGCACTCCATTTTGAGATTCTGGTATTGATCCAACTCAATTCACATGCCATTAAGGGTTCCATAATAATCAGTAACGGAGAGTGCCCCATGTTTGGTAGCAAAAATTTTAGTATTCAACTCATAGCAAGTGGCGATATCTTGTTTCATAGAGAAGGTCTGGTGAAGATTGTCCCAAATTTCACGGGAGGAAGGAAGGAGCATACAATTTCTACTAATCTCAGGAGTCATAGAGTTTCAGAGCCATATCATAATAAGAGAGTCATCATCATCCCACGTCTCAAAGTGAATGTCATCCTTCGCAGGGGTCGTCCCTTCAATGTGGTTTAACTTCCGACGGCCCTTAAGCGTAGTATGAATGAGTTGGACCTATTGCAATTATTTTTTTCCATTAAGGCAATAGATAAGGTGCAAGATTGAGAGATCATTGGGATTCAAAGGTGGAGGCGGTGCTGCACTGAGCTATAGGATGCCTTTAGCATTTGGGTCATCTGACATACTTATGGTTTAACTGCCGACCTATTTTTTTTTTTAAGTGTAGATCCTGAAACCAGATAAGATAAACCAAAGATAACGATGGCTAGTCCAGTGAACGGTGGTGCAAAACCAGAGACGCACGAGGCTGGTCCGGCAAACGGTGGTGCGGTTGGTCTCACAACAAATGGATCTGAGATAATAGACAAATGGATCTAATACGGCTAGTCGCAGGTCGAACACGATGAACGGATCTGCTCGTGGGTTGCTGACTCTGGTGAAGATGACGACGACTAGCAAGCTAGGCGTGGTGGCTCCGACTAGGATGATCCGGTTCTGGTCCAATTCTAATTGAATGCAGTAATGAAGGCTACTAGAATCCCAGCGATGAAGGCTGGTTCGATCAGCAATGAAGGCTGATTGTAGCGGAAACACTAGAGACTCTCAAATCGGGAGTTCTGATGCCAACTTGAAATAATATTTTTTAATATTATTGCTTAATTATAATTGTGCAGATATGATCTATATTATATAGGCTTATGATAATAATGACTTGTCTAAAATAGAGTTAAATTATAAGAAATAAATCTGTCATAATACAATAATCAAATTTACCCTAATAACATAAATTAAAAAATAAATTTGTACAATAAAAAAATAAATTTATACAATAAAGTCCAACAACACACACCCATCTTTCCGTATCTTTGACGCATGCAGTTGGTGGAACACATGAGATTAAATGTTTCAGCCACATTATGATTTCAATCAATGCTCTAGACAGATATATAGTCCAAGTGAGTCACTTTGTTGTGAAGATCAAAGTTCACATAATCTAGGAGGCCGACACAGTAATAGTGTAATCAAATATTTGTTTCAGATTTTAAAGGAAACAAGATGAGATTGCACTTGCTGGAAGAGATAGATAATCTATTAGAGATTTAGAAGAAACATTACTGGGCTAAGCTGGATTGGAATGTTGAACAAGGACCACAACAGCATCAGGACAAGAAGGGACCACGCAGCAGCAGGGAAAGAAAAATTGCCAGGACTTTGCATGCACGGCAAGCTGGTCTTATGGACATAAAGAGACAAGAAGCAAGTAGCAGTGATGATTTCACGAGTCATGACTTCTTAATATCTGATCTAGCTGGTCTTATGGACATATATATAGTGACAAGAAGCAAGTAGCAGTGGTGATTTCACGAGTAAAGACTTGTTAATATCAGACCTTGCGCTGTGTAACATCCAGGAAAAGCTTACTGCTGCTACAAATTGCATGTGATGGAGAAAATTTGTAGTGTACGGATCCCACCCCACAGTTATGTCAACCTTTATTCACTCATTACACTAAGTTAGCCTTCTTACTTATTTCATTGTTGGTGCGGACATATTGTCCACACATCTTTTTCCTCTCCTACTGGATCTAAATACACCTCATTTGGACCTCGAACATCCTGCTCTCAATTAATTGGACATAACCCAACAACCGACCTCCATGCTACCAATGGAGAAATACTAAAATACTAGGAGAAGTGGATACCAAATTTCTCAAGTATTAAGCTTACATTTGATATATAAAATCAACATGAACATCATAAAATTTTCATATATGTTATACTTTAACATGTTATAAATAGGTTTCCAAACACTTAAAAAATTAGAATGTTCACTTACCAAATATCTACCTCTCCCAAGAGCATTTCCACCCATGCAAACATTTTTTCTCACGCAACCTTCTAGAGCAGGCAGCACCAAGAAAGTATATTGTTTGTAGCAGAGAAGCAAAACAGCCTAAATCCCAGCAAGTTTCCCAATTCCTAGTCATAAACTTCAGTTTCTTTCATCATCAAAGTTGGCAAAAGGCAACAGAACCAATGTGGCATTTTACTATTTGAGATTGATTTATATCAAAATTCGTTAAGAGTCAAAAAAATTTACCGAAGTCAAGTCAACAACTGACAAGCAAAATGAGGCTCATAGACCAATGGATAGAAACAAAGCTTAATCTCCCCCCTCCCTGAAAACCAAAAAGGCATAGAAAGAAGCAGAAAAATTCTATGAAAAGAAGTACCATAATTTATATTTTTCTGTGTTTCAAAATATTTTTGTTGCTTTGAGAGCCAATAAATGATGAGAAACAACGTACTATCAGCAATTACTGCTGACAGAATAAGGTTATCCCCTGAGCGTTGCCTTCTTATTGAACCTGCGTGAGCATGATTTTAAATTGTGGTTGTAATTATGTTATGTTTACCATAATTATAGAGAATTGCAGAAAAATGTGACTGATGCGACTGTAATTACAGTCACGATATAGTTGTAAAAATCACAAAAATTACAATATTGCTGTCACAATTACAATTGCGAACAGCAATTTAAACCATGTAGCATGAGCAACATATTAGGTCAACAAAGAGAGAGATAGAGAGAGAGAGACAGTCAGACAGACAGACAGACAGGTAAATCTGAAAATCAATGGCAAATTAGAAAGATAAAAACTACTTTACAACATACCAAGCAGGCTATGAATAATAGGAAACTTGTCACCAGGAAGCTTCACTTTTCCTTGAACATCACCAAACAATGTCCTCTGAGAACCCAAGACAGCTCTAGTTGCTTGAGCTTGACTAATTACATCATCTATCTGGGAAAGTGCAGGGAGAGTAAATCAAGAATCCTCAAAACAGGATAATAGAGTCATGTTTAATAAGAGCTGAAAAGAAAAGAGTTTCTGCACAATCCATTATAACTTTATGTAAGCACTAACCGAAGAAATCTAAAAATAAACAGAGTCATTGACGTATAAAGCAAATGGATTTTCAAGATTTTTTTTTTCTTTAGAAAAAGAAATCATATTAGAAGATATTCTTCAAGAACGTATAAATGCAGTACTACAAATTTTGAAAATATAAAATTATAAAACCGACAATATGCTTAAAGAATTAATTATATCAGACTAAGCATCAATGCCTCAAATGCTGGAACCGGTAAGTGTGCATAAATGCAACAGTGAAAGCCACAAAGTGGCCTGCCAGTTCTGGTATGGCACTTAATAAAAAGAAATTGAGATATGCAAGAGAAGAGGGCTATTGAAAATAAATAGGCAACTACTTTCAGTACTACTGGGATACTGAAGATCTCAATACTATCTCCATTTTTAATTTGTGCATGGGGCAGCCCCTGGCTATGGTTTCCACCTTAGATATGATTTAAAAGAAACAATATGACATGAGCCAAAAAAAAAATTTGTATAAAAAAAAAGACACCATATGACAAATCTTAGCTACGTACAAGCCTTCAAATGGCTGTATAACATTAGTTCAAATTGTACAACAACAACCAACATCCAAGTCTTTTCCCACTAGGTGGGGATTAGTTCAAATTGTACAAAAGAAATAAATAGAGGACCCCTTAAGCTAGACATGATGAAAGAACATGGTTTGTCCCCTCTGGCCTCTGGTGAGACTTTCAAGAGGTCAACGCTTATTGAGCATTCAGCACTGGCCAATAAAGAAATGTTCACTGATTGAGAATTTAAGTATAAGAAATGCAGATTTTCTCTACTTCATAGAATATAGACTTACATGAGATATACTTCCATGGATGGTAGCTCTCTCACGTAGTAACTGCATCTTTGGTGACATACAACCCAATGTCTGCCAGAAGAAGGTAAGTCTAGTACAGCTATGACATAACATCTATGTAATTTTAACTCAGTTCATGCTCATGATTCACCTTGAAGTCAGTAATATCATCCTTGACAGAACTCAAAAGCTCTACATGTTCCCTCATTGAGTTTATGTCCCTGACAGAACCCCTTGATACGCCTAAATTCCTGAGGAGAATAACAATCAACAAGGTAAATATGTTTAAAGTCAACTTGTTAGAGCAAAAGAAATTTTTAGTGTAGCAATATCCAATTCAGTACAGTATTAATGTTCTAATTTATAAAAGCTTGCTAGTTCCTGCAGAAACATTCTCAACATAACATAAAATTGGCATAACGGTAGGTAGGGCTTAGCCACAAAGAACCAAGAATAATATATCGTGTCAGAGTGGCAAGATATATAAATCATGGTAATATGGTAGGTTTGCATATATGTGATCTACAATCTTATGTATGGTATAATACAAAACATATAATGTTAAGATAACATCCTCATCTACACTTAGAAGGAATTGCTTATTGCATATACAATTATAGGATCACCATCAGAAAACTGAAGTTAAAATGACTGTAGAGCATTGCTTAATTTTATTACAGGATGATTCTGTTTATTTTCAAGGACATCTTTCAAAGCTCAAAAAGAAGTATAGAAGGTCTCAACTAGAACTTTGACAGATGGGCCAAAACATTACACCCTGTTCCGTCCATAGTAGTCTGTTGTATTTGCATGGAATAGAATACCAAAATCTTTGAAGATCACTTTTTCCACTTCTTACTTTAGGAGGATATCTTATGATCTTATCCCATATGTAGTTCTTCTAGTGACAATTTTGTTTTTAATGAAAAAACAACATTCATAAGAGCTCAAGGTAGATGGATATGTATTTTACATTTTTACTATTTGATCCTTATTCCTCAAAATTTGCTAAAAAAAGGCTGCAATAAGGATAAGAAAATTTAGAGAATGACTCAAAGAAATTTAGGACAAATGTTTCTGAATTTACTTGAGTGAATGACACTTAGCACACATGATAGTTATATGTATCAAGAGAATAAATGCATCACCTATTTACAATGAATTTAAGCTATTTCCTATGATGCTATTTCCTATGACCCTATCTTAGCTATTGATACATGAACCTAATTAATTCTTATTGTTTATTTCCGACATTCTAACACTCTCTCTCAAGCTGGTGCGTATATGTCATATGCACCAAGCTTGTTGCATATATAATTAATTCGAGGACCTCAGAAAGATTTGGTGAAAACATCGGTAAGCTGCTCATTGGAATTAATGAAAGCAATAGCAATTTCTCCAGATTGAATCTTCTCCCTCACAAAGTGACAATCAATCTCAATGTGTTTTGTTCTTTCATGAAATACTAGATTTGAAGCTATATGCAAAGCTGCTTGGTTATCACACACAAGCTTCATAGATTGCTCTTTACAAACACCTAACTCATTTAGCAACTGTTTTAACCATATAAGTTCATATATTGCAACTATTATTGCTCAATACTTAGCTTCGGCACTTGACCCAGTAACTACAGTTTGCTTCTTACTTTTTCAAGATATTAGATTACCTATAAAAAAACGCAATATCCTGAGGTAGAACGCCTGTCTAAGGGAGGACTTGTCCAATCAATATCTGTATAACTACATATCTCTATATGGCCTTTATCCTCATAGAGCAACCCTCTTCTTGGAGCTCCTTTGATATATCTAAGCACCAGAACATCAGCATCCCAGTGTGAGTCATATGGGGAATCAATGAATTGACTCAACACTATTACAGCAAAAGAAATATCTGGCCTAGTTACTGTGAGATAATTCAGCTTCCCAATCATTTTTCGATACCGTCCAAGGTCTGATAATGGCTCCCCCTGTCCTGGAAGAAGTTTAGCATTGGGATCCACGGGTGTATCAATGAGCTTACACCCTATCATGCTAGCTTCTTCTAGAATATCCAAGGCATATTTTCTCTATGAAATAGAAACATTATGTTTAGATTATGCAATTGCTATACCCAAAAAATATTGAAGCTTGCCAAGATCCTTAGTCTGACAGTGCTTGAACAGATATTGCTTCAACTATTCTATACCAGCGCAATCATTGCCATTAATAACAATGTCATCCACATAGACAACAAAGTAGATGCATTGATCATGAGAATGGCATTGGTAGAAAACAGAATGATCGGCTTCACTTCTGGTCATGCCAAGGGCTTGTACAATAGTACTGAAACGTCTAAACTAAGCCCAAGGTGATTTCTTTAGACTATATAGAGATTTACGAAGCTTATAGACTAGTCCAGACTCCCCCTGAACAACAAAACTAGGTGGTTTCTCCATATAGACTTCCTCATGTAAATCTCCATAAAGAAAAGCATTCTTTATATCGAGCTGATAAAGAGGCTAGTGACGAACTGCAGCCAAGGTAAGAAATAAACGAACGAAAGCAATCTTGGTCACTGGAGAAAAAGCATCACTATAATCAAGACCATAAATCTGGGTGCAGCCTTTAGCCACTAAACTAGCTTTCAACCGATCAATAGATCCATCAGGGCCAACCTTCACTATAAACACCCAACGACAGCCAACAACAGACTTACTAGGTGGTCGAGAAACTAGATCTCATGTGCCATTAGAATGTATGGTAGACATCTCATCAATTATGGCTTGTCGCCAACCTGGATGAGACAGTGTTTCACTTGTGGTTTTGGGAATAGAAATAAAGGACAAACTCGAAACAACAGTGTAATATTGAGGAGAAAGACGACCATAACTCAGGAAGGCATAAAGAGGATGGGGATTAGGAGTAGAACGTGTACCTTTTCGAAAAGTAATAGGAGGACTATCCAGTGTAGGATACAAATTAGGAGAAACAGCTGCTGAAGGTGGTGAGTTATCAGGGACATCTTTCGCAGTAAGCATGGCACTAGTAGACAGGTGAGTGCGATGACGATAGACAATAGGAGAACGTGGAGGACCAGCAGAGGGACAAGGATCTGATGAACTTTCGGGACTAGGTGATATGATAACAAGAGAAGGATCATAGAAAGGAATAGGAAGTATAATGTTCACCTAAGAGATATCTGTAGGTGAATTGAAAAAAGGTAGTTGCTCGAAAAAGGAAACATCAGCAGAAATAATATAACGACCTAGATCAGGTGAGTAACAATGGTAGCCTTTTTGACGACGAGAATAACTGAGAAAGAGACATTTGAAAGCTTTAGCAGTGAGTTTGTCTTTTCTTGGATTAAGATCATGAACAAAATAGGTACAACCAAAAACATTGGACAAACAAAGTAAGCAAGAGTATCAGGAAACAATATAGTGTGACAAATTTTATCGTGCAACACAGAGGATGGTATACGATTAATTAAATAACAAGTCATAAGAACAACATCCCCCCAAAAACGAAGAGGAGCATTCATATGAATGAGTAAAGTCTTGGTTGTTTCAATCAAATGGCGATTTTTATGTTTAGCCACTCTGTTCTATTATGGAGTATGAGAACAGGTTGTTTGATGTAAAATACCCTATTTTGCCAAGAAATCTTGAAATTGATTAGACAAATACTCACGTGCATTATCACTACGTAAGACAAGAATGTTTTGACCAAATTGAGTTTTTATCTCAACACAAAATTTTTGAAAAATGGAAAACAACTCAGCACGATTTTTCATTAAAAAGACCCAAGTACAATGCGAGTAATCATCAATAAACATAACAAAATATTGAAAGCTAAGACTAGAGCTGACACGACTTGGTCCCCAGATATCCGAATGGATAAGAGAAAAAAGAGACTCATATTTTTTTATTACTACTAGAAAAGGAAGTACGAATATGTTTTCCTTTTTGACAAGACTCACACTCTAAGGACTTTAAATTAAAGACACGTGGAAACATATTAAAGAGATATGGAACCATCTTCTAGAGTTTGGAAAGATTAGGATGTCCAAGACGACTATGAATGACAATTGAAAAATCTGTTAAGGTACATGCTATTGGGGAATTTAGCATAGCAAGATGGTAAAACCCTTTAAACTCACAACCCACTCCAATCATTTTCCCCGTATTTGGATCTTGCATAAGAATAGAGTTTTTAGTAAAGGTAATAGAACAATTAAGAGATCAAATTAATTAGCTAACAAATATCACATTAAAAAGACAACCAGGGGCATAAAGAACAGAAGCTAAAGGTAAGAAAGGACATGGTCAGGTTTGAGCAAGGCCAAGGAAAGGAGCTTTGGTCCCATTGGCAAGTGTGATAGAAGGTAAGGAATTGGAAAAAGAAAGAGAGGTAAAAATATCTTTATTACCACAAATATGATCTGAAGCATCAAAATCAATTACCCAAGGTCAAACAGAGGACTGAAAGATACAAGCAGTGAGATTATTAGTTTATTTAACCACTGTAGTAGATGTCGAAGGCTGTGAGGTGGCATTAAAACGAAGGAAGGCCTCATAGTCTGGTGGAGTGAGGGTCATAGCAGGAGGTGTCGAAATTAGCTCAGTCTGAGCAAAGTTAGCAGAAACAAGTTTACCATGCTTTGCCCAGCAGCGTTCTTCCAACTGTCCCAGCCTATTGCAAAAGGTACATCGAGGCCTAGCCTGTTACCACCACATCCTCTTCCACAACCACCAGAATTATTAGCATAAAAGACAAGAGTTGAAGATTCTAATGAGACAGTCGGGGAAGTAGAAATAGGAGGAGATGTCATATCAGAAATATCCAGTAATTGGTGAAAGGTCTATGATAATGTAGGAGTATCAGCACTAGTCAGAATATGTTTCCAGGTCGATTGGAAGAGAAGACAAGGCAAGAACCATAAAGAACATTTCTTGTTGCTTCTTGTGCGCTACCTGATCTTTAGCATAGGGCATCATTACTGAAAATTCCTGCATCAAAGAATGAGCCTTACCAAGAAAAGTTTTCATCTTGGTAAACTGTTGTCACAAAGTTATCATGTCAGAAACAATGGAATAGAGGCGTTGGATATCATTGGCATAGCAATTAGAAACTTCTTGCCACACTTTGTAACATGTTTCAAATGGTTGGAAGAGGCCCACAATTGATGGGTCAATGGAAATAAGAAGGACACAGAGCAACTGTGAGTCAATTTGTTTCCATTTGGCCGACTGATTTGGGGGGACATCCTCTGACTTAGTTGTAAGGTGTTCTGACTTGCCCTGACCAGCAAACCAAATTTTCACAGAAGACGCCCATGACTTGTAAGTGGCAGAACCCATCAATCTCTTACTTGTGATGGATGGAATAGACAAGTTGGAGAGAGTAAATTGCTCATTTGGATCAAATGTGACCTTAGAATTAGAAGAACTCATCGTTAGATAGCAACACAAAAGACCTGAAGCATCTTAGGAAGAGACCCACAATATGAAGAGACTACGATGTGAGAAATAAAAACAGAACTAGACTGGAAAAGTCAAGCTGAACCAAATGAGGTCAAAGGCGGCCAAAGCTAAGGCCAGACATGCCCTCACGCACCGACGATGGCTAGCTGGGCTGACGGATGGTGGCGGCCAGTGGGGTTTTTGATGGCAGCGTGGCTTCGAGGTTGGGATGATCTAGAGATACGAGACCTTATTTTGGTGGTTGTGACACCAACTGAGGTGTCGAATAGTCGCAAGAAGAAGTTGAACAGTCGTTGAAAAAGTTTCTAGTAGGATATGCGGCAGAGATTGGGACAGCTGGTAAGACGCACAGCTAAGAAATTTTATCATCGGACAATGATTTAGGATAGCTGAATAGAGTTAAGTCGAAACTCGCTCTGATACCAACTTGAATTTAGAGAATGACTCAGAAAAATTTAGAGGAAATGTTTCTGAATCTGCTTGAGTAAATGACACTCAATACACATGATATTTATATGTATCAAGAGAATAAATACATCACCTATTTATAAGACAATAATAATGAATTTAAGTTATTTCCTATAATGCTATTTCCTATGACACTATCTTAACTATTAATACATGAACCTAATTAATTCTTGATGCTTATTTCCAACATTCTAACAATGGTCATCATACCCTGATTCAAATCCTTAAGAATAGGGAACAAAATTATAAATAAATAAATAAAAAGGCAACAACCAAAAAAAAGGGTCATACGAATCAATCCCAAGTATTTAATCACGGGGAACGAAATTTGAAAGAAACAAATCACACGGAAGAGACAAACAACAACATACCACTAAGAGATCAGAGTGAAGAGTTACAGGCGAATGGCAGAAGAGAATATGAATCGCCATATGGAGAGAAGGAGCCAGTCGTGGAGCGGAAGCGAAAAATAATACATAAGTTATATTTTTATTAGAAATAAGCATCCTAAGTAATTAAGGAACTTTATGTAACCTTGAAGGCTCTACAAGATGAAATGAAGTAAAAGAACTCTCAACAATAAGAGTGTGTCTCCCAATTAAAATGCGTTTTCCTCTTCACTCAAAATTAATAGATAATAGCAGAAAGACCAAAAAGGAGCTCAAAATTTGATATTGATATTCGGTGATCGCTCAATCAGTTTGTGATGATTCCTAAACAAGTCTCACGAATAAATAGAAAATAGGTAGTCTTTCCTTAACATTAACAGGCTTTGACCATTGGCAAACTATAAGCTGTTACAGAGCAAAACAGATCATAACTATATCAATATTAGAATTCATTTCATTAATATGAATGAAATGGCTTTAAATACAAGTTTTTTAAGATCAATTGTTACTGTCACTTCCTAATAATATTTTAGTGGTGAATTTATTTTATTTTGTTTAGTTTTTGGTTGGGGATCCATGCTTTTGCCTTTTGGGTTTAAGAAAGAGAAAAGGGAAGCTTAAAAGGTTAAGGCTGCTTTGCCCAACCCAGTTCATGACATTACTAGGCCCACAACGCTTGCATGAGTGTCGAACGACAGGTTCAACGTTCAACAATTTAATCCTAATGCTATAAATGACCGAAAAAAATAATAATTTAATCCTATACTTATTATTGTCTACATTTCTTGTTATGCAATATTTTCATAATAATTTGTTACAATTCAATGGTCAAAATCATCAATTAAATTTCGTCAAAATAAAAATCATCCATTAAATATATTTCTATAAAATTAACATTGAATAATGTGATTATATTGAGTTTTACAAATATATCAATTTAAATACTATAAAATATAATGAAATAAATCATTTTTGGAATTGTTTTAAAACTTTTGAAACGGTTTGATTTTCTACTAAACGATGTTACACATAAAAAGAAGAGTGTTTCTAAAAAATTAAAAACTCTTCGCAACAAATAATAATAATAATAACGCTATATTGTCAGTTAAACATTGATTTATGATATCCACATGGTTTGTTTCAATGGCAAGTAAGATTGAGCTCACGCAGGGGACCTCTATAATAACGGTTCGAGTCCAAGAGAAAATTATTACAAGGAGAAGCAGCTCAATTCTCAATAGAAAATTAATTTCACACTCAAAATGTTTGGGGACATGTCATAAGAAAAGAAAAATGACTTAGTATGAATTATTGCATTTGATGTTGTCCTCATGATGAAAATTAATCAATCACTATGGTAAATATTGACGTGTCAAATGACTGTTGATGTGGCATCTCAACATTCAATTTTTTATATCATCATTCAATCGAGTTTACTTTCTAAATGCAAATTCAATCAATTTAAATTGGTTTGAATTAGATTAATTTTTCAATTTTTTGTTGAAATTTTTTAATACATAAATTATTAAAATTTAACTAAATACAAAAGTCCAAATTCATCAAATACAAGTTTAAAGTAATTTATCAAAATACAACAAATACAAGTTTAAACTAATAATTTAGATAAAAATTCAATATGAAGAAAATGCATACTATATATATATATATATATATATATATATATATATATATATATATATATATATATAAATTGATGAATTAAAAATGAATAAATTAAAAAATTAGGAAAATATTACTTTAAAGTGAGCTTATTTATAAATTGAGTAAATAAGTGATACAATCTCAAGTAAATGGAATAGCTAGAGGTGTTCACAGATTAGATTAGATCGATTTTTAAGAAGAAAAAAAGTCAACCAATCTAATTTAATTGATGTTTTTATATCATCATTCAATCAGTTTACTTCTAAATGCAAATTCAATCCAATCTAAATTGGTTTGAATTAGATTAATTTTTCAATTTTTTGTTGAAATTTTTTTAATACATAAATTATTAAAATTTAACTAAATACAAAAATCCAAATTCATCAAATACAAGTTTAAAGTAATTTATCAAAATACAACAAATACAAGTTTAAACTAATTTATTAAAATACAAATTTAAGTTCTAAATATAAGTCTATATTAATTGTTAATCCTACAATATATGTCCAAATCCAAGAGAGGGATTTAAGTTTGAGTTGTAGTACAATAGAAAAGTTTTTAAATAAGTATAGGTTACATAAAAAAAAATTAGATAAAATTGTATATGTGTGTGTGTGATTTTTCGATTTGGTTAAGATTGAATTAGTTTTTAAATTTAAAACTGAAATTCAATTCAGTCTATTTAGTTTTCAGTTTTTCCTTTTTTCCTTTTGGTTTTCAATTTTTTGGCTTAATTTTTTTTTATTTTGATTGAATTGGTAGAGTTTTAAACACTCATAAGAATAGCCAATCTGGAGAACCTTATTCCCTAGCTTAATAAGACTCTAGTCTTATTTCTCAAAACAATCTTTCTATGCATTATTTGGAACTCCAAGTTCTTCTCCAAATTCTGCAAAGCAAGATCCTGGGGCAAACTGAGTTCTTGGTACCATTAGGGAGGATCAATGAAAGCACCAATTGATACAATCTCAAGTAAATGGAATTGTCAAATCTAAAGAATCTTGTTCGTTATTCTAATAAAGACTCTAGTCTTATTCCTCAAAACAATCTCCATATGCATTATTTGGGACTTCAAGTCCTATTTATACAAGTATTTAACACTACTAACAAACTAACACCTAAGTACTTGAAACTAATAATAATTTATATCAGTAAAAGTGTATTTACTTTGATTTAATTCAAAGTATTAATGAATGTACAAAAATATTCTCTAAATACTTTATTATTGAACTAAAATATTAAAATGTAAATAAAAATTATTAGAATTAATATATATTTTTAAATTAAGTTTTTATTTACTTTAAAATATTTTTAAATATATTTTTATATTTAATTTTAAAATTTATAAAGAGTAAATTAAAACCTAATCAAATTTAAAAGAAGATTCGAAGTCGAAATAAAAAAGCAGTTTAAATAAATTTAAAAAAATACAAATTTGAATGGAGAAGTACACGGCCCAATAGTAGTTTGGAAGCTAATGAGTAATTGGGCCTAACGAAAGAAAAAGAAAAAGAGTTCAATTGAATCAGCTATAAGGAAGGATATAAATGGAAGATGAAAAGGAGAATAGGGAGTCCCCTGTGCGTCGTGGGAGAGAAAAAAGAAATAGAGGAGGCTCGTACTGTGCCGTGCACAGTGAATAGCGGAAACAAATTGGAAAGTTACGCCTTTGGTGAGATGCACCACGCTGTTCGAGACGTAGAAAAAGGACGAAAAGGACGAAATGCTGTGCAGCGTGACTTATATTTCTATAATGAAAAATATTAATGACATAATTTTACTATATTCTAATTTTATTATATTTTGTTAAATTTTTTATTAAAACGATGATAAAATTTTTATTATTTTAGTATTATTATATTAAATTATTTTTATTTAATTTTAAAATTTAATATTTATTGATTTTATTTTTTCATCAAATTATATAAATAAATTTTAAGATGAGTTGATCATATTTTTTCATACTTTATAATTTATTTGTATTATCTAAATATTAATAGTAATTGTTAGATGTCAATTGTAATTTTTTATTAGTGATACATTTAATGAATTAATAATTACTATTAATTAGAAAAAATTTATCATATATGTGATCATGATTTTTAATGCTTATTTGATATATTTTTTGTGAAAGCGTATATTTGTCATTAATGTTAAGTGAGTTAAATTATGTGAGTAAAATAATTTGATATAGTTAATGTTAAAATTAATCATGAAAGATTCTGTATTTTAGTCATCTTACATCTGTATAAAACTCAATTTACTTTACTTTACTTTATTTAATTTTACATTTAACTTAATATTTATTTATTTTTTATCATTTAATATTTTTTAAATTTCTTTATTTTTTAATTATTCTTTTAATTTATCTCTATGTAGAATTGACACTGTAAAGTTGTGTTATAATTACTTGT
Source organism: Ormosia semicastrata (assembly GCA_029884595.1). Taxonomy (NCBI): domain Eukaryota; kingdom Viridiplantae; phylum Streptophyta; class Magnoliopsida; order Fabales; family Fabaceae; genus Ormosia; species Ormosia semicastrata. The sequence goes on along the minus strand of JAQQTO010000022.1, from coordinate 1,704,195 downwards.
GTTATTTTTTGGACATAATCAAATGTATTTTTTTTATAATAACTTATTAAATAATTTAAAAATAAATATATCTTTATTTACTCACTTTAAAAATAAATTTATTTTAAATAATTTTTGTCCAAAAGTTAAAATAACATAATTAAGATATATAGACTAGAAGACTTTTTTACCAAACTGTTATTTGTGGCAAAATTATTTATCAAAATGTCTTTTTTTAAAACTATTTATCAAAATGCTACTTTTTTAAATTATTTACCAAATTACCACTCTTTTGAAATTATATACCAAACTGCCACCTTTTTATCCAATGTGACATTTTCTAATAATTTCTAGTCCACGTAGGATATGTCAAGCGTGTTGGCGGATCCTACGTGGATGCGCCACCTTCTTTGACGCATCCTACATGGATACACCACCTAAGATGGTGTATTTGCAAAGGATACGCCAAGAAGTTTGGCGCAACAAAGACAATTACGCCATTTGACTTGGAGCAATCCATCCAAACGCAGATCACCGGCCCCTTTTATGTAGAAAACGTCATCTTAAAGACACTGAAAACTCAATTATTTTTAGGTCAAGTGTTTGCATCTGTTACGTAACGTAGTCGATGTGAAACTTTGGTGTTTGCAAGGTAAAGTAACTAAATAAGATAATAAGGTACATTTGTTCGATGTGAGACTTTGGAATTGACAAAACAAAGTAACTAAATAATATAATAATGTATCTTTATTCGATGTGTGACTTCAGTAAAAAGGTTAAAATTCATGAGTGCAATAACTAGAAAGTAAATAAAATAGTAAAGATGTTATGGTTGTTATATAACTAGGTAAAGACTAGAATTTTTTAAGTATGAAATCAAGGTTATTTTCATATGATGTCAAAAGGGTTTTCTCGTCACTTTTTCTAAGAAACTTGAGAGCGTTTCCTGCACCATTGAAACTTGAGAACAAACTTAAAACTCAAGTAATCAAGACCTAAAACACTAATTAATAGTGATTTGTGTCAAGCCTTGGGTACTTGTGATATAAGAGGTAGTATTACTTTTTAACTCATTAAAATGTGATTGATCAATAAAAAAAGTGATAAAAGAGAGATAAAAATTAGAAGAGTAAATATTAAGAAATTTAAGAATTAAATAATTAATAAAATAAAAAAACTAAAGATAAAATTGATATAAAATAATTACTTTGATTTCTTTTAGATTTATATTAATTTAATAAGACTTATTAAGTTTATTTAACTTATTTAAACATTTTTTTGCATAAAACTAGTTATAACTTTTCAATTTATTTGGGACATAAAACTAGTTATAATTTTTCAATTTATTTGAGACATATTATTTTTAAATAATACGTTTTATGCATAACGAATCTTTGGTTTTATATATCATTATTTATTTTAATAAGAATTTTTTATTTAATATATATTAAACTCATAAATTTAACTCAACTCAACTCAACTCAACTCACTTTTCAATAGATTGAATTGGGTCAAGTTAAGAACAATCTTCAATCTAACCTAACTTATCAATATAATGAATAAGCCAAGTTTAAAAATATCACAAAACTCACCTAATAAACATCCTTACCCAATAACTTGAAGTAGTGGAAACAACAAATATAAAATTAAAAATTTAGATAAATAGCTTAATGAATACATTCATATAATAAAAGTTAATGAATTTTTTATTGAGACTTTATCTATACTTCATATGAAAAAGTTAATATCATAAAAATTACTCAATAAATTTTATAAAAAAACGTAAATTATAAGCAACTTTGAAAATAAAATTAATAATATAATAATAAAATATTTGAAAAGTCAGAGAAGATACATGTCCCCACTTTCATTAACATAGATCCGTCCCTGCCTATACGCCGACCCTTGTATAATAGCGTTATATACCTCCTTAACAATGAATAATCTATCACGCTCAACATCACTTGGTCTTCGTGCTACGCTGCTGTCCATTGACTCATCTCGGGTTTTGTCAACCTGCACATAGGGCCAATTACCAGCGGTTGAGTAATCAGTATGGTAAGTACATGTCCGTACATAATCACCTAATTAAGAACTAAAATTTCAAATATTCAGTACAGATATAATATTATTTTGATGTCATTCAATATTTTTGTTTGTGAAAACAAGTGATAAAACATGAGCTCAAGAAAAAGCATGGTTGGGTTAGGCTCGTGTTAGACTTTTGTTATTTTTGTCAATGAAATAGCGTTGGGACTTCGGAATTGAGGCTTTCAATTTCATTGATGTTGTTTCCTTTGTAGTAAGAATTCCATGGAATCTCCTTATCTCCACACGAGGTTAGAATGGTTCCCGTTGAAAAATATCCACGTAAAATGATGGATTGTGATTCTTTTATATATTCTGACCTATGGACCATTGTGAACTAGTAAAGCGACAATTGAGTTGGGCATAGAAAATGAGGCTTATGGCATTTCTTTAGAACATCGTAAGTGTAACGGGTCTTCTTAGCAACACACACGTAGCATCCATGGCCCCACCGTACGAAGCAAATCACACTTTTATGGTTAATGTTTTTTTCTCCATTATTTCTTCTATTTTTTATAATGTGATTGATTAATAAAAAAATACAAAAAAGAAATAAAAATTAGAAAAATAAATATTAAGAAATTCAAAAATTAAATAATTAATAAAATAAGAAAAATTAAGGATAAAATTGATATAAAATAATTAATTTTATGTTAAAATTTTAAAATAATATCTAATATGAAATACAAAAATTTTCTAAAACGACAAATAAAAAAAAAAAAAAGAGTATTTGAGAATACTTCACTTTACATTAGAAGTGTATTACAGAATTAGTTTGTGCATAGATAATAAGTTGAACTCGTATGTAAGACTAATAAAAAATATGTAAATATAAAGTAATATATATATATATATATAAATATATAAAAGTATTTTATTTTATAAATATATGTATATAAATTGTTACACATTTCTACACCGTTAGAGTACGGAACGTACATCAACTACGACGCTGAGCTTAGCGTATGATTCAATGATTGGACTCTTCCGTCCTAGTTCCTGGTTGCTTATGTAATTTGCGTTGAAACTTGAAACTTAAAACCGACCCCAACCTAATGCAGAGGCGACTTTTAGCGACGGGAAAAGAAGGAAGGAACGTGGATAGACCCAAAGTTCTGGAGTTCTACTGGTTGGTTGACTTCTGAATTCAGACAACGTACGAATATTAATAATACGCAAGTAGGCATGCATATGGGTATTTGAAAATTGGAAATTTAGAATAGTTGTTGAAGGTTTCGTTTTCCTAAAATAATACATTAATTGTCTCTTGTTATAAATTTAGTGTATATTTGAGATAGTTATAAAAATTTAATTATTTTAATAATTAATTATTATATAATTTTTTTATTATAATTGATTATAAAATTAAGTTATTTTGTTTGGATATTTTAATTAAAAAATAATTTTAAATGAATTTATTTTTTAAAATAGTGTAAAATAATTATTTTTATACATTAAATTATTAAAATAAATATAAAATAATAAAAATTTATTTAATTAATTAAAAATTATTTAATTAAGAATAAAATGATATTTATATATCAAAATATAGAATAATCTAAACATTTTTTAAAAAAAATCTCAAATTATAACTTTTTTTCAAAAGTTATTACTTTACAAAATTTTTCCATCAACCGCTTTTATACAAATTACCAAACATATTACAAACTTGAACCAACAACTTTTATAAATAAAAAAAGGGCTATTAGGTGCCCAAAACAATGTGAAACAATCAGGACAATGTGAAACAATCAGGCTCTTAATTGGTAAAATTTGAAGATACATAAGAAAGTAACAAGCATCAATCCTTATAAATATTTTTCTATCTCAACTCATCTCCTCTTTTGGATTACATTAAAGGGTCATCTAGACATCTCACCCCTCTACCAAACTTACAGGATAGATCCAGAACTTAAAAAAAAAATCATAGTTTTTTATAATGACGCAAGCAATTAATCTACAAACTTTTGAATATGGTCTACTTTTCTTTTCCTTTTTACATAAGTAAAAGACAAATCTATTTGCAATTTACAAGATAACTTAATAAAATAAAGAGTAAATCCTTGTTACTCAAATTAGATTTTTAAAGATATATAAGACATTATGTTGGTTCTCCAAATATGTTGGATATTAATTTAGTTTTTAATATTAAAAATAAACATAAATTTTAGGACTAACGTTATCTCTAAATATATATTAAAGGATTAATTTGATATCCATTTTAATTATTGTGGCACCAAATTAATGTCTAAATTTTTTGAAGACTAACTTGATGTATCATATATTTTTGAAGGATTAATTTGAGTATTTATTCAAAACAAAAAAATATCCCATAAAATATATTTGAAATTCTTATATATAAAATCCAAAGCAATTAATTATCCCTTTTTTTAAGAGACCAAGCGACATGTAACAAGAAATTGTTGTGAACGGTTTCGAACTTGAAGTTAAAATAGACACTTTTTTCCCCATGAAATTAGTCATATATATTTATTTTTTTTTTTTAAATAAAAATGCGACAAGATCGTGTTTCATCAAATTTCTAGTTAATGAAAAGCACTTTTACGGTTTTACCAAAAAAAAAAAGGAAAAAAGAAAATCTAATAAAGAACACTATTACATTTAGAAAAATTCTGAATTTCTGTTTAGATGGTAGAATTATAATTGAAATTTAATTTTAATTTTAATTAGAATTAGAATTAATTTAATATTTTAAATTATATATTTGAGATTATCAAATAATTAAGATAAAAAATTATAATTTTAAATTTAATTATAATTTTATTATTTAAATATATGATCTAAAATATTAAGAAAATATTTAAAAAATTAAAATTAATAAAAATATTCATACAATAATATTTTTATAATATAATAATTATTTTTTTATAAAAAAAATTCTCACGAAATTTATTTTTAGAAAAAATAAATATGTTATTATAATAATTTTTATATAAATATAAAAAAAAATTGTATAAATATAGAATTTTAATAAATATAATTAAAGGATGAAAAAATTCATGTTAAGCGAGAGAAAGAGCGACTATAATTTTTAAATTATAAAATTTATAATTCTTATAATATAAATTAAAAAATAAAAATATTTAATTTAATTATTTTTAATTTTATAAAATTAGTGTATAAAATTATAATTCTAATTTTAAATAACATCTAAACACAAATTAAATTTAAGAGATTTAATTTAAATTTTAATTTTAAATTTTAATTTTATACTCAATAAGTAAATGGACACGAAGTCAAAAGCATTACTGGTGAACCTTAGGCATAAGAAAAATGATTATTTTATATTTTTTTAAAAGGTATAAGTATTATTTATATTTTTTTAAGAAATGTGATTGAGTGAGAGAAAATAATAATAAAAAATATATATAATAAATAATATTAAATAAGATATAAAAATATATATATATATTATTTAATGTAAGAATATAAGAGTTATAAGCACAAATGTTATATGTGGGTATAACGGACAGTACTAAGTAAGGACACAACAAACTTTTTTTTATTTTATGATTTCATTGCAATATACATATCCCAATTAAAAAGTAGGGGTGCAGAAAAAAAGTAGGAGAATCAAAGAATGACTGGTTGTAACTCATCCAAGGATACGTGGAAGGGAGGGGTATATATATATACACACACACACGCCAATGACTATTTGTGTATTAATGGGGTTCTTTTAAATATTAATTAGAATTTAAAAAATATAAATTAAAAGAAAAATATTTAAATCTGAACAAGGTTTTTTTTTTAAATGTCAGTTGAAATTTAAAAAAGTAAAGATTAAAAGAAAAAAATCTCTAAAACTAAAAAGGAAAATATGTATAATTAGATTAGTTTTTTTAAATGGAAAAATTAAAAATAATATGTCATTTTTAAGAAAAATAATATAAATGGATTAAATCAATTTCAAATAAGAGTACTTAATTTAATATATATCGGTGGATAAGTAACAAAAATATACAAAGTCCTCTTCGAAGTCTTCCGATTGTCCGTGAAGAATATTTTTAAATGGTAGGTGGTAACAGTGGAGAGAACTCTTCGGGACACATTAAAATATAATTAATGTTTTGTTTGAGTAATAAATGTATTGATTGTTGTTTTTCTAAAATAGAAGATTTGTTTGATATATTGTTATTTTTTTCACTATTATCTAATTTTATATTGTCAGAATTATTAAAAATTTGACTATGGTTTCCATTATTTAAGGAGTTTAAAAGTCCGTTTAGTATGAATGAGAGGATAAGACTTTTTACTAATATTAGATATAATAATATAAAGTCTGATAATATAAGACCTGATAGTATAAAATCTAATATGTAATGATTGGGAATATCGAAATATTTAAAATTATAATGAAAAAGTCTTTATAACAGCTCATATATCAAAACTCAATCAGGCCTAATCTCATCTCTTAATACTTGATTAAATTATTCATTATTTTAATGTATAAGAAGAATTTGATGAATAAATTTATACAATACAGTATTTACACTAAACAACTAATAAGATCATAATATATTATATTAAACTTATCTTATCGATTTAATATAAAGCATATCAAACAGGCTCTAATGTTTTTTAATAATATGTTAATATATTATTGAATGATCGTATAGAAATACTTACCCTGACAGATTTAAATTTAAACTCTTTAAACATTTTACATATTTAATATTGATTAATGCATTGACTTATGTAGTAATTTTTAAAATTATATTTTATTCAACTATAAAATATACATTTTAGTAAAATCAAGTGTATTCAATAGTTCTTAACGTGTGATATAAGCAAACATATTAAAAGGACTATATTTATTGATAATTTTAACTTTTTTATATTATTTCTTATATCATTTATTACATCACTTTTTATTATTATTATTTTTCACTTAATTATAATTATTTAAAATTAATATAAATAGTAATGTGTAAGTAAAAATAACGTATGATCATTTTAATATTATTAAATGATCGTATAGAAATACTTACACTGACAGATTTAAATTTAAACTCTTTAAACATTTTACATATTTAATATTGATTAATGCATTGACTTAGTAGTAATTTTTAAAATTATATTTTATTCAACTATAAAATATACATTTTAGTAAAATCAAGTGTATTCAATAGTTCTTAACGTGTGATATAAGCAAACATATTAAAAAGGCTTTATTTATTAATAATTTTGATTTTCTTTTATATTTTTTATATTATTTTTTATATTATTATATTATTTTTTATTATTTTTTACTTAATCATAACTATTTAAAAATAATATGAATAATAGAGTATAAATAAAAATAATGTATGATAATCATTTTTCATTTAGTAAAACATGACATTTTAAAACCAATTACTTAATAATTTATTAATGATAGATAGGCCTAAACCTTATCATGTTTGGTTGACTCATCTTCGTCCTGTTTTTGTAGCTATATCACATGCGTGTGAATGACATCATAAACTAATTAAACCATATAACCTCTAAGGCTGTGTTTGGAAGTTTGGAGGGAAAGGAAGGGAAAGAGTTTAAAGGAGAAGGAATGGAAGAAAAATGAGAGGTTTATTCTCTCTTTATTTGGAAGTGTGAAATATACGAAGGAAAGGAAATGAAGGGTTTAAAATATATTTTTACTATTTTACCTTTTATTTAAAAATTAACATAATTAACATTTTATAAAAAAAAAAAAGAAAACAAAACTGAAGCACCCGTAGCTTCTTCAGTTCTTCTCCACTTTTCTTCTCCAAAACAATTGTCCTTTCCCAATAGATTTTTCTGTCAAATTTCTTCCTCCCCAGTTTCTTCCTCTATCGCGAACCGGGTTGGGAGGCACGGATCTTGACGATCTGGTACGTGTGAATGCTTATGTCTCTAAGGCATGTCAAAAGGTTTTTGATGATAACAAAAGCAAAAGAGAAGATCAAGCGCAAAAGGAAAAATCAAGATCAAAGAAAGAGACGAAGGTTTATTCAAATTTAGACTTAGGATATTAATGTTAAATGCTCTCAAGATTTCTCAAATGGTTTTTCAATATATGATTTCAAAATAAATGGGAAATTTCAAAGTTAAACATGGCTTTCAATAAAACTTGAGTTTCAACTTTAAATCTAACACTCTTAAAAGGATTTATGTTTAATCAAGTATCTTGAGGTGTTGGAAATGACTTACAAGCGTTATTGGACTTGAAAAATGTGTTCAAAGGCCAATGTAATTGATTACATAATGTTTGTAATCGATTACACAGCAAACAGAAGGCATGTAATCGATTACATTATAAATGTAATCGATTACAAGAAAGTCAGAAGTCATGTAATCGATTACACAATATATGTAATCGATTACACAAAGCAAAGAAAGGTAAAGAACACGTCCAACGAGTAATGTAATCGATTACATGGATATTGTAATCGATTACAAACAAAAGTCGAAGTTGCGTAATCGATTACATGGGCAATGTAATAATCTTACACAAAACCGAAACTCAAAGAACACGTTCGACGAGCCATGTAATCGATTACATGGATATTGTAATCGATTACAAAAAGTCGATCATGTAATCGATTACATGGGTATTGTAATCGATTACAAACAAAGTCGAAGCCATGTAATCGATTACACCAATAATGTAATCGATTACACAGCCCGAAAGTTCGACGTTGGAACAACAATGTAATCGATTATACGTAGCATGTGTAATCGATTACACGAACCTTGACAGCGTCCAACGGCTATATTAAATGCATTAAATGCATGCCCAACTACCTCCAACGGCTCCATTTATTGAGAAACTTATAAATACCAAAGTTGGGTCTTTATTTGAGGTTGATCTTGAATCAAAAACTGATCATCATACTTCAAAACGTGAATCAATCCTTAAATTCATTTCTTGCTCTGTTTTTCTGATTAAAAACGTGAAAAATCTTTGAGAGCATATTAGAGCTTCAATTTGTAAACACTTGCTCTAGAGAGCTTCTTCTATTTCAATCTTATACATTCGATTAGTGAGGGTAAGGTATCCCTCAAGTATTGTAAGGTGAGGTATCCCTTGGAAAATAGAGGCTCAAGCTTTTGGGTGAGGTATCCCATATTGTTGAGTGCTCAAGGTTGTAGTGGTTTTTCAAGCACCCATTGAAGCTTGAAGATATAGTGGAAAATCTCAAGGTGTTGCTTGGGACCTGGACGTAGATCACAAGTGGAGTGGTGATCGAACCAGGATAAACGACCGTGTTTGTTTTCTCTAAACCTTCCTCTCGTTTATTTTTGTACAATTGTTTCATTGATTTGCTTGGATATTGTCTTCTTGGCATTACGGTTATAAGTAAAAGTGTTTATCTCATCTATCTAATTATTTCTCATCATTCAATAGCTTCAACGAAAATTGATTGTCAAACGATTTGCGAAAGATTTGTGAACTTATTTTTAACTACTCAATTCACCCCTCCTCTTGAGTATTGAGGCCACTTGGTAACAAGTGGTATCAGAGCTAGACTCTTGTATAAAGAGCTTAGCAGCTTCAAGAGAAGTGATGGCTTCAAATGGTTTTTCAAATGAAGGTTCTTCTATAAATAGACCTCCTTATTTCAATGGGGATGGTTATGCCTATTGGAAAGAAATGATGAAAATTTTTATTGAAACTATTGACTTAGATGTGTGGGATGCAGTTGAAAATTGTGCTTTTGTCCCTACACAAACTAAGGATGGTGTGACAATTAATACACCTAGAAGTGATTGGACCGATGATGATAAAAAGAAGGTTCAATATAATTTGAGAGCCAAGAACATCATCACCACATCTTTGGGGTATGATGAATTCTTTAGGTGTCAAATTGTAAGATACAAAAAGAAATGTGGGATACCCTACAAGTAACTCATGAAGGTACTAGTGAGGTAAAAAGATCTCGAATAAACACTCTTACTCATGAATATGAATTGTTTAGAATGAATCAAGGTGAGAGTATTCAAGATATGCAAAAGAGATTTACTCATATTGTTAATCATCTCATCTCATTGGGAAAGACATTTCCTAATGAGGATCTTATTAATAAAGTCTTGAGATGTCTAAGCAAGAATTGGCAACCGAAAGTAACGGCTATTGCGGAATCAAGAGACTTATCAACAATGTCTTTAGCCACCCTATTCGGAAAACTTCAAGAACATGAGTGGAACTAAATAGGCTCAATCAAAATGAAGAGCATGACAAAAGAAGAAGGGAATTGCACTCAAAGCCACTTCTTCCATACTTGAAGATGATGATGAAGATGGTGAAGAGGATGCTGAAAATATTGAGCTAAGTGAGGAGAATCTTAGTCTTCTTGTGAGAAAATTCGGAAGATTCTTGAAGAAAAGGGGATTTCAAAGAAGACCACCCTTTCCTCAAAAGAAAGCATATCACAAAGGAGAAGGATCCTCTACTCCTCCAAAATGCTACGAATGCGGAAAACCGGGGCACATGAAAATGGAGTGTCCTATATATCTCAAGAAGACGGAGAAGTTTGAGAAAAGACCCTCCAAGGAAAAGAAAGGAAGAAGAGCATATATAGCTTGGGAGGACAATGACTTAAGCTCTTCCGACGATTCAGAAAATGAAGAAGCCCATCTTTGCCTCATGGCTCAAGGAGAAGAAAGTGGAGAAAGCGATACCGAGGTAACCTCTTCTAACCTAGAATCTCCACCTTCTTAGGATGAATTGCAAGATGCCTTTCAAGAATTGCATGATGAATCTTTGAGGCTCACAAAAATGATTTTGTCTTCCAATAAAACAATCTCCCTATTGACAAAGAAAGTTTCTACTTTAACCAAGGAGATAAATGAACTTAAAATTGAAAATGAGACTTTAGGACTCATAGATGCCAATTCATCATGCATGATTTGTTCCTCACATGATAATGCATCCATATCATTACCTTGTTTATCATGCAAAGCTTTTGAAAAAGAAATTGAAGACTTGAACAACACTCTTGCAAAATTCACTTTTGGAAGAGACAACTTGAATGTGTTGTTAGGGAGACAAAAATGTGTTTTCCAAAAAGCCGGTTTAGGATTTAATCCAAACAACCATCAAAAATCTTATAAGAACTTCTTTGTTTCCTCAAAAACTTCAAGTAGCCCCTTTGTTAAATGTTTTCATTGTGGTAGGAAAGGGCATAGTGCATCCACTTGCAATGTTAGAAAGAACATAAACACCAAGGTTGGAATCAAAAGGGTTTGGGTCCCTAAAGGCACCATACCTAATTCTAACACACAAGGACCCAAAACAATTTGGGTACCAAAAGTTAAATCTTAAATGTGTGTTGTAGGTGTGCTTGAAGACCAAGAGCTCAAGTTGGTATCTTGATAGTGGTTGTTCCAAGCACATGACCGGTGATGGCTCCAAGTTCTCCTCCCTTACACACAAGAAACATGGTCATGTCACATATGGTGACAACAACAAAGGGAAGATTCTTGGAATTGGCAAAGTTGGTAAGATCCCTTCATCATCTATTGATAATGTCTTACTTGTTGAAGGACTTAAACATAATTTACTTAGTATTAGTCAATTGTGTGATAAAGAAAATAGAGTTATATTTGATTCCTCTTGTTGCATAATTGAGGGAAAGGATGATAAGCAAGTTAAATTTGTTGGTCATAGGGTCAATAATATATATATGATTAGTCTCGATGATATCTCCTCAAATGATGCTAAGTGCTTTATGAGTAAAGAAAATGATTCATGGTTATGGCATAGAAGAATTGCTCACATTCACATGGATCACTTAAACAAATTAGTTTCAAAAGAACTAGTAATTGGTCTTCCAAAGCTCAAATTTGAAAAAGAAAAACTTTGTGATGCATGTCAAAAAGGAAAACAAGTAAAGGTCTCTTTTAAAGCTAAAAACATAGTTTCAACTTCTAGACCTTTACAACTTTTACACATGGATCTTTTTGGACCCTCTAGAACTATGAGCTTTGGTGGGAATTACTATGCATTAGTGATTGTGGATGATTTTTCTAGATTTACATGGACATCATTTTTGGCTCACAAAAATGATGCTTTTCAATCATTTAGAAAACTAGCCAAAGTTATTCAAAATGAAAAAGGTTTTTGTATTGCATCCATAAGAAGTGATCATGGTGGTGAATTTGAAAATCATGAATTTGAAACTTTTTGTGATGAACATGGCATTGAGCATAATTTTTCTGCCCCTAGAACACCACAACAAAATGGTGTTGTAGAAAGGAAAAATCGATCTTTAGAAGAAATGGCAAGAACTATGCTCAATGAGGCCAATCTTCCTAAGTACTTTTATTGCGGTTAACATCGCTTGTTATGTTATGAATAGAGCCCTAATAAGGCCAATTTTAAAGAAAACCCCATATGAATTGTACAAAGACATGAAACCTAATGTGTCACATTTTCATGTTTTTGGATGTAAATGCTTTGTTTTGAATAATGGAAAGGATAACTTGGGGAAGTTTGATGCAAAATCTGATGAGGGAATATTCATTGGTTATTCTATTCATAGCAAGGCCTTTAGAGTCTATAATAACTAACTATGACCATAGAAGAGTCCATACATGTTGCATTTGATGAAACTAACCCAAATGAGTCGAGAAAGGAGCTTGTTGATGATGTTGCAGAAATCTTGGAGAAGACGCACTTGGAAAATCAAGAGAAAGAGCCCAAGAAGGAAGAAAAGGGACTCCTTGATTATACATGGCAAGAAGATTCAGAAATCTTAGATCTACCCAAGGAAAGGAGGACTTCAAGATATCATCCTCTCGACAAAGTGATAGGTGATGTATCAAAAGGGGTAATCACTCGAAACTCACTTAGAGATGCATGTAATCATCTAGCCTTTGTCTCTCAAGTTGAACCTAAAGACATAAATGAGGCCATTAATGATGAGCATTGGATCTTGGCCATGCAAGAAGAACTAAACCAATTTGAGAGGAATCAAGTTTGGGAATTAGTTCCAAGGCCCAATGATCATCCTATAATTGGCACCAAATGGGTCTTTAGGAACAAACTCGATGAAACGGGCCTAATAATAAGAAATAAAGCTAGGCTTGTAGCTAAAGGATATAATCAAGAAGAAGGCATAGACTATGAAGAAACTTATGCTCCCGTAGCTAGGTTAGAGGCCATTAGAATGCTACTTGCATATGCTTGCATCATGGATTTCAAACTCTATCAAATGGATGGCAAAAGTGCTTTTTTAAATAGTTTTATACAAGAAGAGGTGTATGTAGAACAACCTCCTGGTTTTGAGGACTTTGAAATGCCCAACCATGTTTTTAAATTGAAAAAGGCCTTGTATGGCTTGAAACAAGCTCCTAGAGCTTGGTATGAAAGGTTGAGCAAATTTCTTTTAGAAAAAGGCTTTTCTAGAGGTAAAGTTGACACCACTCTTTTCATAAAACACAAAATGCATGACATTCTTCTAGTTCAAATCTATGTTGATGACATTATATTTGGAGCTACTAACAACTCTCTGTGTAAAGAATTTTCAAATATTATGCAAAGTGAGTTTGAGATGTCTATGATGGGTGAGCTCAACTTCTTCCTTGGTCTACAAATCAAGCAAACAAGAGAAGGAACATTTATAAGCCAATCCAAGTATTGCAAGGAGCTGCTCAAGAAGTTTGGAATGGACAATGCCAAGCATATGGCTACTCCTATGGGCACCTCTTGCTATTTGGACAAGGATGAAGGAGGTAAATCGGTAGAAATTACAAAATATAGAGGTATGATTGGCTCACTCCTTTATCTCACTGCAAGTAGGCCTGATATAATGTTTAGTGTATGCATATGTGCTAGATATCAAGCTAATCCTAAGAAATCACACCTAAGTGCTGTTAAGAGAATAATGAAATATCTAATAGGCACATCACAAATGGGTTTATGGTACCCTAAGGGTGCCTCATGTAGTCTTATTGGGTACTCCGATTCTGATTTTGCTTTGGATGCAAAATGGATCGAAAAGTACTAGTGGGACATGCCACTTGCTTGGAAGCTCACTAGTTTCTTGGCACAAAAGAAACAAAATAGTGTGGCATTGTCCACAATTTGAAAAGTCCGAATATGTTGCATTTGGGAGTTCTTGTGCTCAAGTCCTTTGGATGAAACAAAGACAACTCTTGGACTATGGTCTTGAGCTTGATCACATTCCCATAAAATGCGATAATACTAGTGTAATTAACTTGTCAAAAAATCCCATTTTGCATTCTAGAACTAAGCATATTGAAATAAGACATCATTTCATTAGAGATCATGTTCAAAGAGGTGATTGCATACTTGAATTTGTTGAAACAACTAAGCAACTAGCTGATATTTTCACCAAACCCCTAGCAAAAGAAGCATTTTTCTACATTAGAAATGAACTAGGTATATTGGATCATTCCTGCATAAATTAATTTATGCTGCATAATCTTGTATTTTTCTGCATAATTATGCCACATTGCTGCAAAATCTCTGAATTTTCATTATATTTGAATCCATACTAACTTGAGCGTCGAGATTTCCCTAAGTTGTTTTGCAGGTGCTCCCTCATGTCCAATTTTGACATGAAATTCAACAACCTCAAATTTCACCAAAAATGGTGAAATTCTTGGTAAAAATGATACTTTTGATCAATTATATGAGTTGAATCATAACATGATTTGATTATATGTTTAAATGATGATTTGAATTGATTTAAGTTGCTTTAAAACTGATTTGGATGGATTAAAATTGATTATATGCTGTTTGGAACGCAAAATCTGAGTTAAAGAGTGCTGGTAATCGATTACAATGTCTTTGTAATCGGTTACACATGTTCTGTCACGCATGTAATCGATTACACACCCTTTGTAATCGATTACAACCAACTTCAGAACTCGGTAATCGATTACGTCAACTATGTAATCGATTACAAGGTTCCCAGAAAGCATGTAATCGATTACATCAAAAATGTAATCGATTACATACCCACTAGAATGCATGTAATCGATTACACACTCAATGTAATCGATTACACAGGGTTTTTAAAAGGTTTCTGACGCGCATAGAGCTCATTTCTTTTTGGAACCTGTTCATCTTCTTCGTTCTCTCATTCTGCTCCCACGCACCTCAAATCTCAAAATCTCTCTTTTCTCACTCAAATCTCCATCAAAACCCGTCATTTCACCTCTCTCAATCTCGGAAAACCCCTCTCCACATAGCCCATTGTTCAAAATCCCCTCACATCCCTCATCCAAATCTCCCCATCTTCTCTCACGAACCCCATCTCCATTTCTCTCCGCCCTAATCTCGTCCCTCTCTCATCCCCAATCATTAATCACTCATCCCTTGCTTCTCCTTCTCATCAATGGCTGAATCCTCTCATCGCTCAAGCGCCCAAGAACAGGGGACTTTGTTGGAGGGTCCTCTGTGGCTCTTCATGTAATATATCCGGCCTGGACCTCACGAGGCACTTCTCCACTTTGTGAAGAAAGCCGAGTTGTTCCGAAGAACTTCCAAATTCGCAAGATCATCTCTCTCGGTATCTTCCCATCACCTTCGCGAGAGTGAACCTTTAGAGAGCTTTAGGACAATAGAAAACTTAGGCTTCTTTGGATTCATAGCATAGAGAAGGCCATCTACCCTAACCTTGTCCGAGTCTTTTATGCTAACCTCGAAGGTTGAGGATAATTGCATAATCTCTCGAAGTGAAAAAGCAACAAATCAAAGTTGACAATGGCAGAGTGGTATAGGCTTACAAAGCTCACTCCCGATGGAGCTCGGTTACGTGGAAATGCAAAAGTCTGGGGGCATGAGTTTGAGCATAAGGCTATTCTCTCTTTGATTAGGACTGGCTATCACCTCCCCGGTGATCCTAAACGAAGAATAATGGCCACCGGCCTCACTATGGAAAACAGGGGTTCTCCACTACCTCTTGGTTCGTGGATTGATTCCCGAGGAGGAATTACTCCCAAGTCCTCAAGGATGATGTAGTGGCATTATGGGCAATGACCACAGGGGCACCCAATAAACCGGGAATGGTTACTACATTCTAGAGCATATCTTTGGACGTCAAGAAAAAGAAGAACTCTGCTCTCCCTTCGCCATGTTGGTCACCACAATCCTCGAGTACTGTTGCATTTCGCTTGCTGAAGAGTCCAAGGACACCAGCTCGAAAGGACCCCAATCAATTGGGTTGCATACTCTGAAGAAGCTTCAGCTCTATAAGATGGAAGATAGGTGGCATTACATTACTCATGGCACGTTTGGTCATATCCATCACGATCCCGATAGTGATGATGAGGAGGCTCAATACCCTGCCTCTCTCTCCTGCTCCGGCTTCTCTTGATCTTCTGCTCCCAAGAAATGCGCAACCCGAGCGCCAACGTAAACACACGCATGGATCATATAGAGCAAAAGATTGACCATCTTGAGGCCGAGGATGGACTACTCGGACCGGGAGCTTAGCTCCATTCGATCCCTCCTAAGTGGACCTCCTATTCCCGAGTGTCCCGCTGTGCCGCACCTCCCACATCCTCTCCCTCCGGTTCCCCTCTATCCTTCGGTCCATCCGGTTCCCGCCGATGATGAGGAGCTTCGGACTCGACGACGATCTTATGCCCGGCGATGATAACATTGATCTAGGAGACTTTGTCTGCGGATCCGAGGGTGAAGTTTTTGTGACAAATGAGGCCATCGATAGTGATCATGGCCTATCGCCTTGATATTTCCTTGTATTGATGACCACCTTGTACTTATTTTGTTTTGACTCGATTATATAAAATTGGTTTACATTTATGGTTATCTTTTGATTATTGACTAAGGTTGTGATAAGCTCCTTTATACATACCGATTATTAATGAACTTGCTTTTACTTTGAATGTTTGGCCTTTTTGGAATATTGATTGACTGATTAATCTTTGTGGCTTTTACTTTTATGGCAAAAATTTGGGAATCATGCAATATAACTCTTATGTCATCTTTATTTTTTCTTAAATGCTTATGTCTTTTTGATAATGCCAATCGGGAGAAAATGAGGAAAATGAAAATGAAATGAAATGTAATTAATGGTTGCATGAGAAATTAAAGGTTGCATGAGTACGGGGGAGTTATTGACCTTTTTAAGTTATTAAGCTTTTCATATGCAAAATCTAACCCAATATCATGCATAAACTCAAAATCATTGTACCTAAATGACTATTATATACAAATGCAAAAACTCTTTCTTTTTCCTATGATCAGTTTGTCATCATCAAAAAGGGGGAGAATGTGAATGCTTATGTCTCTAAGGCATGTCAAAAGGTTTTTGATGATAACAAAAGCAAAAGAGAAGATCAAGCGCAAAAAGAAAAATCAAGATCAAAGAAAGAAGACAGAAGGTTTATTCAGTTATTTAGACTTAGGATATTAATGTTAAATGCTCTCAAGATTTCTTAAATGGTTTTTCAATATATGATTTCAAAATAAATGGGAAATTTCAAAGTTAAACATGGCTTTCAATAAAACTTGAGTTTCAACTTTAAATCTAACACTCTTAAAAGGATTTATGTTTAATCAAGTATCTTGAGGTGTTGGAAATGACTTACAAGCGTTATTGGACTTGAAAAATGTGTTCAAAGGCCAATGTAATCGATTACATAATGTTTGTAATCGATTACACAAAGAACAGAGGCATGTAATCGATTACATTATAAATGTAATCGATTAAAGAAAGTCAAGCCATGTAATCGATTACACAATATATGTAATCGATTACACAAAGCAAAGAAAGGCAAAGAACACGTCCGACGAGTAATGTAATCGATTACATGGATATTGTAATCGATTACAAATAAAGTCGAAATTGTAATCGATTACATATCGGCAATGTAATCGATTACACAAAACCGAAACTCAAAGAACACGTTCGACGAGCCATGTAATCGATTACATGGATATTGTAATCGATTACACAAAGAAGTCGAAGTCATGTAATCGATTACACCAATAATGTAATCGATTACACAGAGCCCGAAAGTTCGAAAACGTTGGAACAACAATGTAATCGATTGATACCTGGTTGACGAGTAATGTGTAATCGATTACACGAACCCTGACAGCGTCCAACGACTATATTAAATGCATTAAATGCATGCCCAACTACCTCCAACGGCTCCATTTATTGAGAAACTTATAAATACCAAAGTTGGGTCTTTATTTGAGGTTGACCTTGAATCAAAAACTGATCATCATACTTCAAAACGTGAATCAATCCTTAAATTCATTTCTTGCTCTGTTTTTCTGATTAAAAACGTGAAAAATCTTTGAGAGCATATTAGAGCTTCAATTTGTAAACACTTACTCTAGAGAGAGCTTCTTCTATTTCAATCTTATACATTCTGATTAGTGAGGGTGAGGTATCCCTCAAGTATTGTATTGAGGTATCCTTGGAAAATAGAGGCTCAAGCTTTTGGGTGAGGTATCCCATATTGTTGAGTGCTCAAGGTTGTAGTGGTTTTTCAAGCACCCATTGAAGCTTGAAGATATAGTGGAAAATCTCAAGGTGTTGCTTGGGGACTGGACGTAGATCACAAGTGGAGTGGTGATCGAACCAGGATAAACGACTGTGTTTGTTTTCTCTAAACCTTCCTCTGTTTATTTTTGTACACTGTTTCATTGATTTGCTTGGATATTGTCTTCTTGGCTGTTACGGTTATAAGTAAAAGTGTTTATCTCATCTATCTAATTATTTCTCATCATTCAATAGCTTCAACGAAAATTGATTGTCAAACGATTTGCGAAAGATTTGTGAACTTATTTTTAACTACTCAATTCACCCCCCTCTTGAGTATTGAGGCCACTTGGTAACAGTACGGCGCGCGTGGTTGGTTGCGAAGCGTTGTGTGGTGGTGCCACCGAATCGCCGTCAACACCGCCTCCGCATCTCTCAGGTCATAGAAGTGAACGGTGACCATTCCCTCACGCAACCACTCCATCTGAACCCCTCTCACGTCTCCGAACACCTCCAATTCCCTCCTCAACGTGGACTCACTAAGCACTATCATTGAGGGCACTGAGCTCAGAAGCAGATACCGTGTAGGTGGCGTGGACGAGGGAGCCGCCGGTGGGGCAACGTACGCCGTGGGATTAGAGGACAAGTGTGGATACGGAACACCAACAAGAACGGCACCGCGGCCATTGAAAAACGTCACCGTTTGCACGGATCAGAGTTACTGGGTTGTGCGCGTGTTTGTCTGGCTATCAAAGTTCAGTGATCAGAAACGGAGAATAAATGGGTAATTTTGTACAAAAACCCCTCAAATTGGAGGAACTGAAATGGAGGAGTTTGGAGGGCATCTGAAAATCCCTCCCTTCCCTAAACTCCCAAACAAAGGTTTCTCACCTCTAAACCCTTCCCTCCCTTCCCTTTCCCTTTTAATTTTCACTCCCAAACAAACCCTAAGTGATATGAGGTCACTCTTTCATCCCTCTCTCTCATTTTTTTATTTCTTTATTTTTTTTTTCTTCTCAAACAATAAGTTATGATTAACATGAGATATTATGTAGATATATTAAATTAAAAAAATTATAAAATACAAATATGGCATATATATATTTGTAAATTAATATTAAAATAAATTAAAGAACTTAATTTATGTATATATATAATTATAAAATTTATGAAAAAATATTTATAATTTATTAATATAATTTTTATAAACTTGAAAATTTATAATATTTTAATATATATTATATGTGTTAATATTTATTACTTAATAAGTATTTTTTAAAAATATGAAGCATAATTTTTATTGATATTTTTAAAAAATTTCATAAATTAATTTCTCTTAATAAAAATAATCATGTACATTTACATGTATATCTAAAAATATTAATTAGAAGAAATATAGGTGTAAGACAAGTTTCGGTGATGATAAAATAAATGACTTTGTGCAGCAGAGAGTAGAAGGAGCAGATGAAAATAATGGTATGTAAAAAGATAAAACTTCAAAACTTAATAGTGACATATGAAAAAATAAAACTTAAAATATTGGTATGAGAAAATAGTGTCTTAGAACGTCAGTCATGTAATTGGGTTTGAGTAAGTTATGAACTTACTAATTAGATATTAGTCATGTAAACTAATTTTTTAAAAAAATATATTAATGAGTCGTGTTAAATTTTATCTTAAATTTATGCAAGCATATTTAAGATATGTTTAAATTATAAAATAATTTTTTAATCAAATATATTTAAATATATAAGACACATATATCATTTGTGTATCAACTCTTATATTTTTACTTCAAACAATGCTTACATTTATTTTTACACCCTATCTAATGCTATTCATCATATATATTTTTTTTCTATTATTTTTTCTCATTCAATCACATATCTCAAAAATAATATAAATAATAATACATTCTTTTTTAGAGATGTAAAAATATCTTTTTCTTTGTGTATTATTATATATCTAATATAGATATATATTTAACACAAATATATTTTAAAAATAACATATCCGTACTTTGATAGACGATCGGAGTGCAAGCGAGACTGGGTTTGAAGTTTGAACTCCCCGCATATAGAAACCTCCAAAACACAATACGTAGGTTTATAGGAATAAATTTTAATATTTATTAGTTATTATTTCTTGATTGGATATGTGTCCATCCCTTAGATCTAGGGGTGATCACGAGTCGGGTTGGATCGGATTTAGAGAAAAAAAAATTCAAATCAATTAGGTAAGATCAGTTTGGGTCAGGTTTGTAATTTTTTTTCGAATAACTCGAACCGAACTAACTCGATTGTAATCATGTTGGTTCGGGTTGGGTAAACGGGTTAATAGTCGGGTTGGTCGGGTCACTAGGTCGGATTATAAAAATTGAATAAAATAATGATTAAATTTAAACAAAACGACATCATTTCACGGGTTATCGAGTCATCGGGTCGGTCACTTAAACTCGTAATCTGAATTAATAAGAAGTCAGGTTTAATCGGGTCGATCCGAACTGACACGAACACCTAAACTAACCCGAATATTTATAATCGGGTCGGATCGATCAAGTTCTCGGGTCGTTGGTTCGGGTTGATCACCCCTACTTGGATCGATGACTGATATAATTTAAAGTGAATTTTGTAGAGAGACATCATAATCATAATATATTGTAATCTTTATGTGCATAAATAAACATATTTAATATTTTTTGTGATGTGAAAATTAAACTTTATTCAACCGATCAAAAAGAGAAATGATTACTTTTCATTGGGCTATCCAGACTAATATATATATATAAACATATTCTTTTCAAGACAAATTCCCATCTACAATTAGTTTTCATATTTGATGTTACAAAACAAGAAATAAATAAGAAATTCAACTTAGAAAGCAAATATATAGTATAGTTGCTAGATGCTACCGACTCTCATATAAGATATTAACATCTATCGTCTTTTTTTCTTTTAATCAATGGGGTGAAAATCACTCAAACAATAAAAGTAAATAAATAAAATTACAAAATATCACGCTGAAAAGTAACTCCAGCAAAATCATAACCAAGAACCTGTACCATGCCCCGTGGAGGTTAAAGAAAGCGAGAGAGAGGCCCCAAAATCTAAAAAATAGCTGAAACGAACAAGAACTTTTGCTACTCAATTAGCTTCTCCAAAGGTGTGAGAAAAATGAACTTCTGTAGTCTTTACTTGAATAATGGAATCTGTTCTTTTAATTAATGCTCACAATTAAAAATAAAAAAAGCACATAATCGAAAGTAGAAAGAAAAGATAGGAAAGAGAGAAGTGGTGGTATTAATTTGTTAATGATTAAATTTAGCACAAATCCAAAATGACACTTGCTTGAAATCAGGATTTTTTTAAACTTTTTTAAATGATTAATTATATAAGAAAAAAATATAAAAGAAATTATTAATAAAACTCAATTAAAATGTATGAATTTTTTTTTATAATTTTGTATTTTTTTTATAATTGATTATTTAAAAAAAATTGAGAAGATTATAATTGTTATTTAAACATAATAAGTGGTCCCATAGACAAGGCCCGACGGTGGATGCCAACCACGTGGCGTGCAAAAAAGCAGTGAGATGTGAGTGTGCATACACTTCTCCGTACATCTTTTTTCAAGTGGAAAAATAAAAAACGAAAGTAGGGATAAGTTTATTTAAGTGTACCCAGGTATAATAAGATAAGTCTTAAAAATTTGCGATGATGTGTGTGTAAAGAATAATATTATATATATAGAGAGGAGGATCAATTTATATTAGTGTAAATTTTTTTTTCTTACATTCATTTTTAACCATTAGATCTATTTTCATCTAATATCTTTAAATGAAATAATTCATTATTAGATGATATCTAACAGTTAAAAATAAATATAAGAAAAAAAAACTTTACACCTTTTAATCCCTCCTCATATATATATATATATTTATATAATTTTATTATTTAATTATAGTTAATCGTATCTCATATTTTATATAATTACAATACAAACCTAAATGTAAGTGATGTGTACGTATCATTTTTTATGTGTAAATATATTTTAGTAAAGATATGTTTGGGTAAATTTTTTAAAAATATTATAAAATAGTATAAATAATTGATTTTTTTAGATATTTTTATAAAAAAAAAGTTTGTTTATATTTGGATACAAATACAAAAAGTAAATTTTAGTTTCTATCTTTTCTATTTCATTTTTTCTAATTTTCATAGTTGATAATTTTGAAAAGTAACTCATTTTTATTTTTCAAAAAAATAAAATATTACTTTTTTATGATTCTATTTTTTTAAATAAAACATTATCTAAACAAATGTCTATATTTAAAAATTATGTTTTTAATAAAAAATATTTTTCTTTAAAAAAAAGCACAAACAAAGACTCAAATACTAGTAATTGGTAGGGGTATAAAGTAGGTCGAGTTAATCTACAAATGTAATACCCTAGAAAGTCATGTTAGGTTTGTATATGATTACAGAGGTAGCCTAATACTTACTTAATATGTCTGTGTAATTTTGTGACTTTCTGAGCACGTTTAGATAATTTGCTGTAACATTATGTGAGAAATATAACTGTTATTTGCTCTGAAAGTGGCTTAAACTGCTTAGTTAGTGAAAATAAATGTAAAAAATTTGTTTCCAAGTCATAAAGGTGGGAACTGTGCTACCGTTAAAGTTTGAGATTTTCAGAATTAGTTTAGCATTTTTAAGCATAACCCACAGCTGATACGAAAATATCAATTTTTGGTAAAACAGAATTTTTAATGAATTTTAGGATTTATTTTGAATCTGTTGGAAGCTACGAAACTAGATTCAGTGGAATCTGAGTGTTCTTAGTAAATCGGGGTTTTGATACCCAACCAAGAGAAGTCTAATTAGACTTCCCTTCTTGAAATATCCCACGGTGGGGATATTTGAGGGATAGGAACAGAATAGAAAACGAAAAGAAGAGAAGAGAAAAGAAAGAAAAGAGAAAAAGAGAATGAAGAGAAGAATCAACCATCAAAGGAAAGGATCCAACTGAAGGCCTTGCTTCATTTTCATCTTGAAGATTTTGAGGTAGGGGAAATCTATTTGCTTACTTGTTTCATTCTTTTCTTTTGGTTCAAGAGAAGTTTGAAGAGAAAATGATGGTTTGATGGGTGATTTTATGATTTATGAGTTAAATATTGATGTGGATAGATTGGTTGAGTTAGAAATTGATTTATTGATGTGCTAGAATAAAGTTTTCATCATTTGGAGCCTTAATTCCCACTCTAGGATAATTATTGGGGGTTTGGGTCAAGTTTGAGATTTTGATTCATAAGTGTTGATTTAAGTGAAATTAATGTTGTTTGAGAGTTAATATGTGTAGTTGGACTTTATTAGAGGTTGGAAATCACTTGAAAACGGATTTTTAGTGATTGGAAGAGGATTTAGTTCCAAATGGAACAAAACTCGTATATGCAGAATGAGTTCTGCTGTTGAATGCCGCAACATTGGACTTTGAATGCCGCAACGTTGGGAAGAACATGTTGAACGCCGCAACATTGGACTTTTAACGACGCAACGTTGGGAAGAACATGATGAATGCCACAACGTTGGAATTTGAATGCCGCAACATTAGGAAGAACAGGGGATGTGCGCTGCAACGTTGAATGTTTACACCGCAATGTTGGCAGTTTTTCTTGCCAGTACTTGAACCCGAGGCTTAGGCGCCGCAACCTGGAACAGGGGACGCCGCAACGTTGGTGCCAGAGAACAACTATGAGTTGTGTTTGATGCTCTGGATCATTCCAGTGGCTTAGTTTTCTTCCTTTATGCTTCTTAATGAGTGTTGAGACACTATTAGGAGTATTTAATAAAGTGAGAATGTGATGAATCATATGGATTTGTAGTGCTAATTATATGGAATAATTAGGTATGATTATATACACATTGTATATTAAGTTGGATTTGAGGAAATGAGTTTCTCCTATGTGTTGGGATTATTCATGTTTGCTTTTTTAAGAGTATTGAAGTACTTTTATAAGTATTTGATGAGATGTTGTAAAATGAACTTGGAATGCATATAAATCAATTGTGAAACTAGTTACGAGAAGTAATTAGTAATTATTTTGTATGAGATGTTTGTGAAGCATAAATTGGTGAGTAATATCTTTTCTATGTGTTTGTACAATAGATTGGTGAGAAATATTCAACTCTATTGTATGTGAAATACCTTGAGGTTTATAATATCCTCTTGGTATTGTTGAGAATCATAGATTGGTGAGTAATATCCTCTCTATGTTGTGAAGTAAGGAGGTGAATAATATCCTCTTTGCTTTGTTTGACCCTGTAAAAGTGGGTGTTCTATATCAGGTAAAGCGTTTAATACCCTTCCTAATATAGTGAAATATGAAAGGATAAAATTCTTTGTTCATTATCGATAATTGTGTAATTGATGAGATTTCACTATCTAGGGGGGATGAGACTTCCTCTGTGATAATGATGTATGTTGGATGAGACTTCCAGTACTTGTTCAAGGCTGTGGATGAAACTATGGACTTCCATCGCTTTGTTCAAGTTTCATACATTCATGACATTACCATGGGATTGGAGTCCTGAATGTGGTATCATGCATTATGCATTTTCATACTTAGGAATCTACATAAACATAATCATTAGTCATAATTAAGCATAACATGGCGATTATATGGGCGATTGCTATCATGATATTTTCATGCATTGCAATTGTATGGGCGATTACGTGTTGTTGAAATGAGGAGTTGTTGCTTCTCTAATTGAAGTATCAACGAGATAATTATGAATATTATCTGTTTATATCTATATATATATATATATATTGTGTATATATATTGGTATTAAAATACTTCTACTGAGATATGTTTTCTTACCCCCGATTGTGTTGCCATGTAAATCCAAGTGCGAGTTCTTCGAAAGGAAAGAAGAAGATGTATGAGGACTAGCATAGTACAGATGCTGTTTTCGAGCTGAGCATATATGTGTTTTATATTTGCTTAGTGATTTTGAGTTATGTATAACAGTATGCCTTTAAGGCTGTGATGTATATATATAACTTTTACTATCGTAACTCTCCATATTTACTCATTATGTATGAATTATATGAGTTAGATGTTGATGTTTTTTGGCAATAGCAGGGTCAATATTGAGTTATTCACTTATATGACGATATATTTGGGTAGTAAATATTGGGCTGTTACAGCAAACCCACAAGTTTTGACCCAATACAACTCATAAAAGGTGAGTTTGGTAGGTTTATGGGTTGGGTCAGGTTAAAAAATACCTCAATATATAGCATGTGGATCAGGTAGTGGGTTTGAAAACGTCTAACCCATGGGTACCCAACTCACTCATTTTTTTAAAAATAAAATAAAATTATTTAGTCGTAGTTAAAAAATTATTTAATCTGTAGTTTTTAATCGTGGTTAAACAACCATTGAAAAAAAAAGTTCATCTAGTAAAATGACGTCGTTCTACTTTAAAGCCTAACAAAAGGCCAAAATGCTCACATACAGACAATATACTCGTTTTCATCAATCGCTATTTTGGTCACTCACTCCCAAATTCTTAATCTCTCAAATAAAAAATCTAAATCATTAACTTCCTATTTCAAGAACTACAGTGCTTTAAAAAAATAGAGTGAATTTAATGATTTTGTCAATCCACATGATATGTATGATGACATTAACTTCAATTAGTTAGAATAATTTGTTGTTTATGAATATTAAGTCCTATTAGCTTAGTTTAGTTTAATCCATAGTAAGACTTGTTAATAATTATGCACTTATATATATTTAATTTATTTGAAACCTATTATGTTTGTATAAGATCGGTTATATGAATTAATATGTGACATGTTATATTTATATAAGATATATTATGTACAATGAATTTTTAATTTTGTATTTTAACTTTTTTCAAAGAATTTTTTTTAATATATGTTAAATCTACAATTCAATCTAACTCAACTCACTCTTGAACGAATCAAATTAAGTCAGGTTGAAGAAAAAAATTTCTTAATCCAATCAAACTTAGAGTGTGTTTGGTTTGGATTGAATCATGAGTCCAATAGCTTTTTTTTTTTTTTTGCTTTCAGCTGTTGCAAATGTTTATTAATGTGTTTGGCAAAATTAAGAAAAGCTGTTGATGATTAAAAATGGTACGGGAACAGCTTTTTTAAAAAAGCTATTGGTTGAACATTTTTATAAAAAGTTATTGAGATTATTCTCAATAGTGAGATGTAAATATTATTTTGTTCTCAATCAAATAATTTTTTTAATCAATCAAATAATTTTTTAATCATTTTATATATATTTTGATAATTTAATACATAAAAATGATTTTTTATACAATTTAAATGAAGAAGATTAACTTAAAATCATTTTTCAAATAACATATCTAAACATAATTTTTTTTTTCTTATAATCAATTATAACAAAAAAATTTATATAATAATTAATTATTAAAATAATTAAATTTTCATAACTATCTCAAACACACATTTATTATTCTAATAAACGAATCAAATTTTCAAACAATATAAGTATCATCGGTTCGATTTGGATTGGATTAATTTCAATAACCAAACCGATCTAATCCAAACCGATTTTAATCGGTTTGGATTGGATTTGATGATTCGATTTTTAATCTAAATAAGAGTAATACACAATAACAATATAATTCAAATTCCAAACTCCAAATCATTCATAAAGTCATACAAACCATATAAACAAATAAAATCCAACAATAATTTCAAAGTTCAGAATTCAAACAAATAAAATCAAAATGACAATTCAACAATTGTA
The DNA here is from genome assembly GCA_029884595.1 of Ormosia semicastrata. Taxonomy (NCBI): domain Eukaryota; kingdom Viridiplantae; phylum Streptophyta; class Magnoliopsida; order Fabales; family Fabaceae; genus Ormosia; species Ormosia semicastrata. The sequence continues at coordinate 1,676,844 of JAQQTO010000022.1, read as the reverse complement.
ATCATTCCTGGAATTGAGTCAGCAATTGCAACATACTAATACAGTCAACAAGGTAACAATTCCAAAGCTAATTAGAGTCAGCACCAGAATCCTCTTCATTTGATTGTGGGATTAGGGCAAGTTCTAAAAAATGTATAAAATACAATAATCAACATGAATGACAAAATTATACAAAAATAGACAAGTTTAATAGAGTTTAATAAATAAAAGACAACATCATCAACAAAATTACCTAGCTCAAGCCTTTCTAAGTTCTCCACGAGCTCTTCAACATCCATTGACATTGAGGTGGAGTGGAACCAATTTTGTGTACAAATTAAAGCTTCAACTGTCTTTGGAGTAAGAGAGCTCCTATAACAATTAAGCACTCTACCTCTAGTGCTGAATGCAGACTCTGAAGCAACTGTAGACATAGGCATGACCAATACATCCCTAGCTATATGACCAAGAATAGGATATTTAGTGGAATTCACCTTCCACTAGTTCAATATGTCAAAGTTATGGTTACTTGTCTTCTCCAAGGTCTCCATGAGATACAAATCCACTTCATTTTTATTCATACTCTCATTAAGATTCATGTCCTTCTCGAATTCCATAGCAAATGAAATGTCATTAGTTGGTTTAAGATCAACCATTTTCACTTCATGAGAGGATTGTGTAGAATTTTCAATTTGGCCTTGATTAAGGAAAAACCTATAGCTATCAAACATTTTGTATAATGTCTCTTTTACCTTTTCACTCAAAAATTCAACATCATCCTTCTCAAAAACTTTTCTAAGCTTCACTTAACAAAATGAAACTTGCTTCGAGGAAATAAAAATCATCATGTTCATATTTTTAATGTTCCCCCAATATTTATCATGCTTAGCTTTCATTTTTTCAGCCATGCTTGCAAGCAATGAATCATGACTACCAATCCATTTCTTAAATGTAGTCATTATAATACAAAACTAATGGAAATATTAAGAAGAAGTCACAAAATTTGAACCTGACACCTTCTTAGTGACATCATAAAAAATTTTCAAGAACTTAACAAAACATTTTGCATTATCTCAATCAACATTCCTTGGGATACCACCTTGCATCATCACAAATTCAGCATCTCTCTTTCCCAACCTCTTAAATCCCTTTTGAAACTTCAATGCACTTTCAAACATAATGTAGGTGGAATTCCACCTAGTAGGAACATCCAAATGCACAGAATATTTTTCTTGTATCCTAACTTCTTTGATACAAGTTCTAAACCTATCTATGCGACTAGGAGATGCACAGACATACCTAACAGTATTCCTAATTTTGGTAATTGAAGAATGCATATCCTTCAATCTATCATTGACCACAAGATTTAAAATATGCGCACAACATCTAACATGCATATGTTCTCCTTTTAATAGATGTGAATTCCAATCCTCCATTCTACTTTTCAAGTAAGAGATGACAACGTCATTTGAACTAGCATTGTCAACCGTGATAGTGAAAACTCTACCAATTAACCAACCCTCCAAGCATTTCTCAAATTTTTCTACCAATTGTTTCTCCCTTATGATTCTTGATTAGACAAAAGTTAAGAATCCTTTTATGCAATTTCTAATCTTTATCAATAAAATGCGCAGTAAGACAAAGATGATTCAGGTTTTGCACAGAAGTCCAGCAATCAGTTGTTAGACATACACTTTGATTTGATTGATGAAAATACTTATTCAGCTTATTTTTCTCATTCATGTAAAGATTCCAACAATCCTTACTAATTGTAATCCTTCCCGGAATTGACAGTTTAGGTTGCACAACACTCATAAAATAATGGAATCCCTCTCCCTCAACAAACTTAAAGGGCAACTCATCCACAATTATCATCCTAGCTAGAACTTATCTACATGCATCAACATCAAAAGCAACACCAACAAAAGCACTACCAATGGCTTTCCCATCTTTTTTCAATTGTTGGAGAGAAAGAGTTGTTTGAGTAGGATCACCCGTCTCTTTGAAAAACTTTTTACACTGACTCAACAAATGATTTTTAAGATTACGTGTACCATTCCTATGTGAATCACTTGCATGGGTTGCCCCACACCATTTACATTTAGCTCTAGGATTAGTTGAATTATCTTTTGTAAAATGATCCCAAGTCCAAGATCTAGGCTTAGAAAGTTTCTCTTACCTGCATATTCAGCATCAGCATTAGTATCACTCGACCCTTCTACAGTTTTCCTCTTCTTATCAACCTTGGAAACTTTGGAACCTTCCTCTTTGCTTAAATTATTTTGCTCCTCACAGTTTGGTTCAGTTGTAGACTTCGTGAATTCAACATTTGCAATGATCATTTTCTCACTACTTATAGTATTTTCAGCTTGCAAAATAAAGACAAAGACAGTAAGTGAGGGCTTGCAAAACAAAGACAAAGAGACATAGCAACACCAATCAATTCTATATGTAGGGTGGTCACGGTGTGCTCGTACATGAACACTAAATCACGAAAATCAAAGGCATAAAAATAGGGAGTAAGGGACTGCAATATTACCTCAGACATGGTGGTGAGCAATGGTGGCGTGATGGCCTTCAAGGCTCTTCAATGGTGCTCAGTGGTGGCGCTGGAAGACCACTAATTCTATTGGTGATGAGAGCTTCCAAAGCTGTAAATACACATACACACACACACACATACACACACACACATACACACACACACACACACACACACAAGGAGCACATTAAAAAATGAACAGTGAATCACATAATAACAACATAGTAGGAACAAAAGACGCAGATAGAATGAGAAAAAAAAGGAGAGAAAAAGAATTCAGGGAGAACAAGGATATTCTGTTGGTATATCTTATGGAATTCAGGGTCACGGGTTGCTGTTGAAAAAGGAAAAAGAATCCATGAAAATTTTAAAACAAAAACATTCCAAAATTTAGAAATAACAATAAGATATGACTTAAAAGATTATTGAAGAATGAGAGAACCCCTTAAAATCTTTAACAAAAACATGTAAATTTTCATAAAGAAGTTGAAATGACCAAGCCATTTTTCTGCAAACATAACATAAATAAATAAATAAAAACATATTTCTTGTTGTGGGGTTGGAGTATAGTGAGGCTGAGAACGTTGAGATTGAGCAGGAGAACAAGTTGCAACTCTTCGCTTACCCAGTTGATGTATGCAGAGTCCTATATGTCAAGGTTAGGAAGAAAGCAAAAAAGAAAAAGAAAAAAATAGTAAGAAAGGATACACAGAAATTAATCACAATCCTCAAAGAGTTGGTGAGGTTCAACTTGTGGAACCTGGAGAGCTGAAATTCTTCACGAACCACCGGGATTGCGACGGCTTTGGGTTAGCTGCTAGAATGCAACTTACTGAGTTAGCAGGACGAAATTGATGGTTAGGCCGGATGCAAGGGGCGCGACGTCGCAGATTGGAAGCAGAGGGAGGATGTTAGCATTGGAAGCGACAGGTTTGTATCAGAGGAGTTAGGGTTAGGGAATTTGGGGGAAGGGGAAGTGTGTCTCACACTCACGTCTGTGCCAAAGTGGGGGGGGATGGGCCATTGAGCCAATTGGGGGATAAGTTTAGTTAAGGATATTTAGATAATTTTAAATGTAAAACCAGTTTAGATCGGTTTGAATTGGTTTTATAAAATTGAATAAAAAATTGAACCTAATTTATCAATTCTTCAAAAATTTAATCTAAATTAATTCAATTTATTTCGATTTTAGTAAATTTTCAATTTTTTTAAATCAATTTTTGATTTTTTTAGATTAATTTAGATCTGATCACTCCTAAATACACTTAACTTACATAAGCGACACCCGTAATCGTTGGTGCACCCTAGCAAGTACCAAACGAGCGACTTGCGCGCCACTTTTTCTCTACTTTCTCCACTCTGCGTACTGCTATATTAAGCTGCTGCATACGTGTCCTCCGTCTTAACACTTTCGAGGAAACAACGTCTAAAGGAATACAACGGAGAGCGTGTAGCCGTGTACAAATTATTTATAGATATTTTAATTTATTAGATAATGATTCATATTATTCAAGTCATAAAAATTTTCTTTTTTTCTTTTATACATTTATCTCACGCTTTTCTTTGCATAATTTAATTTTTTAGATTTCATACGTACTCAAGTTGACAATTTCCTGCGTGTTTTCCGTTTACTAATCAAACAAAAAATACAAGTTGATTCACACTCTTTATTTATAATCCCTAGACTTTAAGGATATTTAAATCCAATCCAAACCTTAAACTAAATTGAAATTTAATCAAAACCTAATAATTTTAGTTCTTTTTAGTTTGATTTTTTTGAAATTGATTATATTAGATTGATTTTTTATTTTGATTTTCAAAATCATTTCAATTCAATGCAAATTAATTAATATTATATAATATATTTATATTTTTATTTATAATAACTCTAATTTTTTATACTCTTTTATTATTTTATATAATCAAATATTATTTTAAATATATAAAATGAGTTATTTTAATTTTTTATATTTTTTTATTTGACAAAAGAGTGTTAGTCTTACTAGAAGGACCTTAATCTCTTAAATATATAGTTATGAGTTCGATTCTAATATTTATATGTATAGAAATGAAAACAAAAATAATACTGTTGAGAAAGATTTTTACTTAGATACTTGATCATGTATTTGAAGATTAGTATGTTAACTATTGAGTAAAAGATACTATGAGAAACAAAAAGAAAATTCTATTTATTATTTATTATTTTTTCTTTTTAATAAGTTAAATTATTTTTAACTCATAACATTCAAGGAATTAAATTCCAAAATAAATTATTTATTTTTATTTTTTTTTTTTTAATAAATTAAATTATTTTTAACTCATAACATTTTAGACTTTAAAAAAATTTGGTCAAAAATTGATTAAACCAATCGATTTAAATTAGATTGATTTTTCAGAATGTAACTAATTCAATCTAATCTAAATTAATATAAGTAACATTATTTAAATTGATTAATTTTTTGACTTAAAACCGATCCAAATTAAATTGCGGACACACTTAGTAGATTTTGTACACAATTTAATGATTAATGTAAGAAAACATTATAATTTTTGTTATAATTTTTTAAAAAAATAAATTGACATGGTCATTGTGGGGTGCACACAAGTTAATGATTAATGTAAGAAAACATTATAATTTTTTGGGTTGTAAGAAAAAAATAAATAAAAAATTTAAATATAGACAAAACGACGTCATTTTAATTTTTTATTAAATATTCAAATCGAAAACGTCAGAATAAATTGATCATGGTCATTATATGTGATCCCAAGTCGGGTCGAAATCAGTCGATTACGGCGGGTCGACGGGGTTGTGCACAGTACCAAAAAAAAAAAAGAATATTTTATATTTTCTAATAAATATTTTTATTTTTAAAAAAATAAATATTAAATATTTTTTACGAACTTAATATAATAAATACTTTTTACTTTTACTTTTATAAATTTTTTGTTACATCTACTTTTATTCCTCAACAAATATCCCTTTTATATTTTACTCTTCAAAGTAGACTTTTCATTATACGGCATTTAAATCCGTCTAATCTTGACCGTTACATTATGCTACCTCGAGTCTCTCTTACATATAAATAGAGCTCCCAATCCTGAGCAACTTCATTGGCGTGCCAACCGCACAATAGCTATTGTTCACTTTCCCTTCAAGCTTCCTCCATTTTCTCATTTTCCCCACACCACACACAAGCAACCGCGAAATTTGACCTTTTCTCTTTCAATTCGTTGTGTTTTTCAAAACTACAACAAAGCCTCCTCCATTTTCCCATTCTGCATCGTACAGCTCTTCCACTACCAAAGAAACTCCACTTCAAAGACAACCACCGAATTTGTTGGGATCTCATTGATTCATGGTTAAGGAATGAAACACCACTTCTGGGGTGTCATTGAAAACCATGTCAAACATACCCAAATCTCTATCTGAGATTTGTCTCACCCAGTTTCGCCTTGCCATGTCCACCGCAGATCCATGGCCCTTCTCATGAGCCCTACCGCACGCTAGCAAAACCCTCTCCTCCTTTCATTTTTCTCACTCCAAAAAAAAAGGCTCCTATTAATTTCTTTCCCATAAAATAAAACAGTGCTTATAGGGAAGAAGATTATGCATTTCAAGCTCGGCAAGCGCGTGACCCGGGTCACCAAATGGATCTTCAGGAGGTTCCGGACCCGACCCGTAGATCAGCATCTGGGCTGTTCGCCGGCGAGAAAGCTTCTCGCATGGGGCCGCAAGTTGACGAGAGGAGCGAGATCCCTCTGCACAGCCGTGAAACACAAGTCGGGTTACATCCCTATTGGATCCGACCCGATTCGGGACAGGGCTCCGGCGGTTCCGAAGGGGCATTTGGCGGTTTACGTGGGGCAGAAAGACGGCGAGGAGTTTCACCGGGTTTTGGTGCCCGTGATTTACTTCAACCACCCCTTGTTCGGTGAGTTGCTGAGGGAAGCGGAGAAGGAGTACGGGTTTCAGCACTCGGGTGGGATCACGATCCCTTGCCGGTTCGCCGAGTTTGAACGAGTCAAGACCCGAATTGAGTCCGGGTCGGGTACCGGAGCGGTTGACCGGAGATTGGCCTGGCGGCGGCATAGACCGTGGTGGTGGTGGCGATGATTGGTAAATGGTGATGATGACGATAAAGATTTTAGTGTTGATGGTGATTAGAAAATACAAAATAGAAAATGTTTTTGGAAATTTTTTTTATTAGGTTATTTTTTTCACCTTTTTTTTTGGGGTTGCCTTTTTTCTAAATTCTCCTTGTTGCTGTGGATATTTCTGATTAAACGGCTGGTGTAATGGAGTTATTTTTTCTTTTTTTAATATGTGGTGTAATGGAGTTTTCAATGTAAATACAAATAGATTTTTCACTTGTTCCCATCATGCTTTTGTTATATAGTAAATAATTATGGTTTTTTATCATATTTTTATATTATTTTTTATTATTTTCTTCACTAATCATAATTATTTAAAAATAATATTTTGTTCAAAATTATACAAGAACATCATTTTTGTATACCAAATATATGAGGATGTAAATGGAGATAATGATAGCGTGTATAATAACAGTTTGGAAAATATTTATTATATGTCACTTTCTCCTTCACATCTTTATAGAATTAACGTAAGTATATAAGAAATAAGATGAATCAATTGTAATTAAATGAAAAAATTATAATTATAATTAAATGGTGAATATATATATATATATATATAGTATTGGTCTAACAATTTGAATATGGTAAAAAATAATTAAATATAACTACTCACATATATTTATACATTATTTTATATTTGTATAAATTTTATCATTTGATTGTAATAGATTCATGAGTAATGTCGGTCATGACTCATGATCTCTAATCTATGTAATTTAACTATCAACATGACAATTACATGACTTATTGTTAACAATTGCATGACTTAGTTTGAATCTAAATATATGATGTTAATAGATAATTTGTAATCTCATTGTCCATTCTTTTTTGTCCACCAAAAAATTTGACTTCCTTTTTTTCGGTTTACACAAATAATCAAATCTTTAGCTTTTTACTATCATTTAAAAAAGACTTATTAAGTCATATTATTATTATTATTGTTATTATTACTAATTACAAATCTACCTTCAATTGCTTCTTTTTTTTTTGCGAAAACTTGCTTTTTAAAAAAAATATTTGAAGCATATAATTAAAAGCGTAAATCCCAAATTGGTCTTTAAAAGGTTTTTGAGATTCTTAGATATCAAGTTGGAGGTTTTAATTTTTCAAGGACTAATATGTCAACCACTAATTTTTTTAAAGACCAATTTAAATGTTTACTCTAATTAAAATTCTCTAGGCATTTCATTATGGTCAAGCTAAAGAAGGAACAATGAGATTATGACACCTAAATTTTAACATAACTGCAGAAAAAAAGTACAATTAAAATGAATAATAACTAATTTTCTTGAGAGTTTAATTTTAACATTTTGTTAGAATAAAATGATTTATGTTATCATTTAATCATATTTTACTACATCATTAAAGAAAATGTGAATTTAGAGGTTGTTGTTGTGAGAATTTAACTTTTTGACATATAAATGTATGATTGAGTGATAGTGTTTACATTAATAGTGCAACAAAATTTAATCATTTTCTTTGAAGTTGCAATTGCATAGTGCTAACTGAAACTTAGTTTAAATTTAAACTTTTTATTTGAATAATGAATGTTTGTTATCAATGGGTGTTGGTGTAACTAATAATTATTGCACAAATAAAAAAAAAAACAACTTAATTTACACTTCGGCTTGTAAGGTTTTTTTTAAATTTTTTTTTCTTACAATGGATATTCTACATTCTTTAAGTGTGAGATTAATCCTTTTACTTATAAGATTTTAATTGAGTTTTGTTGTAAACAATATCTTATTAGTAATTGATATGTAAAATCCATGAAACTTGTAGTATAAACTTGTAGTATGTCATGACCATACAATAGACTATCTTTTTTTTTCCTTTAACTTTTTCTTATAAGAAAATTTTTATTTGTTTTGCACATTATATCATTGATCAAATTTTAAAATTAAATAAAAAATCACCGACTTATATTTAGTGTGAATGAATGAAATTTCATTCCACATTTAATCATAAAATTAGATGATTCTTATGTTTGTTAACAAAAAAAAAATGAAATAATATTCCTACTCCAAATTCTATTTTACCCTTTTTGGATTCTCATTCCTCCATAAAAAAAGAAGGAATAAGATTTCATATTTTTCTAAAATATGATTTCACAATTTTTATATGTTTAATTTATAAATTAACAAAGATTACTCTTTTATAATATACATAAGCTTACCGTGTTTAATTTCACCTAACCCCAACACACCCTTCAAGCTTTGTGCCGTTGCTTTTGAAAAGAAATGATGGAAACTTTAATTCTTGCCTAGGAGAACACAATAATATTATCAAAATTGATGAGAAAAATAGTAATATAACTTTTGTTATAAAAAATTAATCTGAAATATTATTTCAAAAAATGCACATTCATTATGTGTGTGCGTAAGTAAAAGATTATCTTTTTATTAAGAATAATTATGTCATTTATATTAATTTAAATTCTATTATATTATGTCCCGTACAATAAATTGCTCAATCGTTTTTCATTTCATATTGTATCATTGTCTATCAAACTGTAGATTTAGAATATAATTCTTATTTTAATTTATTAATTTTCATTCTTATTATTATTCTTATTTCATAAAATTTCATTATTTGTACGGAATATAATATAACCTATTGTATGGTTGATGAAGCCCTTGCCTTAGGCCCATGATTTATTCTTAGATTTCATAATTTTTTATGTTACAAATATTAATTATAAAATATATAATTATATTTTTTAATGATAAATTCTACGATCATATCCTTTATATTCTCACATTATCTCCCTATTAATTTATTTATTTCATTATCTCTTTCATCTCTTTTTAATTAGTCAATTATTACTTAATAATTGTTTCTTATAATCTTTACTTTTCTCTCTCATTTATTTATTATTCATCATAAGAGTTTAATTTTGATGCATTGTTAATATAAAATTTTTTATATCATCAATTAATTATATATCATCACATATGTAATTTTTGAAATAATTTATTGTGAGAGTCAAATATTTTTTATAATATAAAATGCATGATTTGAATGATACTGTTAAAATCTTTAATACTGACAATATATTCAAATTAAATCTTTATCATGATCCCTATCTCTTATATATTCTCTTTGAAAAAATGATAAAAAAGTCATAACTTTTCGTCAAGATTTTTTATAAAATGATTTTGCACATTTGTTAACTCTTGGACGAATAATGGTTCATCTGGTTAATTTCATCCCGTTTATTTTATCCAAAAATCTCTCTTGAATCTAGTTGAATTACATCAAAATAATGACTTTTTTTTTTAATTATCTAGCATTTCTTATTTTCTTTTGTTTCACGCTCAAACAGTTTTCTATCCACAGAGTTGCGCAAACTAAATTTTACAGCAAAAATAAAAAAAACAAACAAACTATATTTTAAATGAAAAAAATTATATTATGTTTAATAATATTTATTAAAAAAACTAATTTTATAATCTCACTTTAGGCTACCATATATTTTAAGTCACCCCAGTAAAAAATCAATAGTATTATTCTAGTTCATATGTATTTAAAATTGGATTTGATTTTAATGTAATGCTATTGCAAAACTTATTATTTATATTATTATTTAATCCTATATTTACAAATTAGAATAAATTACACTTCTCTCCCTGAGAGATACTCAAATTAAATCACCCTCCCACCTATTTTGAAAAATCACATTTTTCTCTCCCAAAAGATAAAAATATGCTACACTTTAATCTATTTTTATATTTTTCATTAAAACTTTGTTATGCTTTGTTTTGAGTAAAGGGTAATATAATAGATTCAAAATAATAATACATATTTTTAATGGTAAATTAACAGTTTAGTCTGAAATTATTCTTCACTTACAGTTTAGTTTTTGAATTTTATTATGTGTACACGTTAGTCTTTAAATTTATAAAACTCGTATCAATTTGATTCTTTTTATATGTCACTTAAGTCCTAAGAAAGACTAACATGATATGAGTTTTATAAATTTAGAGACTAATTCATATAACAATTAAATTCAGTGACTAAACTATAAGTGGAGAATAATTTCAGGGACTAAATTTCTAATGTACACTTAAAATAAGTATTATATTATTTTAAATATACTATATTACCCTTTACCCAAAATGAAGTTCAATAGAGTTTTAACATAAACATAAAAATAGACTAAAATTTAACACATCATCTTTTAGAGGAGAAGAGTGTAATTTTTCACAATAAAAAAGATAGTAGTGTAATTTAAACATATCTCAAGAAATAGAAGTGTATTTTTCCCTTCAAATTATTAAAAAATTTGACTATCACACAAAATTATCATTTAGGAACTCTTAACTTCTTTAATACAACACACACAACACAAATGATCTAAGGATCTCCTACAAAGGTTGAAGACTTAAGTTCGAATCCCAATTCCTCATATCCCTAGCTAGAAATCTAGCTTTGACTATCTTTAAAAAATTAGAAAAAAAAACTAATAGTGTATAAACATATTATTTTATGACAGTTGAAAAACTTACACTTATAAAACATCATTTTTAAACTCTTAAATTATCTACCATAGATATTACTTTTACAATAATATTATATATACATATATCACTTTATAATTTTTATTATTTAATTATAATTAGATTCTTTTTATTCTTTACACATATTTACACTTTAGTTCTCTCACATACTGTTAATGTGTAGAAAGTATTATATATATTTTTAGTCTGAGAGTTGGGGAGGAGGTGGCCAGGTGGGTGTGGGGTGTAACATCAAGGATCAAACTTATTCCCATTTTCCACGAGGCATGCGGTTTGACCACTGAGGCATTGCCTCTTCTACAGAAAGTATTATTCTTGCTTTTATTATTTAAAGAATGCTAATAACATATTTTTTAAATTTTTTAATATTTATTTTATTATTAATTTGTTTTATAGACTTAAAAAATTATTAAAAATAAAATATTAACAATATTTATTTTTAAATCAATCACAAAATAAATATTAAAAGAAACATCTAAAATAACGTATTGCCATCTTTTCTATTACTATATATAAATTCTGATGGGCGTAAGTTGACTTTATAGGCAAGTACGGATCAAGGAACCAATTAGAAGATTTACTTAAATGGAAATGTTTTTGGTATTTTAAAAAATTTATGGAATATGAATGCTCTATAATTTTATATTATAGATATATTATTAAAATAAATAAATAATTGTAATTAATTATATGTTATTTGGTTAATAAATAATAGATATAGTTCATATTGTATATATTAAAAAATTATAATTAAAATTGTTAATATTTATATATATGTAAACTCATACATAGAAAATTTAAATTATTTTTTATTATAAATAACTGTACATATATTTTTTTATAAATTTTAATTAATAATATTTATATATATAATAATAATAATAAATAAAAAAATAATTAATTATAATAAATAAAATTAATTAGAAGACTAATACTCTAAAATTTTTTAGAAACACAGTAGACAATTTACTTTCTTATCATCCACCACAAGAGTCACCTGACAAACTTGAAACGGAAAGAAGAGTTTCCCAATTCAGGTAGAGTTCATTGTCTCGAAGCACTGTGGTAACGAATTTGGTACATTGGATTTCCTTTCTGTTTCTTGTGCCATTTAATCCAAGCAAAACAAAAGTACAAAAGAACTACACAGACCTGCCCGCAACGTTTTCTAACCGAAAGTGTCCCTATCACCTAAGATAATGTCGGTGGTGCAGAATCATATATTTGTATTCTATGTTCTACATAAAAATAAAGGGAGTCACCTCCACTTGCAGTGACAGAATCAAGGATGAAGATTAGGAGTAAAAGTAGGCCAAGTTTATTTTAGTTCACGTGGTCCAAGCTATACCCAAATATCTAACCTAGAGTGTTCAGAATAAGGTTAAGAGGAATATATGAGTAGTTAGTTAAAAGTGAAAATCTTTGTAGTTCATCAACAATAACAGTAGTGTGAGGGGATAGATATTTGTAAAAAATGTTTTGATGTTTAAGTTAGATTATGCATAAAGTTGGTATTGTTTAAAATTAGATAGATACCTTTGAGATTTTACAAGGTATTTATAAGAACTTTTTAGGTAATAAGAATCATAATCTAATCTAAATTAAATGTTATCATTTAAGATTATAATTTATGATATTGTTATCTCTAGTAACTAATTTTTCTATTTATGTGAGATTTAATTATTGTTTATATTTATGAGGAATTTTGTAGGAGATTTATACCTCATAAATAGGTAGATGTACTTATCTAATAGCAAGCATAAATATCTGGATCTTATTCTAGTGGGTCAGGTTGCTCCTGAACCGTTAACCAGTAACCCAATCTACAATAGTTGCTCTCAGCTTAGCGCTTGAATAAGACAACTAAGTGTTAAGATATCCAAATTTAGTAGGAGCACACGACACGCTTAGAACAAAGGGATTCAAGTCATAACATAAATGTCGTATCTCGGGATATATTTTTTAAAGGGCCGAGGTCCATGATGTGTTAGAATGCCCCCAAGGTTAATGAGTAAGGTCAGGATTCGAAATGGATCACTCTATTTAAGTCATCATACTGTTATCCGAGATATGTAGTAGGTTATCGCCATACAGAATTGTTTGTGGGGTCCATTTAATTCCAAAATCAATTTGGACACGAGCTAAGATCCGTATTATGATTTGTCATAATATCGCGATGCAAGTCTGTGATCCTGCTTGACTGTCCTGGTGCAACGTCATGCGTCGCTTCAATTTCGAATGTTCTAAGCATTGTCCTTTCAACTACTTTTGTTCAGAAATAATATGTTAAGAACAGTAGAAGTCGCCGTTTGGGATTCATAACGTCATGATTAAACATTTTCAAATTTTGAAATGAAGGGGAAGAGACGTTTTTGCCTCCCATTCATGACAATATTTGGGGAGGTTCCTTTGACCTATAAATAGGAGTGGGGGATTTCTCCTCCCACTCTTACTCTTTTTTGACATTTTTGTTTTTTCCCTCCGATGAACCAATGCGACTTCTGCCGAATTCCAACGACAGTCGTTGGTAATTTTCAGTCCTTTTCAAACCCTTTTCACTGTTTAAATCCAAGGTACTCTCCTTCTCTATCCTTTTTCCTTTTTGAAAACATCGTGAGAGAAAAGAAAATGTCGCGAAATGGTAGTGAAGAGACTGTGCAAAATAGTGGTGTCTCTGTAGAGATTCTTAGTAGTTCGCCATCCCCATCACTTTAGTCACGACAAAGGAATTATCCTCACAATGGGGAATCTGATAGTGGTTCTAGGCCGGTTACTAGGATGAATATCTTGGAGGCAAGCCAGAGGGCTGATCGTGCCAAAGAGCTGTCAAGGTAAAGACCAACACGTCTGCTCTTCGAGCTCATGTTAGAATTTGGGAAGTTTAGGGAATCCTCTTCTGAATCTAACATGAGTGCGGCCTCTGTAGGTGACGTTATGGCTCAAACCTGGAGAACGATTCCATCAGAACATAGGGAGCTCATCTTCCCTTATGATATCAGCCTATATCAATAGGTCAACCAAGAGGTCTTGGGCACTTTCTTAAGTGTTATGAGTGCAAGAGATGCATACGAGAAGTGATAAGTCTATATTTTATAGTCTTATACCAGATAAATTATGGCGATTTGCTTATATTTATTAATGAACTTTAGATGAATCCTTATCATTATCTTCGTTTTTGTAGATTGAATGAGATTTACCAAACTTGGAGTGAAAGCAGGCAAAGACATCACGTTACTGAGCATTTTTACTAGGAGGAAAAGCACAAAATTTTGGTGTCCCAGCGCTTGAGCGTTGGGAGTTGAGTGATTGAGCGCTCAGAACGTATGCAACAGCGGTGATTTAGTGTTCCAATGTCTGAGCGTTGGGAAGATAGCGCCTTAGCGCGTAATGCGTTATGCAGCGCGTCTTTGTTTAAGTGCCCGGAAGCCAGCTCCCAGGCGCTGGTTGCGTAACTGCAAACATGATTTTCTTTAAATTGAAGAGTTACACCAAATTCAACACACTTGACACTTGGCACACAACACGCAGAAAATCCCTACTCCTGATAAAGTAGTTTCGCGGTAGCAGACTTTGGAGGAAGGATTTGAAGAGAGGATTTAATTCTTGAAGGCTTGAAGATCAGAATCATTGTAAAAGAGGTTTTGATTTCTCTTTCTCTCTAGTTTTCTCCTTTCTATGCATTTTCTTTCCATAGGTTTGTATTTTGATATGAGTTTATATGTATTAAACATGAGTAGCTAAACCCATAGTTAGGGTTGTAGGGGATCTTATTTTCCTAATTATTTGGGTTTGATCTCTAATTTGATTAAGGTAATTTCTTTTAGGGTTTATCATATTGCTTACATTCTTGTCATAACTTGATCACTTTTGGCATGTTTTAATTCATTGTTCGACTGATGACCATCCACATTTAATGAGTGAATCTATATGATAAACTTAGGATTAGATTGGTGAATGACTAAACATCAATTTAACCTATCAATGGAATTGACAGGTATATCAGTTCATCTCTTAAATTGAGGCTTAATGCATTCCGAATTAATTCAACTAAATGACCAAATAGGTGATTTAATTTAGCAATAGAATATTGTTTCATCTATGACCATTGAGATTCAATAGCAAATAAGAGAATATTGGCAAGAGAATTTACCTTACATCATAAATGAGTGAAAATCTGATTAATTGGATTCAAGTGAACCTTGCATCATAGTCTCTCTATCTCATTGATTATCTTTACATTGACTGATTGTTCTTTGTTTTTCTTTATTTGTTTTTTATTTTAATATGAATTTCTCTTCACTTTTGATTATCTAAATAATAAAAAGTTTTACGAATCTAGTAATTACCACTTATTCCTTGTGAGATCGATAACTGGGACTCAAGTCCTATATTACTTGGTGATAAAGTGCATTTACTCTTAATATATTTTACGCGTACCAAATTTTTGGTGCCGTTGCCAGGGAATAAGTTTAGTAATATTAGAGGCAAAAAGCTTTAGTTAATTTAGACGCACTTTTTATTTTGTTTCTTATTTTATTTTGATTTTTATTTATTTTTCACTTCATCTCTCTGCTTATACTTCTTGTTTATGCTTACTCGACCCTAATTTTCTGATTTGACATTTGATCTAGAAATTGAGAAAACAGCTCGCAAGTTAAGGAAATAATCTCATATTAAAGTTGTGACTGAAGAAGCTACAAGAAAGATGGATAGAGAGATACCAGTTGAGGAGAATCGTGAAGCACGAGCTACCCGAGTAGAGCAGACCATGCTTGAGTATTCTATGCCTATGGCTGAAGGGTATGGAGGGAGTATTATAAAACCAGCTGTGGTGGCTAATAATTTTGAAATCAAATTGACATTAATCTCCATGATTCAAAATTTTGTTCAGTTTGGTGCATTGCCTTCGGATGATGCAAATCATAATTTGACCAAGTTTTTGTAGTTGTGTGATACTATAAAGTACAATGGGGTGATAGAAAATGCAATTCGATTGTGACTTTTTCCTTTATCTCTTAAGGACAGGGCGAGTCAATGGTTAATGTCACTACCAAGGGGTTCCATCACCACATGGGATCTATTGACACAACAGTCTCTGACTAAGTATTTTCCTCTATCTAAATCTACTAAGTTAAGGAATTACATATCATATTTTGTACAGTTTGACATGGACACTCTCTATGAAGTCTGGGAACATTTTCAAGAGTTGTTGAGGAGATATCTACATCATGGATTTCCCATATGGCAGCAAGTTCAGACTTTTTACAATGGTTTATCGCCAGCCAACTGTTCACTCATCGATGCCACTACGAGAGGTACAATTTGGAGGAAAACACCTAATGAAAGCCAAGCACTGATTGAAGAGATGCCGCTTAACAGTTATCAATGGCAAAATGAGCACCAGGTTCCTTAGAAATAAGCAGGTGTGCATGCTATTGATTCTTCTACAGCCATTCTGAGTTAATTGGAAGCATTAACAAAGAAGGTGGAGACTTTGATGATAACGAACAGTGTAGCCCCACCAATCATATGAGAAGCATGTGGCGGACAGGGTCATACAAGTTCAAACTGTCAAGTTGGTAGTCATTTTGCCCCTGAGCCAGAAGTAATAAATTTTATCGATAATTTTAACTGACAACAGTACAATCCATATGCTAATACGTACAATCCCGGTTAGAGGGACCACCCTAATTTCAAATGGAAAAATCAACAGGGCAATCAGCAGAGAGCTCCACAACCACTTCCAGGTTTCCAAACAACTGAAGAGAAACAAAATTTTAAAAACTTTGTAATGAAGTACATGTAGAATTCAGAGGCCTGAATGAAGAGTATGGAAACTCAGATTAGCCAGTTGGCTACATTGATGACAGCGATGGCACTAGGGACATTGGCTAGTAATACCGAGATTAATCCGAAGGAACAAGTCCATGCAATTCCCTAAGAAGTGGTAAGGAACTTGGGGAGTCCTCCCAGAAGAAGGAAATATCAGAGTACAGAGATACTTTTAATGAGTCAGCTACTATGAAAGATGAGAAGGCAAACGAAGCACCTAGTTCATCAGGAACTGAGAAAAAAAAAATGATGTTCTTTTTGAAGATGTCTCAATTCAAGATGATAATAAAGAAAATGATGTTGAGAAAGAATAACCAAAGTGGTGAAGAACGAAGAATGATCGTAAGCAGAACACAATATATGAACCATCACCATATCCCTCAGAGGCTTAAAAACAATCATCCAAAACAAGCACTTTGCTAAATTCTTGGAAATCTTTAAGAAATTATAAATTAACATTCTGTTCGTTGAAGTCATCTCTTAAATGCCCAAGTATGCAAAGTTCTTGAAGGAAATACTTATAAAAAAATACAAGCTTGAGGAATTTGAGACGATATGTCTAAATAAGGAGTGTTCTGCCATTCTTTTGAAGAAATCACTCCCAAAATTAAAAGATCCAGGGAGTTTTACTATTCCTTACTCTATTGGTAACTCTTATTTTGAGAAAGCATTATGTGATTTAGGAGCTAGTATTAATTTGATGTCTTTCTCTGTCTTTAAGAAATTGGGAATATAAGAGCCAAAGCCCACCAACATTTTATTACAGTTAGCCGATAGATCCATCACTTACCCTCGCGGTGTGGTGGAGAATGTTTTAGTGAAGGTGGATAAATTCATATTCTCAATTGATTCTGTGGTGCTGAATATGGAAGAGGATGCTGATATCCGTGATTGATGTACCTCAGGGTGAGCTCATTTTGAGAGTGGATGGAGATTATGTAACCATCAATGTCTTTAGAGAAGCTAAATCTTCCCCAATGTCAAATCTCCATGCTCCTATTAATATCGTTCAAGCTAAGAAGCAGGAATCCTTAGCTATCAAAGACACCCCCACCATTATACAATGTGGATGTTGACCTTCCTAAAACTCAAGTTGTTGAACTAGAGAAAGGTCCTCCTATGCTCCACGCTCCATTACAAATTGGTCCTTTAGTTGTTAATCAATTGAAATCACCATGGCCTAGCGGAGTCAAGGCGCAAATGGGACAACCAAGCTCTTATTAAGTTCAAAATGTTGTTGGAAGTATTCCCAAGGCCATTGATGAAGGATGGAAACATTGCTTTGAAAACAAGAAGGCGTCATCTTATTTCTCTTGCTTTAAGCCACCTTGATTTACCTAAAAAAAAGGGAACGTCGAGCTAATGACGTTAAACAAGCGCTTCACAAAAGGCAACCTGTGTTACCTTTTCATTTATCTTATTTTATTTGTTTTTGTTATTTTTATTGTTATTTTTTTCTTTTAGATGTTATTCATTTGCTTTGAAAAATATTTAGATTTTTTAGATTTTGTTGCAGTGCTGCCTTTTGTGCTTCTTTTCTACCTGACATTGTATCCCTTTTCATCAGGTTATGTTGCTCTTTTCTTTACCTCTTTATTTTTTTTCTTTCACATTGAGGACATTGTTTATCTTAAGTGTGGGGGGGACTCCTAATTTTTTTTTTTGCACAATTGATAAACACTTGTGTATTGTTGGTAATTAAGTTATGTGAACACCTAATTTTGACCGGATTACAATAAATAAAAAAGAAAAATAAAAAATAAAAAATAAAATAAAAATAAACAAAAAAAAAGTCACATTCACATTCTCATGTCCCTCACTTTACTCATTCACATAGCACTAATACAACACTCTTTTCTTCTCATTTTTTTTATTATTCCAACAACTCCTCACTCACATTTCACTAACTTTTTTTTTTTTTTTTTCCCCCACTCACTACTACCTACCGCACCCACTTCACTCATTCACGAAACCCATTCACTACCCTCGCACACACTCACGTTCCCACTAACTCCATTTTCTTTCTTTTCTTTTTCTGCTTTGTTACCTACTCCCACACTCACTCTTTCACGTAACACACACCAAAGAAATGCCTCAACTTCGCATGGCACACACCCACTTCTTTCTCACGTATAAGAAGCACACTACAAAGATCAAGGCCAAGAGAGGATTCCTCTTCACTCACACTCATCTTCAACTTCTATATTTTTCACCTTCAACCTTCCATCGAAGAGGATCAATCAAAAATCCATCCCACACATCACTTCCATACTTACCCAACCACCACACCACCGCCTAATAGCCTTCACCCTTCTTCCGAAAAAAGCCATCTCTCTTCATTCACGTACAACCTCACCTCCTAGCTCCCTTCCAAAAAAAAAAACCAAGCCAACCCATCACCACCCTCCAATCGTGGAACACGTAACAAACCATAAACAGCAACAGCCTTCACCCTTCTTCCAGAACCATCACTCACCATCAACATAACCAATACACCTCCTCCACCCAATCTCCATAGCTTCCAACCTCACCCACACCGTAACTCATCAGTGAGCAACCTCTCATTCACGGTCTCCATGCACACGTAAACACCTTTCATCCTCACCTCCCTCCCAACCGAGTCAACTCGGTCATCATCCTTTCTCCACCATTACTCACGTCCAAACCAAGGAGAAGGAGACCAACTTCAACATCTTAATCATCTCTCCATCGTGAGTTCATCATCAACTTTCCTCACCACTCTCCCATTTTACGTAAAAACCCAGCAAGCTGCCCCTATCCATTATCACCTTCACCTTCAACTTCTTCCGGACTCTTCTCTCCAACAATCACCTTCTTTCGCCAAGCCAACCTCTCATCATCATCATCCAAACCCACACTTCACTAGCAAGACCCTCCTCCATCCTTACCCAACCAAACCAGAAACCACATCAACTCCATCTCCCTCTTCATGCACACGTAAACAAGCTACCCCTACCACCTCTTCCAACCAACCACCTCATTCACGTCCAAACCTTCATCTCCTCCATCCCACCGAGTCAACTCTTGGCCACTTCATCACATCCTTCAACCATCTACCATTCTCAAACTTCACCATCACCCCAACGTCCAAACACCTTGCCTCTCCATAATCACCTCTCCCTTCTCAAAACCATAGCCACTAACTCATCTCCATCATCAATTCATCAGCAGCCTCATCACCCCCATAACCTTCGTCTTCAACTATCTTCCTCTCCCTACCCCAACTTCATCCAACCATCAACACCACAACCCAACCCACGTCTCAACGGTGACCTCTAACCACCATCACCATCTTCCTCGAGCTCCACCAAGTAACCTCCATATCTAACGTCAAAACAACTCCATCTTCCATGGCTGCAGCCTATGCATATATAACCATCAGGTCATCCTCATCCTCCTAGTTCTCTTCACCCACACCCCGCTTGCTCGTCCACACGAACCGGACTTCGCTCTTTAGGTCCGTTCAACCTCCGTGCACCGCCACACCTTGCCGCCCCTCGCTCTAGGTTTCTGGACTCTGCAAGTTTACCTACAGTAACTCCCTACCCCCCCTTCGTTTCAGTTAGTAGCTTTATATATATATATATATATGTATAGTTTGGGTAGTTCAAACAGAAGACACAATATGCATGGTAATGTTGGCCTAACGTTAATATGCATGGTAAGAAATCTGAAACCAAATACCACGTTCACGTGGTAACTTTATAAAGAATAATAAAAAGGGTTTATAAAGAAATGGAACCGAATACCACGTTCACGTGGTAACTTTTTTTTTTTTCTTTTCTTTTTTTTTTTCAATACATAAAAATGAAAAGGTAAGACAAGAAGAAAAATAAAATAAAATAAAATAAAAAAAAATAAAAAAAAAAAATAAAAATAAAAAAATCAGAAAGTAAAAGGGAAATAAAAAAAAAGTTTTTGAGTTTAATTGGTTGTGGTTATCATTTGCTTGATAGTATTTACTTAATTTAATTGTGTATTTTATTTTATGTCTTGTGATTAATAGGAAGCTAAAAAAAATAAAATAAAAAATAAAAAATGTTAAAAAAAAAAAGAGAGAAGAAAATATTTTTTGTGATGTTGTGTTTTCATTTACTTGATTCATGAAAAATTATGTTTACTTGTTTGTCTTAGAGTACTCAAAAAAAAATAATAATAATAAATATATGGTTTTTTAATCAATGCGAGACCACTAATGTTGATTGAATAACAGATGTTATCTTCAATGTCAGTTGGATTATAAGGGTTTATTGAGTAGCCTAGTGCTAACTTGAACCCCGTACGAGGCCGTATGTGTTTTTAAGTAAAAATTTTTTTTAATTTTTTTTAAATTAAAATCAATTAACCAACAAGCATTTTCTAAAGAACTACGTAACTTTGAGTTCTCCATTGCACCAGGGGATACGTAGGAGCAGAATTTCATTTCTGTCAAGCCCAAATTAAATTTTCATAATTTTGTGGTTTCGCTTTTGTAAATAGTTACAATGCTTTTGTAAAAAGGGGTAAAATAAATATTTTCAAGGATTATTAAGAATTTGCACAATTAACCCAAGGTACCGTCTTAGGACGGGTGCGTTAGGAGTGCAGTGGGATTAAGTTTCCACCCTTCCCTAAGCATAACCGACTCCCGAATCCGATCTGGTTTCAAAGACCATTTTCAAAGAAAGGTTTTCCAATTTTTCCAAATTCAAATAAAATTGGTGGCGACTCCATTTTTCCATTTCATATTCTAATCCAATTCGAGTTGTTGTTTCCCCGCCGCGATCTCCGGTCGCGACAAGTTAGAATTATGTGTTGATTTCTTAATTTATTATGAGCTGATAGAGATATGTTTTAAAGGGGATTCCATCATTTATGAGCTGATTTTGTGTGAAGCAATCTTGTTCAATTAAGAAAAGTGAAATTTGGCATCTTATTTAGAAATTAGCCATGTCTGCTTGCATTTGTTCTCTCTATTAACTTTGCTAGAAAGTGAGTTTCGTGCCTTAATTATTGAAATTTTCATAAACGAAATCCTATTTTTCTTCTAGAGTGAGTTTTTTCTTGATTGATGTGCGTTAGAACTTGTTTTGATATCTTGTTGAAATTTTAATGACTTATATACAGACTTGAATATGATTAAGGCAATTAGGCATATTAATCATTTCTTAACTTCCAGAGTTGCATTGATAAAATAATCCCTTAATTGTCCCATTTGAGTCTGAAATTGATTTCTTTGAATACCCAATTGAATAATCAGGTTAGATTCTTTGGAGCATCTGATGTGTTGGTTGAAAAGTCACTAAATGTTGCTTTTGTCTTCAAGGGTTTATTGCTAAAAAAATGAAAGAAAATAAAAAATTAGAAAAAAAGAAGAAAAAAGAAAAAAAATTATTGGTGAAGAATAATGACAATATTGGGTTGAAAGTGAGAATCTATCATACTCTTGTGTATTATGCTTTATTTATCATTTTTTCAACCTGATTCTGCTTTGTATCGATTTATTCATGAGCAATATTTACCCTTATTTATCTTTTTCTTACCTTTCATTATACCCTTAGCCCCGTTACAACCAATGAAAGACCTTTTGATTCTTGTGTTGTATGTGTACTTGAAAGTGGAGATGAGATTAATAGTCAAGCTTATGATCTTGCATTTTTCAAGAGAAACTAGAGTGATCTTTTTGTCCTTAAACACTTGAGCGATGGAAAGATGAGTGACCTCAATTGATTGGTACTTGATTCATGTTTTTGGATGTTGAGTTTAATCTTATTTTTTATTTCTATTCTTTGCTTGAAGACAAGCAAAGCTTAATTGTGGGGGTTGATAAACCTATATTTTATAGTCTTATACCAGATAAATTGTGGTTATTTGCTTATGTTTATTAATGAATTTTATATGAATCCTTATCATTATCTTCATTTTTGTAGATTGAATGAGATTTATCAAACTTAGAGTGAAAGCATGCAAAGACACCGCGTTACTGAGCATTTTTACATGGAGGAAAAGCACAAAATTTTGGTGTCCTAGCGCTTAAGCACTGGGAGTTGAGCACTTGAGCGCTCAAAACGTATGCAGTAATAGTGATTTAGTGTCCCAGCGCCTGAGCACTGGGAAGATAGCCCTTGAGAATGCAACGCGTCTTTGTTTAAGTGGCTCAGTGCTTGAGCGTCCAACAGCCAACGCCTAGGCGCTAGTCGCGTAACAGCAGACATGATTTTCTTTAAATTGAAGAGTTATGCTAAATTCAACACACTTGACACTTGGCACACAACATGCAAAAAATCTCTAATCCTGAGAGAGTAGTTTCGCGGCAGCTGACTTTAGAGGAAGGATTTGAAGAGAGAATTCAATTCTTGAAGGCTTGAAAATTAGGATCACTGTAAAAGGGGTTTTAATTTCTCTTTTCCTCTAATTTTTTCTTTTCTTTGAGTTTTCTTTCTATGAGTTTGTATTTTAATATGAGTTTGTTTGTATTGAACAAACGTAATAAAAAACTTAGATACAAACAGGAACACAAAGAAAGCACTTGGTGGTCTTTTTGGTTTGTTGGGATCTTTCTTGGCCTTCTTCTCCTTCTTTGACTTTCGTGCACTACTCTTGTCAGGCTTATAAGCAGCCTTTCACTTTCCTACCTTTCTGTAAACAATAGAGATATATGTTTCATCACTACACTATTCCTATATCAAATGTTTCCACCATCAAGTATGTATAATCAGATATTAATAAAAAATTTAGATATAAATAAGCAAATCACTAGAAAACCAACACCCATAAGGACAAGTGTATACAAAGTTATATGAAAAATCAAAATGCCCCATATTAATTCACATTAAATTTGATGATACAGGAACTAACCGGCCATCAACAGGCTTCAATACTTCCTTTGAGTTCCTCAATGCTCCCTTGCCCTTTGTCATCGTCTAAGTTCCTATATCAAGACAGTCTATAGTTGAAGAAAACATAAGGAATTAAGAAATTCCTAATTAAAAAAAGAAAGGAGAGCAGACAGATAACAAAACAAGATTAGCTCAATCCATAAAACAAGATCCCTAACAAAATTTGGGGAAATGCATCCCATAGGGATAACTGATATCCCCAAGTGTCACATATCCACCTAGCTACCTACCTATATCAATTTCATATGATGATGTGGGGATACTCCAAAACTGGTTGCGTATCTGTATCATATTTGTATCCAATACTGATAGTCATATGATACTGTTGCATTCATATTTTGGGTGTATCTTTTTTTTCTCAAACAAATACAATTTATTTGGAATAACATTTCATTCTGGGATAAGATTAAAAATATGAATCTTCTTATTCTAGGATTAAATTTGGAATAACATTTCATTCATTCACTCCAAACATAATTGAAAACTTACCGGATATTTACTAAGTCTTGATCAGGATTAGATCATAATTTATAATGATTCAAGTAATTTTAGATTTGCTCCAATATCTGATAATAAGAAAGTGATCCGTAAAAGCAAAATAAAATAGGTATTTTAAGGTTGTTGTGTTCATTTAACAATCTAATTATTTATTGAATTTGTTTGAGTTGGTGAAAGAAACTAAAATATTTTTTCCTCATGAGATCTGTAGGAGGGTTCGCCCATTTCTCATTACTAACTAAACTCATTGGAAACCCATGGTACCATGCAGATGACAAAACCGCAGAGCTCAAGCTCGAACTTGAAGGCATGATTGAACTATTAGAGTTTTATTACTATTTTTATTTGGAGGACAAAAGGCATGTTAGTAGTATTAGGTTAATTATTTCGGTTCAGATTGTAAAACAATCTTAACAAGCTGTGAAGCGATCATTAAATTTAATTTGCTTAATCACAAAACCCAGCATTATTATAGCATGGTTATAGCAGCTTAAAATCAACTAAAAAGTACAGTTTTGTAATTTGTTATTTGTAATTGAACTTTGATATTATAATTATATCAAATGTTAAGATCTGTAAATAGTTATTTAAAATCTTAAAAAACAATGCCTAATGGAAAAATTTATTAATTAAATAGCTATTTAAATTATTTTTAAATAATAAACAAAAGAATATATTAATATGCATTTTAATAAGGAGTTTGATTTTGATGCATTATTAGTGTAAAAAATTTTACACCAACTAATTATACATTATCATATATGTAACTTTTAAGGTAGATATCATGAGAGTTAAATATTTTTAATAACGTAATAATGTATGATTAAATGATAATATAAAAATATTTTCACTTATAGTACATTCAAATTAAATCATTTAATAAGTGTCAACACGATAATAGATTTAAGGTTTTTGTTAAAATGTTAAGGATTAAAAATAATATTTATTATTCATTATTAATTACATAAAGAAGAAATCATTAAATGCTTTTAAATTTTTAAGATAATAAATATTTATACTTTTCATTTAATAATTTTTATTTTTATTTCTTAACATGTACCCGGTACATGTTAACAAAACCTTAGATTTAATAGTAAGACTAAGAAAAGTATGGTGTCATTGCGATTCCATATTTTCAGAAGAGGTTAACTTCGTATCCGTTTATTCACTAAAATTGTTTTAGTGAATGCGGTATATATATTTAAATAAGAAAAAGGAAAAATTAATGTTAAGGACTTTTACATAATAATATTTAATTTAAAGTGATAAATAAAATAAAATTTTATTAGGAAGAATC
This sequence comes from Ormosia semicastrata, assembly GCA_029884595.1. Taxonomy (NCBI): domain Eukaryota; kingdom Viridiplantae; phylum Streptophyta; class Magnoliopsida; order Fabales; family Fabaceae; genus Ormosia; species Ormosia semicastrata. Next base: position 1,651,122 of record JAQQTO010000022.1, on the reverse strand, counting down.
ATTCAAATTTTAATTAGAGAGAAGAATCATCTAATATTACCTAATAAATAATAATACTCTTAATGAGTGGCTATTAGTTGCTTTTTATTGAATAGTCATTAGTTGCTACTAAATGACTAATAGTTTCAAATTAGGTTCTATATGAAAAAAAATTTGTAAATGACTACTGCTTCTTACTAAATGGTCATATGATGTCATTGAATGACTAACGTTTCAAATGAAATTAAATAAATAAAATATATAAAATTAGAAAGAAACTTGCGAATGATTATTGTCTTTGATTGAGTGGTCGTTAGTTATTATTGAGTGACTAACAATTTTAAATTAAATTCTATATAAAAGAAATATATAAATAACTACTGTTTTTATTAAGTGGTTATTTCTTATCATTGAGTGACTAACATTTCAAATGAAATTCAATATATAAAATACATGAAATTATGAAGAAATTTGTTATAACTATTATATTTTATTGAGTGGTCATTAGTTAATAATGAATGATTAACTGTTTCAAATTAAGTTTTATATAAAAAAAAGTTTGTGAATGACTAATTTTTCTTATTGAGTGATCATTTGTTACTATTAAGTGTCCAATATTTCAAATGAAGTTCAATATATAAAAGACATAAAATTAAGAAAAAATTTACGAATGACTATTGCCTTTTATTGAGTGATCATTAATTATCATTGAATAACTAACAATTTCAAATTGAGTTTTATATGAAATAAATTCGCAAATAGATATTGTTTCATATTGAATAGTTATTTGTTGTCTTTGAGTGACTAATTTTTTAAATAAAAATTTTATTAAGGATAATTTTGGTTATTAAATAAAATTAAATGAGCATTCTCTTTAATTAAAATTTGAATGGTACTTCTTAATAATTTTAACATTTTTGTCTCTTTAAATTAAATAATACTCCTTAAATATTCCTATCATTAATTTTTTCTTAAAAAAATCAAGTGTGTGCAAAATAGCTTATGAAACATCAAGAGAATTTCGTATAATTTAATAATCTTTCTACTCACAAGCTCAGTTGATAAACAATCTTGAGCTCGACGATTGAGAGGCTTCTACAATGTGATGGATTTGAGTCTGCAGGAAAACACTTGTTGGGAGAGACAACTTTAGTACTCGACTGAAAATTAGTCCCACATCCCAAGAGTAAAGGGAAACCTTGTAAAAAAAAAAAATCTAATTTTAAGCTGTACACATTGTAAGATATATCTCTCCCTGTAGAGGGGCAAAGTGGTACTTGAAACAAGCATGCCAAATATTATTTTGAGTGATACACCAGATAGAAATAACTACTTTCTGATAATGTAATAGAGACTAGCATGTTAGAGAAGGTGGAGTAAAAATACAGGTTATTTCAAATGAGTTCTAAAGAAAGGTTGTAATTAGAAAAGGCCTGAAGACTAGAAGACAACCTTATTCAGATTTGGTATTTAACCATAATCTGGTCAATGTCAAGCTGTTATTGTTTTCTACTTTTTTTCCTTTTCTTTTTCTGCCAAGAATTTTCAGGTTCTTTCTTTGTTGCTTGGTGTGGCTGCTAATAGTTAGATGCAAACCAAATTCTGGTATATGATTGTATAGATTTTTCATTAACAAAACATGGTTAAAAAATTAACTGGCAAACCAAATTCTGGTATATGATTGTATAGATTTTTCATTCACAAAACATATGGTTAAAAAATTAACTGGTTTCAGCAGTTGAAAAACCAGATTTCTTGACAGTTTTTGTCAAAGGCAGGTTAAGCTGTCATTCTTATTCCACTTTCTGTTGCCCTAACCCCATAACTCTCCAAAATCAGGCGTGTCTCATTTGTTTGCCCATATTCTAAATCACAAAAAATTCTTAGGTGTTCTTAGAATAAAAGATTTCTTTTGCTTTGTACAATTGAATGTGTGTCACATCAATTTTGTTGGTCATTATTGTCTCTCAAGTTATCTACATTTTTAATACTATAACTGATATGACGCATATTACATGTTACAAAGCAAGATAAATTTCTTACTACAAGAGCACCTAAATCATCAGCTCTTAATCTTACATATAATTTTGCTAAATCAGCTACCAATGGATCTAGTGACCCAGATACATGAATCAGCTGGCTATTTCCAAATTGCAACTAGTCAATTCCAAATGAATTAACCCTTTTTTCAATTGATAGATTCTAAGAGGAATGCTAAGAACACACACTTTAACACATTCCTTTCAACACATTCTTTATTATTGAACTACGTCATTCATTAAAGCATACACTTAAATTTGATTACACATTAATCGAGTTAATTATACGTTAATCAAGATAATTACATGTTAATCAAAATTAAGTGTATATTTTAATGTGTGATATGACCTAATAAAAAAGAATATGTTAAAAGGAAAGTGTTAGAGAGCGTATTCCTAATATTTTCTTAGATTCCAAAGTAATAGAAATTTAGTCCTGGCAACCAGCTCTTTATTTTGCTGAATCAGCAAACAATGGATCTAGTGACCGAGATACATAAATCAGCTCACTATTTCTAAATTCCAACTAATCAATTCCAGATGAATCAACCCTATTTTCAACTGATAGATTCTAAAGTAGTAGTAACTTGCGTCACATAATTCAAATCTCAATCCACAATATTAAGCCACCCGTTGAGACCAGCCAATTTATTTTACAGTGAGTCCTAATGTTAGAAAGAGACTAGTCACCAGTTCATACTTCATAATTTTGTACATTAGCATACCTCATAAGTAACTTAGTAGTCTAATTATCCTTCAAGATGTCGAGAAACATTGCACTTGCTTAAGACACCATAAATGCTCAGCCACATGCACAACAGTAAACTTCAGAGTATGGCTAATAACCACTCCTGATCCCCACCCCTGATCCGTGAGGCCGTCCCCGTTCTCTACAGGGAGAGAGACTTGTCGAGACTCTAATATTATTTTAAAAATTTGAAAAAAATTAAAATATATATAAAGTTGTAAACAATTTTAATTTAAGTCAATAATATTAACAAATTAAAATAAGTTATTACAAAATAATATGTTTTAACTTTTATAATTTTGAATTAATATAAAAATAATATAAATAAAAATTACTAAAAAGAACACAATAATAATACATATATATTATATAATCAATAATGATAATTTAATAATTTCTTAAAGACGAGAATCCCACGAGACAAGAGATATGATCCCCGTTCTTATTCTTGTATCTGCCTTGGGAGGATTTTTATCTCCATCCTCGTCCTCGCAGGCAAAAATTTCCCTAATTTGAATTCCCAAATGAGACAGTCTCTGCAAATATTCCCAAATGCAGAGATATTTTACCATCCCTAGTCCCCGAAGCCAAAAAGACGTATTATGGTGGAAACAGCTACAAATTTAGAAGACATGTATTCCCCAGGTCGATTGTAAAATGTGGAAACAAGAGAGCAAGAAACGGAGTGAAGTCTATAGGTAAGCATGTATACAAATTCTTTATAAAAGATAGCATGCAAATAACAGAGAGTTTACAAAAATCTCATAGATGCATTAATTTCTTTCATGGTGTAAGTTACTTTTTTCCTCCCTCATTCGTACTTTTGGGCATATCAAGGAATAAGTGAGAGTTTGAATGAGCAATTTTTGTAAAAGCCCAAAAATGATTTTGGCAAAGAAGTTTAACAATTTCAGCTTGTATAAAAAAAAGCAGAAAACAGCCTTGCTTGGTGCTTTTTACAGAAGCTAAAACATTCAGCTTCTCTAAGTGCTTTTTCCTTGCCAAAAAGAGTACTTTTTCAATGGATACAAGCCCATCCAAATGGGCACTAAGCCAGTAAGATGTATTACACCTGCTGTAATTAACTTTCTGGAAACCAACATCCTTAGTTGAGTTTCATACCTAAAGTAGGAAAAACACCCTTGACTGTAGTTTAGAGTGTCTCTGAACAAATGAGTATGGTTTGGTGTTGCTGACTAGACATCAAAATTTGGGGAGATAATAGATAACACAACACCGATTATGCAATCATCTCCTGGTGCAACATGCTTGAATTTGCATTCCATCAATCCATTAGGATTTAACACCTTATAAGCGAATAGGATTGAACACCTTATAAGCGATTTTCCATGTAGCCATGCCATCAACTTTAGCAATAACTTGAGCCATATTTTCTGATTAGTTCTATATTTTCGGCAATAGTTGACCCAACAGTTCCAACGAAACCAAGTGATGCACAGCTGCACACAGTTTGCTCAACATAAAGAAGTGCATCAGGTAATCTCTGCTTGGAACAATACTTTTTACCAACTGTGTTTTCAGAATTTGTAATGAACCTCTGCCCATAACCTGCTGCTGTGAGTTTTATGGCTGCTTGTTTCACCAACTCATCATTGTCTCTTAAGAAATACACTTTATAGTTAAGTGCATCACTAATTAAATCACCTAAGTAAGTTCCAGTCCAATTATCTCTTGGAAGATCAGTCATTATAAAAATATGGATGGGTAGAGGGCCTTTCTGCCTTAAAGATTCTAAGTTTTGTCTTAACCCATGAAATGTAGCCTTATGATGATTCTTAAACTGCCCATCCAACAATCTAAGTTGTGCACAAAGATATGGAGCCTGTATGATTGTGTTTGCAAACTCCTTTCCAGTACTTATAATTTCTGGGACAAATGGAAGAAATTTGATCTTCTCCATCAAAGATTGTAATCTCTGGTCTTGAGGAGATTCAGGAATATCAACATATAGCTCAGATCCTTTGTATGGGGCTGAGAAAAGGCTTCCGAATGCCAGCAGTGAGGCTGATTCAACTTGAGAACCAGGTCCAAGAGTCCGAAATACATTTCTCCTTCTCCTAACATATGACATTTTCTTTTTCTTCTTCAATTGTTCATCAGGTTGGAATGAATCTAACATGCCATCCTCATGATCACCTTGGTGGTAAGTCCATACCGTAGTTCTGCAATCTCCTCTGATAGCATGTATACACTTGTCATCACTCCCATGAAGCCCAGCTAGCAGAGATCCACATTGCTTTAGGCTTTTAGAAACTGAGGACTGTAACTTTGAATCATTCAAGCAAGCCAAATCTAAGCTGATGCCACACCATATTGACACAAAATCCCTGAGATCAATCACTCGAACAAGAGATGAAGAAACTAATGACGAGACATCTATGATTTTGGCAATGGAGATATACCTGAAAGAAAACAAAAATAAATAGCTAAAATTTCATAATTCATACAGATGACCAAGTGCAATGTAGTGTCAAATATATAATTTTTATGATACCGAAACTATGGAAGAAATGTATGCCATTCCCTTAAAACTTACTTTCAAATTAACTACCAGTCTACCATTCTGAGATTAAAAAAAAAAAGGCAACTTCATCAATTATATATGAAAAGAAAACTACAGTTTGAAAAAAATAAGAAAGGTATTTAACAAAGTGAAAATCATGGGATAGAAAAGAGCAAATTTTGATCAATATCTAATTATCAAATTGAAAACAGCTTAAAACTTTGCTTCTCTTTCACCTTTATGACCAACCAAATATGAAGACAACATAACAAACTAATTTTTCATTCTTCTTTTAAAAAGAACTTTGATGTAGATAAAGGCCAAAATAAAATTGTATTGGATTTAGTAGCTCTTGTCTTGAACTTACCAAGATGGGGACATATTATACATCTGTAGCATTACTTCCAGTCTTCTTCACCAGCAATTTCAACAGGACAAAGACATAAACTGACCAAAAGTGACAAAATTTACTAACCTTCCACCCCGAAGGAGCTCAATCACATGATCCCAAACAGAAATCCGAATCTCATTTGGATCCACAACCCGAAACTTTGGACAGCTACCTAGAGCAACAGCATGGTGATCCAGAATAGGAGGAACAATCAAAGTTCGATTCAATATCCCTGCCATCACAATGGCATTCTTGAACTCTGAAAGCTGGTTACTGAACCCACTGTGGGGCGCATACCACAGGAATTTCTCCCCTAAGGCCAGGGCTTGGGTGGAGCATTGAAGGGAATGTGATTCCATAGTTTTGGACACTCCAATGAAGGGTGAACTAGGTGTCATATAGTAGTAATAAAAAAACAGGACAGAGAGGATAATAATAAGGACAGACACAGGAATAAGAGGCAATTTGTACTGGGGTTTCCTTCTAGACAACATTCTGGTTGGTGTAATAGGATTCAAAATATTCAAAACTATGCAATTGTGCTGTGATGTGAACTGATAAATGCATATGCTTCCTTCGCATCAAAAATGAAAAAAAAAAAGTGACTTTTCTCCAAAATTCAAGCAATGTGAACCAAAACAATTCTCAAGTTTGGGAAGCACACTTTAGCAAAATCATAATCACCTCACATTATCAAGCAGCAAGCTTTTCCGTTTCTGAAACAAATTCCAAAATGAAAAGTACCCATCAGCAACAACCCCAACAAGATCAGATTTTTAAGATATAACGTGATGTTATTACAAATGTTATTCAAATACCCAGAAATTTTCTGAGGTTTAAGCATCTTTCCCACCATGAGATTTGTTCCATTGATTAAGAAATTTCTTAATCTAGAATAAGAAAGAGAAAAGAAGTAGAGAAACTGTGCTTTAACCTTTAAGAGATTATGTTGATGTTTAAAAGAAATTCCATTGAAACAAAAGATAGAGAAACTCACTTAAGGGGTTGCAGAGAATTCTATGACACAGAAGGAGAGACACAAGACGAGGCTTAGAATTGAGATCCCACGAAACCTGAGATCAGATTCGGAAGAAAGCGAGCGAGCGAGCAAAGGAGCGAGTTATTTTCTTCTTTACAATTTTTTATTTTTTATATGGTGCCATTTACGTCTTTTTCTTTTTTGTTGGTCTGGAAAAAATTAGTTATAATTTTGGAAGTTTCTAATTTCCTAGAGCACTTTCTAAGCAGAGTTTTAAAAAAAAATATGAATTAAGTAATGCTACACAACTAAAATAAAAGAGTCAGAATTTTCACATAATTTATTGTTTGCCAATGTAAGGTAACTCACCTGGTTGACCTTCTTTTCATAACAATACCATGTCTTGATTTCGAATCTTGAAATTCTATTTTCATAAACAATTTGAATTCTATAATCCCACAATAAATCATTGTTAATATTAATAGTTTATCTAATCTTAAAATAAGGATAGTCTTCTCTCATCTAAACTTAGATTAGGATTTTTTTATTTTTTCTCAAATAATTAATTATAAGAGAAAAAAAATATAATTTTATAAATATAAAAAAATTTCATAAGTTTTAACTAGGTTTCATTAATAATTTTTTTATGTCTTTTTTCATTTATAATTAATCACTTAAGAAAAAAATTGAAAAAATCTTAATTCTCCTAAACTTATGTTTACAAAAAAAAAGTAATTATTGAATGAAATAAAGTTATAAGAATCACTTATCTATTCAAGAATCAACAAGCATGTCACACCATCTTATCAAAAATTCTCTTAAAAAAATTATGACCTTTTAGCATTTTTCTTATAAATTTTTTAAATATTTTATATTTTCCATAAATTATGAAGGAAAACATTAAAGTGCCCATCTTATCGAGATACAATTTTGCTCGAATAGTGATAAAAATATGGTGATGAACTGACTCAAATAGCTTGAAATAATATTCGAGTTAGCTTGACAAAATTTAAGGTTGATTATAATTTAGCCCAACCTAATCCTACTTGATTTTGGTTGGCTTGATATAGGCTGGCATCCAGTGAATTGAGCCAGCCTAATGAGTTGATATTTAATTTTTTATTAGAGTAATATCGAGATATTTATATGATATGTAAATAGTTTTATTCTTACTTTATTTAATATAAATTTATATTTGTATCATAAAAAATCTTTTACTTAATCTTTATTGTGATCTAAACTATGCAAAAAAAAAAGTGATAAAGTATAAACAAAACATTTGAAGGGTTGAAACAGATCTGGCAAAACGGATTCAACCCGTTAGGTTAACCAGTTAATCCACTATTTTTTTGAGAATTGGGTTCAATTCTTAAATTCATATTTTTTTTTAACCCGTATAACTCACTCCGCTTAACTCACAGGTTAAGTGGGCAGAAAGCGGAGTTGGCCGATGGGGTTGATTTTTTTTAAAATAATAAGTAATATTATAAATAAAAATTCTTTGATGTTATATAATTTATATTTGAATATTTAATTATATTATTTTAAAAATTATATTTTAGATATGTGATTTGTAATTTTTTATCATTATTTTTTATTATATTTATTGATTTTTTATATAATTTTTTTATTTTTTAGTAGATTAAACTCGATTAATCCGCAACTCATCTCACTTTTTTTATTTTTATCTTTTATGCAGACCAACCCGCCAACCTACCAACCCGTTTTAAAGTGGGGTGGGTTGGTATGTTGATTTTTTTAACTTATTTTAAAAACAATGCTAACTCATCTCACTTCTGCATTTTAGTTTGAGACGGGTCGAGAGTCGACGGATTATTGATTTTTTATTTTCTAGTTGAAAGGTTAAGAATTTTTTTAAAAGAAAATAAACAATTCGGGCGAATGGGTCTGCTGCCAACCTTAATTGGGCTAGCACGCCATACTTTTGGCTTAACTCATCTTGAAATTAACTTGGTAGCGGGGCTCAACTTGAATTGACTGTTTATATTTTATTTCATTGAGCAATGTGAGTCATGTTTTATTTAGTGTTAAAAAAATAGGACCAGATCGAATTGGTCGATTTGACTGTAAAATCGATGAATTGATCTCAGGTCCTATTCATTTAATTCACAAAATTAACCTGTGAGAGAATCGGTTAAAACGGGCTGAACAAGTAAAAAACTTATAAGTGAACTAATTTGAACCGATTTTATTAAAAAAAATTAGATTCTTTTTTTAACAAATTTTTAATTTATTTAAAAACAAATTTTGAGTTAAATAAATGTCCAATATCAAGTTAGAAAGACTTATATATAAGGCTTAAGAAAGACATAAAAATATTTATCTTTCTCTTAACTTTTATATAAATTATATACTTAGATGTTTTACATATTACTTTATGTGAGACTTATAAATGTGACATCATTTTAACTTTTATATATATTGTATGTTTAGATGTTTTATTTATTATACTATATGAGATTTTAAAATATTAAGTAACATAATATGAAATATTAATATATTAATTTATTATTTAATATATTATATAATATTAAAAATATATATATTTAATTATCATTGATTTGACCACATTTCAATTATTCTAGTGTTTTTACTGATTAAATGACCAATTCAATTTTAAAAACATTAGTTTTATTTCATTAAATCTAAGACAACTCAAGCCACAGAACTTCGAGATCTATAGCAATGCTCAGTTATTAATAATTAATAATTGCAAGGTGTTTATACTCTTGCTCAATCCAAAATTAATTTGGTCAAGTTTAATCTCTTAAAATTAGGCGTGATATATTTTTTTGGGTTTGGTTAGGGTTGTGTTCTGGGTTGACCTATTTCAGCTTAATGTTATATAACATATTGAAATTTATAATTTTATAAAAGTTAATAATATATGATAAGATTTTTTGACTTAAATTAATACATTTTGTATTGATATAATTTGTTTTAAAATATATATTATAAAATATTTCATAAATTTTTTTAATTTTAAAATTTTATAACTTAATTATACATAATGTTCAAATTTATACATTCTATTTAAATGTCAAGTTGATTTGGTTTGACATAATTATTATTTAAGTCGTGATTTACTCGAATCCAAATCTTAAAAATTGACCCAATCAAAATATTGAGTCTAATTTAAACTTAATTACACCCAACCTAACCCAGCCAAGAGTGCTCATAAATAATTGTATTACTCTTTAAAATACACTTTGTATAATTAAAAATTTTTAAATTATTACATCCTGTGTTAATATTTGTATGACAATAATCCAAACAATGATCAACGTTGCCAATTGAGTATAGCTATCATATAATTTTCCATACTTTATTTGTCTTGGCCGTATATATTGAATTTGTTAAGCCTGCATGATGTCATATTAAATATTATCTTGTATTTGTAAAGAAATTTTTATTAAGGCACAAGTACATAAGATGCTTTACTGATAACTCACTCCAAAAAGATGTGATTATTATGGGAACATCAGATAAAAAGAGGAGGGAGCTAAACACACAAATAAAACTAGCTAATTAAGAAAGCCGCAGATGCCCTGTTCCATTTGTAGTGGCACTTTACAGATTAAACAATGATCTTAGCGTTTAAGTACCAAATTAGAGGCCAATACGAATTGGCTCAAACTGATTAAAAAATTCTAGATGATATTGGGAATAACCCATCCTTACTATCAACCTATTTTTCATTTTTCTAATGTTCTTTTGACGTCTTGATGCTTCAAACATATGATATGGCTCACTCGTGTCAAAGGAGATTTTACAGTTTGTGGAGAAAGTGAAAGGAATATATTCTTTTATTCTTTTAATAACTTTCTAAAGATAATAGCTGAAAGTTCTCATTGTAATTCATTATTTTGCCGCTTAAGCAGTGGGAGTCATATTTATCAAGGATGCACATGATTATGTACTTCTGAATTAGGATGTCAGAAATCAGAGGTGGTTAGTAAAGTAAATTTAGCTAACTCTTAACTTTAATGAAGCTTGGTTGAGTTGATTCACAATGCGATCCATAGTAAAATGATATTGATATTATATTCAAGTAAAGTGCTTTTAGAAGTATATGTTATGCTCAATCTGAGGTTAATTTGTTATTTTAAAATGATATGAATAGGATGATCAGCTTCAAGCTCATAAAGTTCAGGTAAATCAAAACTGGATGAATATTCAAATATAATATTTAGCATCATGAAATTGATAGTCTTTCTTTTTCTTTCAGCATAGCATCTTCTGCCTGGTCTTTTTTTTTTTAAGTTTGAATATTCCAAGTAACAAATAGATCGAAGAAGTAGGAATTGACATACTGCTGAGTATTTTTGAAACGGAAGCTTTTCAATTTGCAGTTAGGAACTTAGGATTGAATTGATGATGATGGAAAAATTAGGGAATTTATATGACCATGGCCTAATGGCATGACCAAACATACAGAAAAAGGCTTTACTATAGAAAAGGGCTTCACGTGAGAGTTCAGTAAAGACCAGAAAAGAGCCATCACCTCACTCTCATTTTGTCATAACCAAGAAAGAAAGGAAGGTCCATATTGTAGGAAACAAGGAAAAAAAAAACCATGTTGAGAAGCCTTCAATTAGACTCCACTCATAGAATCATCTTAGCTTTGAGACTTTCTTCTCTGCTATTTCTCTTTTCTTCAATTCTTAGTGCACATGGCTACACCAGAGCTCATATCTTCATTTATGCAGGCTGCTCTCAAGAAAAATACCAACCTAACTCACCCTTTGAAGCCAACCTAAATGCCTTTCTGTCTTCAGTTGTAAGCTCATCTTCTGACGTTTCTTACAATAGTTTTGCTATTGGAAATGGAAGCTCAACACCACCAGAAGGGTCCATATATGGCTTATACCAGTGCAGGGGTGATTTGAGGTCAATTGATTGCTCAAAATGTATTGAAAGTTCTGTTAACCAAATAGGCTTGGTTTGTCCCTATGCCCTTGGAGCTTCTTTGCAACTTGAAGGCTGCTATCTTAGATATGAGCATATTGATTTCCTAGGCAAACCTGACACAAGCCTTAGGTACAGGAAGTGCAGTAAAGATGTGAATAATGATGTTGAGTTCTTCAGGCGTAGAGATGATGTTCTTGCTGATTTGCAAGCAGCTAATGGATTTAGAGTTAGTACTTCAGGTTTTGTTGAAGGATTTGCACTGTGCTTGGGGGATTTAACTGCAGCAGATTGCTCCTCTTGCCTTGCAGAAGCAGTGGGAAAGCTGAAGAACTTATGTGGATCAGCAGCAGCAGCTGATGTGTTCTTGGCACAATGTTATGCTCGGTACTGGGCATCTGGCTACTATGATGAAACAGGTCCTTTTGATTTCTCATTCTTATTTTTCTCTACAATACTCATTGAAAATTGAGGCAACAAGTTCTACCCTTATTGTCTTTTCTGTTTTAAAGTGTAGCCACTAATTAGTTTAGTGCTAACCTAATCTTATATTAAATATTCTTCAAATGAGCAGGGTTAAACGAAATTTTGAGAATAACTAACTAAACCAATTCAATTCTTAGGGGGGAGGAGCAAGAAAAAGAATCGAAATTGAGATTATTTTGAAATTTGAATATAATTCTAATTACTTAAAGAAACTTTATGCCATTAATGACCTCTTTGTAGAAAAGTGAAAAAGAGAAAATGGAGGTGAAAGGGAGGCAGCCAGAAGTACCTAACAAATTGTCAAATGCAAGGGTCAACAAGTAATCTTTTCATGAATCAAAGCGTTCTGAGCATATATACTTTTATGCTTTATTTGGGAAAATGCACATTGTTTTTACCTTTTACTTTCTAATAGTTTTAGGGTTTTGTTAAGGCATTTTCTAAGAAAGTTAAAATAATTTTTTTTTAAATGAAATCAAAGTATTTAATGCATTACAAATTGAAAAAGTCTTATTGTTTATCTTATTTTCATTTAAAATTTTTTATTTTTACTTTCTTAACAAGTGTCCTTAATAAAACTCATAATTTTATTATTTCATTCTCTACCTTTGCCTATCATAGTATCAATTCTCTAGAAGTATCATGATTTGGCATGAAGTTAAATTTTGTATTAAAGATGAGATAATACAGAATCTCTGAACAATCTTTTAATCCCCAACACTGAAAAATTCTATATTCTTCCTCCAATTTATTCCTAAAACTAATTAATGGTTTGGATCACATGAAATGCAAAATTTTCATTTATATATGCTTTCGAAATCAATAATATTTTTTTGTACATCCTGATTTAATATTTCATGAGACACCATATATATATATATGAGTGAGGTTAGATAGTATCACACACTGTATATAAAAATAAAATGGATGTATTATATGTCAATGTGAATAAAATATTATTTGGGTGTCGTATTATGGCAGAACTTCTTTGAAATTAAAAAGGTTGCCTTCACAATTTGACTATAATGTACAAATGGCAATTTTTTTTAATCAAACACCACACATAAGCGTACTCATACGAGATTATAGCAGCCTTCCTCATTATCCTTTCAATTCTTCATGCACAACATATAGTATACCACAAGTTCTGGTCATTGCTTTTATCCAACTTTGTGTTTTGTGCAGATTCCTCCAACGATGACCAAGTGGGGAAATCGGTGGCCATTATTGTGGGAGTACTAGCAGGAATAGCCATTCTAGTTGTTCTACTCTCAATCTGCCGAAGAGCAATGGGTAATCATTTTCCTAATCTTGTAATGCCTAAGATGAAATGAATCCATTGAGGAATTGATGGTGCTGATGATCAATATTTCTGAATTACATGCAGGTTAAAAAGATAGAGGTCGGCGATGCACTCGAATAAGGGGGGTAATCATTACGATAGGTCTGCAGATGTTTGTTTAAATTTTATGAAAGTGCAGCTTCCACTTTTTGTGCAATTAAATACATTATGTTCTTCCACAAAGGAAGGTGGATGTTATCCTCTGGTCTATAAAGTGGAACTCTCATATCCATCAACTTCAAAAGGGGTGCCAATTCTATTGCCTTCGTGATCTCTAACAAAAACCCATCATTCATTTCATTATTTTTAAAATTAATTTCTATATTGTTATGGTGAGCACTTCCTTTTAAATTGGTTTGCGTTTTGTCTTTGCTGACTTGTTTTGCAAGTGCCCTTTTGAAAGGACAATCTGGATTAATCTGAGTTTTAACTCAATTGAGTGCAAAAGCTCCTTGTTGGAAATGAGAATTTGGGCCAAATCCCAATTGTCATAAGCAGATAACCACCAACCCATAAGCCAAAACTTATATGGTCATAAATTGGCCCAAAAATATGTTTTGGTTTATGGCCCAAAAGTTTTACATTACTCGTACTCCGTTTTAAATTGGACATGGCCCACTTACTTGAGCAAGAAATACCGTATTTGTGTACAAAATAAAGTGCAATTTGGTAATGCAACGTGAAAATGGTAATCACTTATGTAAGAATTAAGAGAGTGTATTTTTCGCTTATACATAATATATTTTCTATGTATTTATATTTTACAAAATTCTAAATTTCTTTATATCATCCATGGTTATTAATAATGTATTTTATTTCAATGTTTCAAAAAGTTAAATCGAAGATCAAATTGGTGAGATGTCTGGATTATTGTTAGATTGGTTTAATCGATTTAGTTTGTAGTTTAATTGAATAATTAATATTATAATTATATATATGAATAAATATATAATAATATAAATAAATAAATACTTATTGTTGATATATCTTAGTTCAAATAATTAAATTTTGGTTTACAATATCAATAAAATAATACATATTTTGAAATTTTAATATAAAGTTCACACTCTATTAGTTTATCTTTCAACTTTCCTATCTTATCTTAATAAGTGAACTTTTTTCATTGTGTTTAAAATGACAAATTAGAAAAATATTAATTACATGTCACTATGTCTCAAATCTAGGGTTAGGTAGCAAAATCATAATATAAATATGTAGAAAAAAAATAAAAATTACTATAATTATAAGGTAAAAATTGTACACATATAAAATAATATGAGTATAAATATGTGTATGCAGCATTGTTCAACAAACTAACACATGATCCTCTGTCGCACAATTTTTTTTCTTTTTTATTTTTCACAATTTCCTCCGCACGCCTACGTACTTCTCAACAGTTCTCTCACTTCCCCTCCCTTTTCTTCGTAGATAATTATTGGCTACTCTCTATCTTTTCTTTTCTATTCTATTCTATTCTTTTTCATTTTTAGATTTTGCAAATGAGTGTCTTAAGAATATTTGTTGATACTCCAATTTTCTATAATTTTTATTTTTATTGTTTAATCAAAAATTAATAATTGTATTAAATAATACTTAATTACAATGTTTTGAACACATATATCTTTTTAGGTTTTATTTACTTATACCTTATTTGGATCATTATTTTTTTTATTTGATAAAAAATAAAAATAAAAAATAAAAATTATACTCTTCTTTTTATTTTTTTTTAAAAAGAGAAAAAAAAAGTTTAAAATGTGCTGCAAGGCCAAAACAAAAGTCCAAAAAGAAAAGACAAAACACATAAACTCATTTTTTTTTGTCATTACAGAAGAAGAGAAAAAAGGGTGATAGTGAAGTTTTCCAAAATAAGGCACCAAAATATGATGGATTTGTTGCCAAGCAATCCTGCACAAGGCTCAAAATCCTGCACCAAGCCACCGTTGTAGTGTCTTGGGTTAGCAATAGAAAGAGAAAGAAGAATGGAGCAGGAATTGGGAGGAAGAGAAGAAATAGAGCAGAGGGAATGTACACGAAAATGGAAATCGAGAGAAGATTCAAGCCTGGTTCAACCTCTGCCACACACTAGCTCCCTCTCCCTCTCCCTCTCCCTCATTCATCATTCTCATCTCACAATTCATAAACCATAAATAACCATATCTCAGGACCTATAAGGATAAAAAAAAAAAACACAGAACCCATTCTTCTATCACGCGAGCCCATCACCATCATGCTCTACCCCTGCGTCACCCACCCATTGCAGAATAATCTTCCTTCACCGTGACCCAACCAGACCACCATCACCATCACCATCTTCCACGGCCAAACCTCTATTCTTCACCACCGTCTTCCACCTTGAACAACCAAACCACCCAAACCTCTACCATCACAAATAGCCACCATGCAACGGCCTCAACCCACGAAGGCCACCACCACCCAAACAATCAAACTCTCAACCACCTCACAACCCATCAACAACCACCATCCAGCAACATAGAATCACCTTGCCAGCACTACCCATCAACTCGCTGGTGAAGAAACCCGAAATCGTGAACCCCAGTCTCGCTCTGTGCTCCGCTGTTGCAGCACCCAACACCACCGTGAGGGCCCCTGTCGTCACACCTCCATCCGTGAGCCAAACCCATTATGCGCCTCTACCTCTGCTGCCACACCACCGGATGTTAGAATTTTTTTTTATGGACAAACATAAATCATATTATATAGAACCCAGATTAATTGGATGTCAAAATTATTAGAGTATTTTGTTTAGCCCAAATTGTGATCAGTATTGTTAATGGGCCTATTGTTGTTAAAGCACTGTTCATATATGTGGGTTTTGTTTATGGATCCTGTATATGGGTTTGCCATAGTGGGTAGGTTTAACCCATTTTAATTATTTTATATATACAGGGAGAGGCCCCTATTCCTAACCACTCTAGTGCGTACATTTATCCCATTGATACTGACGTGTGAGCGACTATTATGGGATAGGAATAGTATCTCTCCCTCATCGTGCTTAACTTTTCTGGATTGTTCGACAATGTCTTTTTCATCGATACCATTTCAAGGTAACCCTAAAATCTTTTATATTAAATTGATATATCATAAATTATTGAGATTAATAGATCCGATAAATATTTTCTATCAATTGGTATCAGAGCGTATGTTTTAATCCTAATTATGACTATCAATATCTTGTTTTAATCCTGAAATCTTAACGTATGTAATGTTTAATTAATTTTTTTTATAATCGATTTCAAAGAATAAAGTTACGACTTTTTTACATTGGGTTGTTCTGAATTCAGAAACATATTTATTGTATTTTGATATTGTGAATTTACAAATAATTTTATGCAAATCCATTGAACCCTAAAATTACAATTCTTTTATGATTCGTTTTCTTTTTTGGAGATTATTTCAAAAAATTGATTTAGGGCTATTGTAGATCCCTGTTTTCTGAGTCTAAAAACGTTTGGATCGTGAGTTTTGGTTGAGAAAGAGCATCGAATTTCTGAGAAAACCATTCACGGTGTGTATTGCGTGTGTTCTTCGTTTGGTTGAGAAAATCCATCGTTTTCTGTTGTTTTTCTGGAAATTAACTTAGGGATATTAAAGATCCCGTTTTTCTGAATAATTAGACACCAAGAAATTGAATTTTGGTGGAGAATCGAGGGAGAAAATCAGCGCGACCCATTCCTGCATGAACCGGGTCGCGCGACCCGTTTACAGCCAAACGGGCGAAGAAGGAGATCTGTCTCTAGCACTTCCCCACTCGCGCAGGCGACGCGTGGAGGCGCGTGTGGGCTATTTAGGGGTGATTTTCAACTTCTATTTTTTGGGTTGTGCTCCACCCGCCCTTTACTATTTTTTTGGTATTTTTTATTTATTTTTTAATGCCTATTTAATATTTATTTTAAAATTTTCAGAGATTAAAATTATTAAAAATATATGGTACTATCCTTTTTTGCTTCTAAAATTTTTTGTGTATTATTGTGATATTGTTGGGCATGATATATATTGCACAATCTCAGAATTGATGTTGTTTGGTCACTCAAATATTTTTGGTGCTATTTTGTGCATAAATTAATATATAATGTTTTGAAAATTATATGTCTTGTTGTTATTTATGCGATTAATTCTGAGAATTGCTGTTTATAGTATTATTGTATTATTGTAATCTCACTTTCGCGGGACCAATTATGTTGAGGTGTTAATTTTGTTAATATTTTGTTAATAATGTTGCATTGGGATTATATTAATAATGTGCTTACCCTATCGGTTTGCCTTTATTAATGTAATTTCTAGTGATTTGTTGAGTGATGTTATTTTGGACACTTTTCATAATTGTGAGCTAGCCTTCGCGAGACCAATTATTGTAAGGTGTTATTTTGTTGATAGAATATTGTTATGTTGTGGCTTTAGGGATTATATTGGTAATGCGCTTACCCTATCGATTTGCCTTTATTAATGTGATTCCTAATGATTTGTTAAAGGCATTGAGGTTCTGACTTTAGAGTTCTCAGTATCCTTTCGGTACTAGCTTTAAGGACATAATTTTGATGTCTGTGGGAGTCTACTCATGTGTTGTAATTCGGGACCCTTAGGCGGGATTGCAATTACATGGGAAACTCAATTATGATTTTGCTCAAATATTGTATATGTTGATATGCTTGACAAAATCTCCCTTTAATGTATCATTCTTTCAGCTCCATCGATGCAAATGAGTGCTATAACGAAATTGAATGGGACTAATTTTGAGGGCTGAGTGGATTCTGTGAAATTGTTCCTGGCTGTCTCTAATGTTGATGCTGCTCTCACTGAGGATGAACCTCAGAGATCCACAAATGCATCTTCTGCTACAGAAAAGAAGAAGCATGAAAGGTGGGTTCAATCCAATAAAGTTTGTTTGATGACCATGAAGTATAACATGAAAAAAACTATTAAAGAAAGCATTCCTGAAACAAATAATACTAAAGAGTTCCTCAAGTCGGTTGGTGAGAAATTCAAGAAGTTCGATAAAATTGAAAAGGCCTATTACCTCTCTTTGTTGACAAAGACTACATATGATGGTGTAAGTAGTGTTCGTGAACATGTTTTGAAGCTTGTGAATTGGTACAACAAGTTGAGGTCCATGAAAGTGGAGTTGGGAGAAGATTTCCTGATCTGGCAGGTGTCTGAGTTTCTTCCGGCTAGTTTTGATGTCTTGAGAACCACTTACAATGCTCAAAAGGAGGAATGGACTATTGATGAACTTATATCTGTTATTACTTAAGAGGAGCATACCATGAAGAAGGGCAAGACCCATAGTGTTCAGTTTATTTCTCACAAGAATGGTGAAAAGAAGAAGAAATTTGCTAAATGGAAGAATAGTAAGCCTCAGTTTAAGAAAAAGTGGAATGATAAGCCTGGATATTCTGCTAAGCCATCTTCTGGTCCTGGTGAGCCTTATAGTGTTAAGCCCAAATATCGTTTTAATGGAAATTATAAGTTCTGTGATATATATGGGCATAAGCAGTCTGATTGTTTGAAGTTTAAGAGCTGGCTTGAGAAAAAGAAAGGTAACCCCTTGGTTCTAGTATGTTTTGAATCGAATCTAGTTGATGTTCCTTTGAATACCTGGTGGCTAGATACTGGTACAACTATTCATGTTACAAATTCATTGCAGGAATTTAGAAGCAGGAGGAAACCAAGTGAAGGGGAGTTGATGATCACAGTAAGAAATGGAGCCAAAGTCAAAGTAAAACATATAGGAGTGGTTTCATTAAAGTTGTGTACTGGACATGATTTAGTTTTGAAAGATACAGTTTATGTACCTTCTATGAGGAGGAATTTGATTTCAGTTTCTATTTTGGATAGTTGTGGCTACTCTTTCCATTTTAGTAATGCAAAAGTTTCTTTATATTATGATTATGTTCTTGTTGGTTCTGGAGTATTGTCTAACGGTTTATACATGTTGAATGTTGATTCTTTTTCTGTTGATCAACGGGATTCAGATATCAATAATGTTGTTGGAAACAAGCGTGGTAAAGTTACTGAAAAATCTTCTATGTTGTGGCACAAACGTTTAGGATACATCGATAGGGAGAGAATGGAGAGGTTGATCAAGGAGAATATTCTTCATGACCTGGACTTCTCTGATTTTGATACCTGTGTTGATTGTATAAGAGGGAAACTCACAGCTGGAGCCAGGAAGAGTGGGGTTACCAGGAGCGAAGGAATACTACAGTTGATTCATACAGATATTTGTAGGCCTATTACTCCTATTGCTATGAGTGGTTTTAGGTACTTTATCACGTTTATTGATGACTTCTCTAGATACGAGTGGATTGATTTGCTACGTGAAAAATCTGATTCTTTAGGTGCTTTTAAAGCATTCAAAGTCACTGTTGAATTGAAATTTAATAAGCAGATCAAATGTGTGAGGTCTGATAGAGGTGGTGAATACTATGGCAGGTATGATAAAACTGGTAGAAATCCTGGACCTTTTGCTAGGTTCTTACAGGACTGTGGTATTGAGGCATAGTACACCATGCCTAGTACTCCACAACAAAACGGAGTTGCAGAGAGACGAAATCGTACTCTTATGGATATGGTGAGATGTATGCTTAGTCATTCTACTCTTCCAGAATTCTTGTGGAGAGATGCTTTGAAGACTGCTGCTTATATATTGAATCATGTGCCAAGTAAATATGTGCTGAAGACTCCATATGAGCTTATGATAGGCAAACGGCCTACCTTGAGGCATTTCCGTGTTTGGGGATATAGGACAGAGGTGAGACCTTATAACCCACATTTAAAGAAACTTGATCCCAAAATCATCAGTGGTTTCTTCATTGGCTATTTTATTGGCTCAAGGGGTTCTAGGTTCTATTGTCCTTCTCATACTACTGGAGTTATTGAATCCGATCGGGCTATCTATTTTGAAAGGGACTTAGGACACGGTGGAACTCAGGAGCCGCGTATTATTGATTTTAGTGAGGAGCATGTTGTTGTTCCTATTCCTGTTGATCCCTTTCCAGGGATAATGTCATCTCCTCTAATCTATAATGATAATGTTGTTAATCCTGTTGATGTTGTCGATATCCCCCAACAAGTTGAAAATAATGTACAGATTCCAGATGTTGTTGTGACTCCACTGAGAAGATCTAAGCGGGTTCCTATATCCACTGAGTCTACTAGATTCAGGGACTATGTTGTGTACCTGCAGGAGCATGAGTTTAATTCAGTTGAGGATTCTGATCTTATTTCTTTTCAAGAGGCCATGGTTAGTCTTGATAGTGCACAATGGCTAGTGGCTATAGAGGATGAATTGGCTTCTATGAGAAAGAATAATGTTTGAAAATTGGTAGAATTGCCTACTGGTTGTAAAACTGTTGGTTGTAAATGGGTCTTTAAGACTAAACGTGATGCTAAAGGTGAAATTGAGAGGTATAAGGCCAGACTTGTTGCTAAGGGATATAACCAGAGGGAAGACATTGATTATAAGGAGACTTTCTCACCGATCTCCACTAAAGACTCTTTTCGTGTTATGATGACATTGGTTGCTCATTTTGATTTGGAGCTTCATCAAATGGATGTTAAGACTGCCTTCCTAAATGGTGATTTGTATGAGGATGTGTATATGGATCAACCTGATGGTTTTGTTGAAAATGGTAAAGATCATATGGTGTGCAAATTGAGACGATCCATTTATGGATTGAAACAGGCTTCCAGGCAATGGTATTTGAAATTGGATTATATTGTTAGTTTTCTTGGTTTTAAATAGAAAAATGTTGACCAATGCATTTATCTAAAGTTTAGTGAGAGCAGATTCATCATTCTTGTTTTATATGTTGATGATGTATTGTTGGCGAGTAATGATTATGTTTTTCTGAATGAGACAAAGCAGATGTTGACAGCACATTTTGATATGAAAGATCTTGGTGATGCCTTTTTTGTATTAGGTATTGAGATTCACCGTGACAGATCTCGTGGTATTCTTGGCTTGTCTCAGAAAGCTTATATTGAAAGGATTCTGAATAGATTTAATATGAAATCTTGTAATTCTTGTACTGTACTTATTCAAAAGGGTGAAAGACTCTCTAATACCCAGTGTCCTCAAAGTGATAAAAATGTTGCTGAAATGGAGAAAGTCCCATATGCTTCCGCTGTTGGTAGTCTTATGTATGCTCAAGTTTGTACACATCCTGATATTGCTTTTGTTGTTAGTGTACTTGGGAGATACTTGAGCAAACCTGGTGTGGTTCATTGGCAGGCTACAAAACGAGTTATGAGGTATCTACAGGGTACCAAAGACTGCATGCTCACTTATAGGAGGTCTGACCGCCTTGAGGTGATAGGCTATACTGATTCTGATTATGGTGGTTGTCTAGATGACTACAAGTCCACATCAGGATATATCTTTATGTTAGCAGGAGGAGCTGTTTCTTAGAAGAGTGTTAAACAGATACTTACAGCTACTTCTACTATGGAAGCAGAATATATAACTTGTTATGAGGCTACGCGTCAAGCGATATAGTTGAAAATTTGATTACTGAATTTCTTATTGTGGAGAGTATTTCCAGGCCTCTTACTATTTATTGTGATAATTCTGTCGTAGTGTGCTTCTCTTAAATTAATAAAAGCTCAAAGCATTCAAAGCATTTTGATACAAAATTCATGTTTGTTAGAGAGAAGATTCAGGAGTTTCAGACTCGTGTTGAGCATATCCCTACAGAACTTATGGTTGCAGACCTACTAACTAAAGGTTTAGCTGTTAAAGTTTTTGTTGATCATGTGACTCGTATGGGTATAGTGAGGTCTTTTGATGTTTTGAGTTAGTGGGAGTTTAATTTTGTAATTTTGTTATGACCTCATTTTATTATGTCTTGAGACAATTATATTATTATTATTGTTGTCATATAATATTGTTATAGTTATTAATCTGCGCAGTTTTGTTTATTTATGATATGACATATTGTGGAGACATTTTGGATCCAGTCTCATTTTGTTGTTGTGCTGAGATGTTAAATCTCAAAAAGCATCTTTGGCGGATGCTTGGGGCCATTTTGTTGGAAAATGCACTTTGATCACGTATTGACATGCAAATTATGGATGTGCTTTCCCATTACCCATTTACCACATTTTGATGGGTCACCGAGATATGAGTATGTTGCATGTATGATATCAGTACTCCTTCGAGTATGATTTTCTGCATTGTTGAGATATTTGTAGTCTCATTTTAGACCAGTTGTTGAGAGTGCTAGCTCGATTTTGACATCATGTTGTGGCCACATATTATTTGATTAATCTGAAGAATTGTTTTCTTATTAAAGTGATATAATGTGACTTATGTTGTCCAAGTGGGAGAATGTTAGAATTTTTATTTATAAACAAACATAAATCATATTATATAGAACCCAGATTAATTGGATGTCAAAATTATTAGAGCATTTTGTTTAGCTCAAATTGTGATCAGTATTGTTAATTGGCCTATTATTGTTAAAGCACTGCTCATATATGTGGGTTTTGTTTATGGGTCTTGTATATGGGTTTGCCATAGTGGGTAGGTTTAACACATTTTAATTATTTTATATATACAGGGAGAGACCCCTATTCCTAACCACTCTAGTGCGTACAGTTGCCCCATTGATACTGATGCGTGAGCGACTATTGTGGGATAGGAATAGTATCTCTCCCTCATCGTGCTTTACTTTTCAGGATTGTTCGACAATGTCTTCTTCATCGATGCCATTTCAAGGTAACCCTAAAATTTTTATATTAAATTGATATGTCATAAATTATTGGAATTAATAGATCCGATAAATATTTTCTATCACCGGATTTGCGGGAACCACCACGTCGCAGATCCGTCACTCTCCAGCCCGTTGCCGGCGACCCCCGATGCCAACATGCACCGCACCACCAAAACCGCACGGACCTTCATCCTCTCGAACAGCCTAACCTCGACCTAACACCACCGCATTGCTCCATCGCGCGCCACCCACTGTAGCCGCAAGCTACCTTTGCCCAAAACACGAAACAACCACTGTCCCTGTAGTCCTCACGGCTGGCCGTCCACCCAGATCTGCTGGAGTCACCACACCGCGGCAACGTCATAGATCTACCACTGCCAGTGAGGTGTGCAACCTCCTCCACACCGTGAGCCTTCATCATAGACCACTGCCTCTGTTGAGGGTTTTTCCTTTTTGGCATTTTCATTCCTAAAGTGCTTGAATCTTTTCCTTCTTTCGATTGCTTGATTCCCTTTTGTTTTAATTTTTTTTAGATGGTCTGCTCACTTACCATTTTTTTTTTGGTCTTTCTTTCCTGGCTTCAATAGGTTTTCAGGCTACTTGTACATTGATGACTTAAGTTTTATATATTTGAATGATGTGTAGTTGGGCTTGAAAATGTAATATATATATATATATATATATATATATATATATATATATATATATATATATATATATATATATTTGAGGAACATATTTAGTGAGATGAGTTTTTATTGTGAGAGGGTGAGAGGAGTAAATAACTATACATGAATGGTTATATATAACTATACATGTATATATATATATAACTATTCATGTATATATATAACTATATATAAATGATTAAGATTAAAAGTTACTTGAAGGTCATATAATTACTTAAAAAAGTCACATGCATTTATGTTCTAATATTGACCATTCATGTAAGATCTAATAGTTAAGATTCACTTTATCACATTTACAATAAATACCCTTTCATCGAGTAAGATTATATATATATATATATATATAAAGAAGAATTTCTTAATTGTTAAATACTATCTTTTCATAAAAATGAAAAAAATTTAATTAATACAATGATCAATGATAATGATTGAAGAGCGGATGTTGTCTTCAATGTCATTTAAATCATAAGAGTTTATTGAGTAGCTTGGTATAAACTTGAACTCTGGGCAAGAATGAATTTGTTCTCAAACAAAATTCCTTTTTTTAAAAATTTCTTTTCATATTTAAAATTAACTAATTCGCAATCATTTTTCAAAGAATTACGTGACTTTGAGTTTCCCACTGCACTTAAGGATACGTAGGAGCAGAATCTCTATTCTGTTAAGCCAAAATTAAATTTTTATAATTTGGTTGTTTCATTTTATTTTAAAAAATGGTTACAATATTTTTTAAGAGGGGTAAAATAAATATATTTGAGATTATCAAGTTTTTTGCACAATAACTAAAGGTACCGTTCTTGAAACGGACAGTGTAGGGTGCTAACACATTCTTTACATGTAATCGACTCCCGAATCTAAACTCATTTTTCAAAAGACCAATTTTCCTAATTACAGGATTTTTCTAATGTTTTTCCTATTTAAATAAACATTGATAGCGGTTCCATTAATTTTCAAAATCTTATTTTTCTTTGTCGTCTCGTCGCGATCCTGGTTGCAATATCATTGGTTAAAGAGTATTTAATTAGAGCAAGATCAACAGGCATAGGCTCGCGACTTGGCCCATTTAACTTGCGATCCATGCAGGTTAGGATTAGGTATTTTGTAAGCTTGTTTAAACGCAGGCTTACAGGCTCGATCCGTTTAACCAGCGGGTTAAATAAGGTGTGGCCTACGGGTTTGCAAGCTAACCCGCCAACATGTTTAACACTTTTTTTAAATAAAAACTACAATTTTGTGTAGTTAGAAATCTGAACCAGCCCAAAATGATATGGCCCAATTTTTTTTTTTTTGTAATGAATAGATATAATGGCCCAAAGTATGAGAAGCCCCAATTGGCAAATAATATAAAAAAATAAAATAAAAAGCTAAATAAACCTATGAAGCTAAATTGAGATCTTAGTCCCACATTTGGATCGCCAGCCACCCTCACTCTTAGACCTCCTTCATTCACTCCCACATCCCAGTCCCTGACCACATCATTCTTGCATCGTTTGCCCATTCCTCACCTGGCATCGCTCAGCTAAATTCGTGCGTCATTGCTCGTCACTTTGTGCTCCATCATCTAATCTGTTGTCGTCATGTTTTTCCGCCATTCACTCCAACATCTAAATTAACCCACTTTGAAATCTCTCTATGTTTTTAGCCATCTAAATTAACCCAAAAAAAAAGAAAAAAAAAGAAAAGGTTGCAGACTACGGGCTAGCCGCGAACTCGTGGATTTAATCGGTGTGGAAACAGGACTATTTTCTTCTAGTCCATTTAAAGTTGCGAACCAACCTAATTTAACCTATTTATCCTTGGCCCATTGCGGATCGAGCTGACCCGTATACCCAGCCCTACATTTAATATCCTTTATTAATTGCTTCTACTTGAAGAAGTAAATATTAATTATTATTTTTTTGTATTTCCAATGTATAAATACTTTTCTTTTCATTTAATACTTTCAATTTTGTTTCTTTAGGACAATCATTAGTAAATCCTATTTTCTTATTCTCATATTTTTCTTCATTCCTTCCATAACTCCTGAGTCCCTTTTACTTATTCTTATCTTTTTCCCCTTTCCCCCCTTACTAATCTGTCTTCTTCCTCCCTTCTTCTTCTTCATCATTATCTTTTTTTTCTTCTTCCCAACCCTTCTTTATGTTTCTCCTTATCCTACCTTTTTTTCTTCTTGATCCATAGGAGAAAAACTTTATCCCAGCCAAGGTTCTTAAAAACGAACCGATCATCGAACCGGTCAAGAGAATAATGCAAGGTTCATAAGTTCAACCGTGGTTGATATATATATATGTACATACAGGAACCTGGACCTGTGTTTGCATATTCTGCATAGTATAAAGTATCTAAGGCAAAATTACCATCTCATTCCATCCAACCAGCTGGGTTTATCAAACTATCAAGAAAAGTTTTCATGAACACTGTTCTTGAGTATTTTTGCCATAGCCTCCCAAGATATGCCTCAACTGAGCTTGGGTTTAGATCTGAAGCACCTGTCACCTTAGAATTGTGAATGATAATTCCAGTGTCTTTGTTTGGATCAATTCGACCTTGAGCAGTAACTATGACAGTTTTTTGAGAAGGGTTTCTTGCATAAGTGTTACAATTTTGCAAAACCACTGCAGCGTTACTAAAGATAAAATCAAATGCCCCATAGATGTCACACTCCCTATAAAATTGCCGCTCTGAATGAACATGTAGTGTGTCCTGATAACCTTCAAAACCACATCTGTAAAATACTGATAGATCTGAGCCAGAAAGTAGTGCCACAGCTTGGTGATTTGCTGCTCCAGCAGTGTTTCTAAATGTGATGCCTTGAGCAATAAATCCATCCCCGTCAACAGATGAAAAAGAAATAAATTAAAAAATAGTTGATTATCAATTTCTTTCCTTTTATAAATTCCAACTATTTAGAATATTATTATGTATTCTACAATATAGTTCTTTTCCGACTTATATTCATATTCAACCCAATTGCAAATGTTCCTATCCAAAGGCTGTACTTATTCTAGCTTAAACCATTTATGTGTATCGCAGCTTGTCTCCATGAACCCTCAATCCCTAATCAAGAAGAGAAGAAGCCTTTATTAAATTATGATATCTTCTAATAATACAAGTTTCTTTAATACAAGTCGTTGAAGATAAATAAAGAGAAAATTCTGATATTCTTATCATTAATAGTATACACTTCTTTTTATACTCTTTTCAATATTATTTATTATACTTTATTTTTTATTATTTTTTTTCACTAAATTTGATATTCTTAAAAATAATATCAATAATGTATACACCCCTAAAATGAGTGTCTTATGATCTTTTTCCATAAAGATATTTGAATTCTTAGTGGCATCCGTATCATTTTGTTGTTTATTATTAATCTTCTTTTTTCTGCACTATTTTAATTTAAAAGAGTCTTTTGTCGACACTATTTATGGTAATCACACAACTATGTGAAGAATCTATATAAAATTTCTGAGTTCCAAACATAAACTATATGTATATCAAAAATATAGTTTTCTGAATCTAGTGGCTATTTTCTTCATTCCTACTCAACTTATAAAATTTTTTACATTGTAATCACTAACAGGTGTAAATTTAGTTATTTGACAAAATCATAAAAAATATAGTAGTAAGAGTTAGCTTTCTGGTTAGGGTTAACCACTTATGAATTTGAGAGGAAGAAAAGGGACGCTGGATAAAAAATGATGCTCGTAAACCTTTTTGTGTGGTCAGTTTTGTTTGTAGTTTATAGTAATCCCAACATTATTTTGATGTCACGAGCTTAGCATATAATATACTTTTATGCAAAAATATGATAACAATATTCAACAAAAATCTAAATCGTTTTTTAATTAAATTAATGAAATAAAAACATATACCACATATTCTTTTGTAGCAATATATTATTCTGAATAACTTCCTGATATTGAGAAGTAAAAGAATATTTAAATAAGCAAAAAGATTCTTACACATCAAACTTTTTATACAACTTTTACATGTTAATAATGATAACTCAATTATTATTAATAATGTGTATAAATTAGTTGACAAATTAGTAATTTATTACTGAAACTGTTAACCAATTTATACACCTTATTAAACAATAATTGAGTCATAATCTTAAAATATATAAAAGTTGTCTGAAAATTTTTATATGCAAATAATATTACCATAAAATAAGACAATATTTGCTTACCAACAGAGGTAGAAGAGAAGGTTGTGCTGCCCCCTAAGGGCCTGTTTGGCATACTGTATTAGACTTGATAGGATAAGTTAATACAATACATTATGATCTTATCAGTTATTTGGTACAAATATTGTATTGTATAAACTTATCCATCAAACTCCTCTTATACATTAAAATGAAGGATTTTGATCAAATCTTAGTTGAGTTTTGCATTTTGATATTCCAACCATTACGTATTAGGCTTATAGTTCGTTGATCGGTTACTAGGTTTAGAGGCTTGTGTGACTTAGGTTAACTTATAATTTATTTTTGTCATGCGCTAGTTATAGACACTAAGTTCTCGTAACAAGATTGAAGATGGTATTAGATTTCATTTTATTCTTGATGTTAACACTTAATTTTGACTGGATCATAAATTTTTTTAATTTTTAGTTAATCATTGTAAAAGTTTAATTAAAAAAAATTATCTTCTTTGTATTTTTTAAGCCCAATCAGTTTTGTTAACCTAATTCTCCAATTCTGCTTCAGCCCAAATTTTTCTTCCCACTTAATTTCTATATTTTTATTTGTTTTTATTTATGCCTTCTTTTTAAAAAAATAATTAAATTATTATTTTCTGATCACTTTTGTAGATATGTCTTTTTCTTCCATAATAAATTTGTGTCTAGAGGTGGCAAAACGGGTTCAACCCGTTAGGTTAACTTATCAACCCGCCATTTTTTGACGGGTTGGATTCAAGTTTTCAATTCACTTTCATTTTTCAACTCGCATAACCCGTCCCGCATAATCCGCGGGTTAAGCAGGGCTGGTTGACTTCGTTGGGTTGAATTTTATTTTAAGTATTATAAATGAGTCTTTTTATTTGTGTTTGTGATATTTTTATGGTATGATACTAAATTTATTTTATTTCTTTATTTTTTAGTCTCTATAAATTATATTTTTTTCTATTTTTTTAAATTTTGTGGATTTTTTTTATATATTTTTTTATTTTTTAGGTTGGTTAGGTGGGTTGACTTGCTAATTAGCTACTTTTTTTTTCATTTTCTCTTTTACGCGATCAATCCGTCAACCCGCCAATCCATCCTAAAATGAAAAGAATTGACTCTTCCAACTTATTTTTTAAAATGGATCAACTCATTTTACCCCACATTTTGACAGGTTGAAGGCGGGGCGGGGCAGGGGAGCGGATTGGCTGTTTTGCCACCTTTATTTATGTTCCACTCCCATACTTTTTTTCACACTCTCACGCAAGCACAGGGAGGTCTTCACTCTGCAACAAGCAAGGCAGGTTGGCATCTCACTTTTTACTGCACAGCACGCACATACTAGGGAGACTTATTTATCGAATAGATATAAGTAAAAGTAAAACTTATTAAATAGGTATAATTTAAAAAATATTTATTAAAATAGTATAAATTATAGTTAAGAGTCATAACTTGAGAGTTACGACTTATATTTGAATTTTTTTATACTAAAATCATAGTTAAAAATCATGACTTTTATAAATTTTGTTTATTTTTTAAATTTGACATAGAAGTTGACTTTAGTATAAAAAAATATTTAGATATAAATTATGATTGAGAATTACGATTTATATTATTTTAATAATTATTTTTTAAAATATATTTATTTAATAAATTTTACTTTTATTTATACTTATTGATAAATTAATCTCACTAGGGAAAATGGGGGACCTCTTCTCTTGGCTTCGGGAGTGGTGGGCGTTGCTAACAGAGCAAAGGGGAGAATTTGAAAGAGAGAGAGTAAAATACAGAGAAAGGAAGCAATACAGAGGTCACTCTTTCTGTAGTTTTCATCCGTGCCACAATTCCATCACCCATAACAACCACCACAAAGCCAACACCCCAACATCAAAACACACATTCATCAACAACCAAAACCCAACATCACCATCCACCTCACTCATCCATACACAGAAAATTCCTGGTCACAAGGTGCCCATACCAAACAAGGTTGCCTGTTCTCTTCTGTTTCTTTTCCCTTTTATTTACTGAATAGGGTTTATGTTTGTTTTCTTTAGTTATTTGGGCTTCTATTTGGTTTGATGTTGATCCATGTTGTGCAGAAGTTATCACCATTTTTATTTTGGCTCGAGTCTTTTTTAGTGACCAGTTGGTAGCCAAATGGGTCATAACGAAGTGGGCCATTTGCTTGTTGCTAACATGGGCCAGAGCCATTTTTTTGGCTAAGGATCGATTCTTATTAGGATTGGATCATTACGTATTAATCTAGTTAGGTTTAAGCTTTCTAGTGAATGGGTTTAGCATCATAAATTTGGTTTTTAGTTAGGGTCTGTTTCCCTCGTTGCTTAGGACAATTTTTCATCACTTAATGGGTTAGATATCTCTTTCAGCGTAGTTCGTTAAGCGTAGTAAAAATACTAAAACAAAGGAATGATCAAATAAAAAAAATTAATAAAAATAAAAATAAAATGAAATTTGCAACAAAAAAAATACAAATTTTGTAGGTTGGTTTGATCTAAGTTTGATTTATCTTTGTCACTTTGTTGATCTATAGGTTATTGCCTTGTGTAACATTCTTAATTCTATTACTAAATACATATTTAGAATTACGTGTTAATAATTAGAATTAGGGATGACAATTTTACTTGCTCTGGCGGGTACCCGCGGGAAATACCCGTGATGGGGACGGGTAATACCCGTCAAATTTTTTCCGTAGATATAAATACCCATTTTGTATTATTCCCGTTTAATAAATGGGACGGGGGCGGGGGCGGGGGCGGTGGTTTCTCTCGTAAATCTACTGCATTCAATGAAAAAAAAAAATTATACAAATATTTTATATAAAATTATTAAAAAAATTAATTATATAAATTAAAATATTATAAAGTTATATAAATCAAAAGTATTTTAGGTGTTTGACATTATTTTTAGATTAAGTTGTGTTGACAAATTTTTAAAAATTATAGTATTATATTTTTTTTTTCATTTTTTATTTTATTTTATTTTTTTTTTTTTTTAATTTTTTTTAAAATTTATTGGGTACTCACGATATCCACGGATACCCATTTACTGTGCTTAAAAAGATAAATAGACTGCTTCGCACGAATATGGAGGCGAGGGCGGGGGCGGATATTATTCGCGGGGGCGAGGGACGGGGGGCTACTACCCGTCCCCGCCCCACCCTGCCCCGTTGTCATCCCTAATTAGAATTAAGCATATCATGTATTAATTAACATAATATATTTGAAAATAATTATAAGAGTTATACAAAAATATGAGCTTGTTGTAGTTGAAATTATACATATAACGTACAAAACATTATATAAATAATATGCATCAGTGTACAAAATTACATAATATATTACAGGGTACTGATTATACAACACATAATTACATAATGTCATCAAAACCTAATCTACATCTTCATCTTCTGTCTCCTTGTTGAAGTACGTATTCCTGGAAATACTATGGAATATAAAAAGAAACAGGATAAGAATGCTAAGAATTCTCAATAATATTATATAAAAATACGTGTCATCATAAAACTTCTAATTGTTTCGGGAAAAAATCATTTCAAAACTCATTATTTTAAAGTAGGAAGGTGGCAAAAGCCAAATTTAGTCTTTCCTCTTCCCGAAACATAATTCCAATTATTAACTATTTACAAAAACATTTATTATCAAATAACACAATTTATATTTATAAATAATTTCATAAACAATTTCCAAATAAGAACTATGATAACAAATTCATGCAATGGATCTTATAACATATCAAAGTCATAATATGACATACAAATTCAAATCCATCTCAGTGCTTATTCAAATACTCACTTATTTCTATAGAACCCATATCACATGTACCATAATAAGCAAGAGCCATTTCATATAACTATGATAAAAAATTCATGCAATGAATATTATAACATATCAAAGTCATAATATGACATACAAATTCAAATCCATCTCAGTGCTTATTCAAATACTCACTTATTTCCATAGAACCCATATCACATGTACCATAATAAGCAAGAGTCATTTCATATAGCTTGGATTTTATATACTCATAGTATCTGCTCATTTAAGTCTACTTTTAGGTTGGTACACTTCAACTTATTTATGATGATTCACCAGCCACACAGAACTACTCTGAGTAATGTTAAATTAAATTTCAAATTCTTCTCAGTGCTCATTATCCAGTGCTAATTCCCACAAAACTAGGTCACCTCACAAAATCTGAATTCTAGCTTGGTAATAGTCTGCTTTCAGGTCGGCTCATTCCAACCTATTTATGACACTACCAAGTGTGTCACATAGAGCTATTCCGAGTATCTTATTTAGCTTAACAATAGTCTGCTTTCAGATCGATACATTCCAACCTATTCATGACACTACCAAGTGTGTGTCATATAGAACTATTTCATATATCATTATATACATGAGGGAAATTAGGGCAAGTGAGGAAATTAGTGAGGAATTTTAAGAATACAGAATCTCCTTCCTCACAGAAGATCATCTCCATAATTCTAATGGAATTTCGAATACCCTTCCCTCACAAAGGATTAATTCCAGAATTCACTAATACCCAAACAACTCAAATACAAAGAGGATACTTATACATTGGGAATAGCATGCCAAGATCATTCTCTTTTCATTCAAGGATAAATATTCACAATTCTCATATACAATTCAAATTCAATTTTCATAAGCACTGAACATTCAATCACATATTCTAGCTCAACCTTGAAGAATTAAGGGAGTAATTTCTCATATTCATATCAAATAGTTTAACTTTGCATTCAAAGAAGCAATACAAATTCAAATTCAAGTTCAACTTGACTAATCAAGGAACAATATCAAGAGATTTCTGTATAAACAATATAAACAATAGCTCAAGCATAATACAAGTATTTAAATTTTGACTGCTACATGGAGATCACCATGTCTCCTTAAATTCTCAATTAGGCCTATATGGCCTTTACAAGTACCAAAACTTCTCCATAAAATTATTAGTGATTCCAGTATGCATTATCAAACATAACTAATCATATACAAGTTATATAACACAATAATTTGAGCATGCATATTCAAGAGTAGGTCACCCCAGCACTCAATTTAAATACCATCTTCACAAACTCACTAACAAATCATCATTTCTATAATCAATTTAATTAACAAATGGGTATAGAAACAATAAGAGTCACACTAATTAACAAATTCCTTTCTCTCTAGGGTATGACCGTGACCCTAAAAAAAATCAAAGACCAAGCATTTTTCTTTCCATACATGTTAAATGCTTTTCATTTCATTTACAAAAAGTCATAGAAAGAAGATGAAAACATAGGTTCAACTCCAATCCCTCTTTAAACATGCTAAAACCGTGTAGGTTATTCAAGAAGCAATATCACAGAATGAACATCACAACTCATCAAGCCAATATCACAAAGTCATTCCAAGAATCAATGGATGAAAAGAACAAATGGAAGCAAAGAAACCTCCACCAAAAATCTGTTTTGGCCATGGCTTTCAACAAGAACAAGGCCATAAATTTGATTCAAAAACCAAAGAAAAAGTTGAAGGTAGCAGCTACCTTTACTCCTAGCACCTTCTAGCTTGTTTCCTTGGTTTTCCTTTACTTTCTTCACTTTGTTTTCTCCTTCCTTTTTCTCCTTTTCTTCCTTTCTCTTTCACATTTTCTCTGCTCTGTTTTGCTACTGTTTCTACTGTCCACCGAGTGATAATAGTGAGGCAAAGTGAAAGAAAATTTTAGACAAAAGAATGGAATGAGTGGCCGTGGATTTAGTCAAAGAATGACTAAAGTTTTTATGTTGAAATTTTTGGATCTGTTACGTATATTTAATATTTTAAAATTGAGTTTTCAAGTATTCATAAGTATTAGAAAAAATTTTAGAACTCAACTTAGTCATTGAATCTATTTTTTCAAAATTTTTTCGTACTGTTATTTTTCAATTAAACTTCATTATTCGGTCTCAAATTAATTTAAATAGAGAGATTAAGTAAATATACTCACTGATACTTATCTTAATTGGTATTTTATATCAAATTATTTTCTATATCTTGTCATTTTCATGAAATTTCATAATTTTCTGAATTACTTAGCTATTCAATCGGTATTCTAAATTCTCATTCAGTGTCGTTAAAAATATCAAATCAATTCATCTGATTTTTCAAAATTTACCACATCTCTTTCCAATCACTTATAACCTAAAAATAAATTTTTCATATTTATTTCTATCATGTCAATTATTTATGCGAAAACTTTAACTATTTTTCATATTCGGTATTATAGAATTATACTCAAACTAGTCTGAAATTTAACTGATAACTTATACCAATATTACTGACTTTCTATAATCTTGATTAATACTATTAGGTTAAGAAAAATGTTACACATTGACTATCGCGTAATTCGTCATGTTGTTGTTGTTTTAATCAATCCATTGTTAACAAATTTTCTTTGGACATTTTGTTTTTTTTAATTAATTAAAATTAACCGATCAACATTTATTTTGTGAATAATTATGTAGCTTTGAGTTCTCTATTGTACAAAAGGATACGTAGAAACAAAATTATTTATGTACAAATTAAAATTAAATTTTCATAATTTAGTCATTAATTTTCATTTTTTTTTATGTCTTCTTGGTTTGTAAATATTTAATTCATTTTTTTACTTGTAAATATTGTGATTTATATTTTCTTGATATTATAAATATTGTGTTTATTGACACTTGCCTTTGTTCATTTTATGGGGTAAATTTTAGCATGTTCAAGTTATTTAATTCGCACAAATTAATTTTAGGTTAACTGTCTTCAAACGGATGTATTAGGCGTGCAGTGAGGTTTAGTCTTTATCCTTTCTTGTGTATAACCGGCTCTTAGACCTAATTTTGTTTTCACAGACTAGTTTTTTTCTAAAATTTTAAAGGGATTTTCTAATTTTTTTCCTAATCAATAAAATTGATGGTGACTTCCTCTAAATTTACTTTAGTTTCTTAAAAAAAATTGGGTTGCTTTCCTGTTGCAGTCACGGTCGCAACACTTGATAAAGGTGGAAAAGAAAAGCGATAATATAAAATGAAACAAATTACTATGCTTTTAGAAGACGGTACTTGGCAAGCTTCCAAAGGAACACTTTGATTTTAGGTAAAGGAGAAAGTTTCCAAAGTAACACGGCTTGGAAGTTAGAAAAGCATTGGGTGCAAATTTATTATACTAAGATTTTATGGAGAAATTTCCTTTATAGTATTGCAGGTTTTTTACATTGTATGACCAATAATATCTCTAGGAAAATACTTAATGGGAGAAGTTAGGTTCTTAATTTTAGATTCAGGTTTGAATAAGTCAACTTGAAGAAAGAGGTGACACTGACACTAATTATGAGATCTATACTTATTTTGCTAATGTCCTATATTTAACACTACATAACTAAGACCACTTTGAGTTTTATTAGTTGCAATATTTTTGGCTATTTTCATTTCATAATAGTCAAGTAATATTCGTATCCAATATTTTCCTATCTTTCTTACTTTTGGGTGTATAATTTTTTTGAGTTCATGCTCTTAGAGAAGCATATTTTGTTTTTTGGTTAACAAATTGAAGCAATATTCTATTATGAGTTATTCTTTTACATTTATTCCAAAGTTTCTTTCAATTTTTGTAATAGTTTCAACATAATTCTTTATGAATACTATTTCATTGAATGGCATGTCTATTGTTGTTTTAGTACGACGGGGGTTTTATTTTGTTTGAAGTGTATGTTTTTTAGTTTTATATTCTAGTTATGAAGTGATATTGTATCAAGCATATAATATTATGTTTATTCTAATAAAAGGGGGTTTATATTGGAAAGTAAAGAATACAGGCCAATACCAAGAACATAGAATTTTGTGTAGTTAAAACATTTTTTCATATAAAAAATCATGTGTTAAATGTTAGAAATATCTTAAAAAATAAATACCAAGCACTAATACTTTAAGATATGTTAGTATGAAATATCAAGCACTAACTTTTTAAAATCGATAAAGAAAAATACATAGCAATTTCAAGTATATGTTTGCAGGTCCGTTTTAAGTACATATATTTTTTTAATATGCATTCAAGTATTTTAATATAAATATCATGAGGGTGAAACCATTTTAACATAGTTTCTTATATGTCTTTCTTTTGTTATAACAATAAACAAAAGTCAAGATCAATCTATCCAATATGCTGGCATATATCTTCCAAAATCAATTTTTTCATATGGGGCGGTTATATGTTGCTATATATCAAGGGTTATCAGCACAAATGATTTGAAGTTATTAATCATCCATAACGATGAGCACATTTCAAACACTATTAGAAGTGTAGTTTAAAAAAAGTCTTTCAAAATTTAAGATAAGTAGGTTATTTACATTTCTATTAACTTATATAAAAGTTTTGATGAATTATTATACAATAGAGATAATGTTATTCATTAAGTTTACTTACATAAAATAAGAAAGAATATTAATTTTATAAACCTTAGAATGTAAAACAATTGTTGATGTAGTCTTTATTTATGTATTTCAATTAATAGTCCTCTTTGTTATTAGTTACCTACCCACATGCTTTGGAGGTTTGAGGTTCTATAATTGTCTGTTGAGATATTTTTATAATCTAAAAATAGGTAAAAAATAAAAGTAATGTATTATAGCTTATTTGATTGATTGATGCTGATTCTATTTCATATCATTATTATTGTAGCTAATTCTATAAGGCTAGGAATTAATTCTATAGTTCTCAGATGTTACAAGTAATGAAGTAGGAAAAAAAATTAATTGATTGTTGAAATATTTATTAATAACATATGCAAATTTTTTTAGTTAATTTACTTTTGTCATATATCAATTACTTTTAGTTATACATATTTTTTCCAGATTCGTTCATTGGTTTAATTTGAAACTTTCATAATTAATTATGTTTATAGTATTTGCTTAGGTATTTATCTAATTCTCCTTATAAGATTTAATGAAAAATATGCATTATGTATTAATGCAATTCGTTGTAACAATATATTTTTTAAGTTGGCTATGCTTCAAAGATGGAAATAAAATAAAGTGAACAAGAAATGACCTCCAAAATTAATGTAAAGATTAGAAATATTGTTTAATTTATAGGATTCTACATGATATTACTTCACTACAATTGTTGTTCACTTTATTATCTGATTGTTATTTTGCTACTTCGTCATATTTATATTTTTGATATGCCAAATGTATTTTACATTATAAAATTTCAATATTTTTCATTATTGTGTTCATAATGATTATATATATATATATATATATATATATATATATATATATATATATATATATATATATATATACTATATCTTGTGAGAGAAGTTTTATTATGAGTGTGAGAGAGTGAACGAGTAAATCTTTGACTATATAACCATACATGGATGATCAAGATTAAAAACTACTTAAAGGTCATGTGACTACTCAAAAAAGTCACATGTATTTATATTCTAATATTGACTATTCATGTAAGATCCAATGGTCAAGACTCACTCCTCTTACCTCTTACAATGAATACTCCTTTCACTATACAACACATAAATAAAAATACGAGTCATCATTTAAAATAAAAGTATTTCATTTATCATTAGAAATGTACTTCAAAAGACTTGATTGATGAAGTTTTTGCCTCTTTGGACTGTTGGAAATTCCACTCTCATAACAGACATTATTAAATATGTAAGAATTTGAGAATAATTCACTTTGATACAAACAACTTCCTACATCAATAGGATTGATAAATAAAATTAAATATTTAATTAAATCAACAACTTTTTCGTTAAATCAATATTTTTCTATTTACTTTCATAAATGTTCAGCAAAGAAGCCCTTGAATAATGACGTATTTTCAACTTTTGGTTGTTTTTATATTTTCAACTTTTGGTTGTTTTTATCAATTCCATTTCGAGATTAATTATTTCCTACATTTATATCGAAATTTAAAATTGTAATAATAACATTATTCTATTAAAATTTGTCTCCTTCTCTTGCAATCTTTTTTTTTTGTCTGAACTGTTCATTTGATAGGATAAATTGTCAATTCTGAATTCATATATCAAATTAAAATATGGAACTCACTATAAACTTGATACATTTAAGTAAATCTTCAACATATTCTCAGCTAAGAAGTCTTCAATGTTAATTTCAAAGCTAGATGGAAATGTTTAATGAAAAGTAAGGGAATTAAGTTGCTTCCTCAACGTGAGATTGACCTTGGCACAGTCTTAAATACTCTTCTCTAAAGTCTAAACCCGATCCCTAGCAAGTACACAGAAAAGAATGACCAATTGCAGCAAGAAAGAAATTATAAGGGAGAATTGATGGGAAGAATCGCTAGTGATACAAAATTAAAGGTGAATGATCAATAACCATTTTCGTAATAGTAATGACCATTTAGAATGACTGATCGACTATTTTGAATGGTTAATTTGTCATTACCAATAATTTTACAATAATGATATTTTTATTATATTTTTCTTTCACATTACTTTTTATACTACTCTCTATATCATTGATTACATCACTTTTTCTCTATCACTTTCTCTCACTTAATCATAATCATTAAAAATATGGTAAAAAGTGGTGTATTTTAAAAAATGATGTGAGACAATTATTTTCCTTAATTTTATATTGTTAATGGTAATTTCCATTCATTCTCCCAATTTATAATAATGTGCATTCATCTATATTTATCATATAATATAATAATTGAAGCAAATGACATTTATTTAGAATCGGTATGTCTTTTAAAGTGATTTCTTATATTCGTTATATATTCGATTCATTTCTAATGTATTGAGGAGTGGGAAAGATAGAAAGTGATAATTTTGGTCAGCATCAACTTTCATTTATTATGACAATAATTATGTTTTTAATATGAAGAGTAGTCCATCCCATAATGTACCAAGACAGT
The DNA here is from genome assembly GCA_029884595.1 of Ormosia semicastrata. Taxonomy (NCBI): domain Eukaryota; kingdom Viridiplantae; phylum Streptophyta; class Magnoliopsida; order Fabales; family Fabaceae; genus Ormosia; species Ormosia semicastrata. The sequence continues at coordinate 1,612,142 of JAQQTO010000022.1, read as the reverse complement.
TTCAAAAATAGGAAATTGAAACCCAAAAAATAGGTTTTATGCTCATAGTGATTTCTCGAAATTCACAGTACACTATATGCTATAATAACTTCAGTAATTGAAGTGGATGGAATTAAAATGTACTCTTAAATTGTAGTAGGAAGTGGATACTAATGATGGAACAAATTCAACATATTTCCTTCTTTAAAGAATGACAGTAGAAGAGTTACTATTGGTGGTAATTTAAATGAAATGAATTGAATCTAAAGCTGCCACGTGGTATTTTAAAAGGAGTTATAATCACGTTATATTAGGTATTTTGCATGCTAGATCTCTTCAAGTTATATATAACTATTAAAAAATTAGATCGGGCACAGTTAGATAAGTACCAATTCTTTATAAATTAGATTGACCAGACATTGACAAAATTTTGCACTGTTAATTGGCCAATGGTGTTGATACCTGGACTAACACCAACCTTCCACGCCATTAGACATGAAACTGATGGTATTAATTATTCAAACTTTTATATGCAAATTGTAAGTTGGAAAATTGAAGTCAGTGTGAATATCTGATTTTGTCCAGAGTATTTTGTTAAAGAAAAAAAAGAAAAAAAAAAAAAAAAAGAAGAAAAGGAGAAATAAAGAAAAAAAATCAAATTTTCACCCTTTAACTCATTATTCATTTCATAACTTATATGCCATAAAATTTTTTCTGAACAAATTCATTCTAAAATAAATTGATTCATAAAATTTATCTTGAACAAATTGATCTTAAAATAAACTCATCTATTAAACTTATCTTAAATAAACTCACTATAAAAAAAATTCATCTTAAAATAAACTCATCTATTAATTTTATTTTAAACAAAACTCAACAGCCATCAAATTCTTTTTAAACAAACTTATCACCATGAGTCTCAAAGCCCTAAAAATATCCATCACTACACACACACTTTCGTAGACACACAGACTTCAGCCTAAAATAGCCTAACCTACTCACACTTTTGCCTACAACTAATATCATTATCCCTAGTTTTTCCCCTTTTCACGGAGCAGTGAGCCTCTGCCAAAATACCCCTCTATCACCACTCCTTTACGTTAAAACTATTCACCAACCAATAACCCAAAAACCCATCAACACCCAAACAGCCAGAAACTCCATAACCTCATAACCATCACCTCTGCCAAAAACTCTATTCACGCTAGCCACCCTTCACTACCACTTTCCTCATCATAATCACCACCTCTGCCAACTCCATTCACGTTAGCCTACCACCTTCTTTATCATCATTACCATCATCACACAACTTCCATACCCACCACCATTCCACCATTAAACCCATCTTCAACCTCCACTTCACCACCTTCATCCACAACCTCCCTAAACCGTGACTTACCTTTCTTCATCAAACACAACAACCGAGCCCAGCCACCTCTTCACCCCTGTTCCACGCACCAAAACAGAGCATAACTCAACCGACCACACCCACCGTACAATACCGTGAACAACTCAACCGTGCCCAACCATCAGCAACCAAACCACCGAGCCAGCATACCAACCACCCACTCGAACCAGCCAACGCCACGACCGCGTTGCACCTCCATTGTAGGCTCGTCGTCCAGATTCGTTGCAAAACAGAGCCCGCCCCATCTCTATTTTGCACTACCAGAACCGTCAACTCATATCCGTGTCACAGCTCCACCCACGCGCAACTGCTCACCACCGTGAAAACAGCCACTGTCCACTGCGTTTGCGCACCAGCCATTCCGTCAAACCTCTTTGCAACTTATCTCAAAAACAGAAAATCCCCTTTCTTTTCCTTCTTTTTCGTAAGCCACTGTTATTTTTTTTTCTTTTTTTAATTTTTTAAGTACTGTTATTTTATTGGTTAAAAAAATGGCAAACAATTTTTTTTAAAAAAATGATAAAATTAAAAAAATATATAAAAATATAAATTAATTAAACTTTTCTTTTAAAAAAATAAAACAGGATTATCTGAGTTGTGACATCTTGTTAATCCTGTCACTTTTATGATCATCCCGAGTTGTAGAATAAACGATAATTTAAATTATTATTATTATTATTGTTATTATTTTTTCTTTAATTTTTTTATAAAATAAATACTAATCAATAAAGGCTCAAAACTTTTTTTTTAATAATATATTTCTTAACAAACTTGATAATCAATTGGTGGCGCTTCTAGCATGACGCTAAGTTTCACCTATTCGAATCTTAACAAGATTAACTAAGTTGAGACGACTTGTTAATTCAAATTTTGAAAATCAAAAATTAATTTTTTAAACTAAAATCAATCAATCCACAATATTTTTTAAAGAATTACATGACTTTGAATTCTTCATTGTAACCAGAGATACATAGGAGCAGAACTTCTATTTCGTCAAGCCAAAAATTAAGTTTTCACAAATTATTTGTTTTTTAGTATTTTTTTAATAAAAGAGGTAAAACAAATATATTTCGAGATTATCAATTTTGCACAGTTAACTTAAGCTACCGTCTCAGGACAGGTTTATAAGGGGTGTTGTGGGATTAAGTTTCTATCCTTCCCAACACATAACCGACTCCCGAATTCAATCTAGTTTTAAAAACTATTTTTCTTAGATTTTCTAATTTTTCCTAATAAGAAAATAAAATTGGTGGCGAGTCCCTAATATTTTTAATTTAAGTTGCTATTCTGCCACGATCACGACAGATAGCAACTCTACTAGGGATACTAGAGAGTCAAGCCTATACAAGTTGGTTATGCAAATATTGTGATATTTAAGTGTTTGTTTTACCCTTTTTTATTTATTATTTGATGATTTTTTTATTTTTTAGTATTAATTGTTTTATTATCTAAACCTTAGGGTAAAAAACTTTTGGAGTTTGTTTTGTTTTGCAAGATATAGGTAGTTTTTAGGATTGCAAATGTTTGTATGCTCACTACATCCACCGCACCTACACGTTTATCACACACATTCGAGTGGGGCCCTATACCCAGGTCTGAATGAAGCCTAAGCTAGGTAGAGGTTGCATAGTGATAGACATTTTGGATGTACATCCTGTTTGGTTATCGTGAAAACCTCATCTAGAGTGTGTCTTTTTCTCGAATGTCTCACACCTAATGGTATACTCATTGTTTGTGGTCAACATTCTGAAATGAGACTTAACTCTAGAGGCCTTTAGAATAGAAAAGCCACCCAATGAAAGTTTTCACGAGTCAGAAGGACCCATAGATCCTTAGGATAGAAATCCCCAAGTTTAAAGCAACCCCATTAGGACATGAAGGGAGCGTACTTCTTCTTTCCTTATGTCATTCATTCTTGCATTTAAAAAATGAAGCTTCAAAAAAGAAAAAAGAAAAATACACCATCTTGTATTTTCATGGCATTCCTAACATTCTTCAAAAGAAAAAAAAAGCATCATCTTACATTTTCATGGCATTCTGAGGATTCAGAAAAGAAAAAAAAAACATCATCTTGCATTTTTATGGCATTCCTAGCATTTTTTAAAAAAAGAAAGAAAAAAGAGAAAATATTTTCATCACAAAGTTCATTAATTTCATCTTATGCATCTCATGCGTCTCATTTCGTTCATTTCATTTCATTTTATCTCATTTTTTGTCTGATGTTATTCTGTTTTGATAAATCAAATAGAAGTAACCATTGCGCGATCTAAGAAAGAAGAGACCAATCAAACCCAAGTTCGTAACACAAGAGTTCGAGCAAAGCTTGTAGAGATGACAGTTGAGAACGAAAGAAGAAATTTGAGTATGGAAGTAGATGAGGTGAAAGGGAGGATAAATGAAATGACAGAGTCTTAGAGAAGAATAGAGGAAATGTTGTCAGCCATGAGGGATACCCTCACCTTTGACTGGGGCAACTGGAGGTATAGGAGTAACTGAGACACATTCGCACCCTCTGAATATCACTTCCATGAGGACAAACCTTGGGGCCACCACTGAGATGCCTTTTGTGGGAGGAACCTCAAATACTGCATCACTAGTGATTCCTATCGGAGAAGGGTATCATTTATTGGAAAGTACTCAAAATGAGGTTCATGATAACACTGAGTTCATATGGGAACAACCGCAAGCGTCCATCCCAGTGTCAACAAGATTTCCTGCTAGGACTGGTCACGTAACCTTTCAAAACGATAAGGTGAAGGAGGAATGGATAGAAAAAATGGAAGAAAAAATCAAAGCAATTAAGGGTCCTAGCACCTATGGTCCCTTTGGGATAGAAGAGTTGTGTCCTACTGCTAACATTATCATCCCGAAAGACTTTAAGATTCTAGAATTCAACAAATATGATGAGAGTACCAACCTTTTTTTTCACCTGAAAACATACATTACCAAAATGTCAATTTGGTCAAAGGACTGGAAGTTTCTTGTCAGCTTCTTTCATGAAAGCTTGACTGGCCCTGCTTTAGAATGGTGTATCCAACAAGGACTCTCTAAAATCTCTTTTTGGGATGACTGGGCAAACCTATTTGTGAGACAATATCGGTTCAACCTGAAAACGGTCCCAACTCGGGAATAGTTGAGCTCAATGCAGAAAGGAAATGAGGAATCTTTCAAATAATATGCACAAAGGTGGAGAGCGTTTGTGGCTCAAGTTCAACCCTCTTTGACACCGTCTGAGATGTATTTATATTTCTTAGGAACTTTGGAAAATCCTTTTATCGGGGCAATGACCAGAGCAGCCTATAAAGATTTTGCTGACTTGATCACTGTGGAAGAAAGGATCGAGACTTTAGTCAAAGTTGGAAAGTTACCAGTGAGTAATACGGAGGACACCGCTCCTAAGAAAAGATTCTAGTGAAAAAGAAAGAATCTGGAATGAATTATGTCCAACACCAACAGACCTTTAGACATCGATATTCACCACAATACCCAAGTCATCAACCGCCATATAACCCTAACTTCACTTTCCATACCAAACACCTACACCTATGCCTCTTTTTTACTCACCCCACCAAATTGTGCCAACCACAAATATCACCCTAATCCCACAATTCCACATCAACAATGTTCCCACACCACAACCATATATACCAACTCGCCCAACCTTTACCCAATATCTACTTGCACCTTCACAAAATTTCTCAAATCACCCATAACCTCAGTCAATCTTTCAAAATCAAGGCCGCTCTTGTCCCCAAAACCTACCCCCTTTCCCAAGATTATCCATTTCAAATGCAGACTTATTCCAAAGACTGTTTGATGCTCACCTCATATCTAGAAATCATGTACGTCCTCTAGAACCACCATTCCCAACGTGGTATAACCCAAATTTAACTTGAAAATACCACAGGGACATTCCAGGACACTTAATTAAAGATTGTGAATCTTTCAAGACTGCAGTAAGGAAGCTAATTGCTTATGGGAAGCTTGACATTCAAGAAGTGGCTAGACCAAGTATTGTAAATAATCCAACTCCTAATGGAAGGAATTAAGTAAATGCTTTGGAGATGGAAGGATCACTCATAAGAAAGGTCATGAGCTTACGTACACTAATGCCTAAAATATTCGAGGGGTTGAAGAAAGCAGGTTATAGTATCACTGCACCGGCTACAACGATGAAAGAAAAGGAGAAGCATGATAAAGACTCAAGTTGTGCCTATCATTGTAGAGGAATGAACATGATATCGAGACCTATCAGGACTTTAAGGTTCGGATGCAAGAATTGCTATCTTCAAGGGTAATACAAGCTAGAAAAAATGTAGCTTCCTCTGAAGAGGTCAATGTAGAGTTGGAGGAAATAATGAGATGCATAACTCTGGGAAAAGAAAATGATGCAGCACATTCCTCATATATGAAGAAGTCATTCGCCTTCCAACAACTTGAAACCTCTGAACAATTAGAGATCTGAGGTGTTTAATTGAAGTGATTGCCATAAAATAATTAGTGATGTTAAACTCATTTTAACTTTCTTGAAGCATTAATGTAATGAATTCGCATGGGTACGTTCTTTCCTTTCATTTTCATCACATTGTCTTTCTTGACAGTTTATTCTCTTTCATTTTTTCAAAGTGTCTTTCTTGTATTTCGGCCTAATTGGATTCCAATTCTTGGTAATTCGCAGTTTGGTAGATGTCAATAAAGTTCGCGTGTGCAAGTGTCTATTACAAAAAAAAGCAGAAAAAGAAAAAAAGAAAAAAGAAAAAAAAGAGAGTAAAGAAGTAATCACTTAGTGTGCACTATCTTTTTGTCTCAAAATTAAAGTTTTGAAAATAAACAATCATGATTTGAAAATGAAGACTGACCATTTTTCTCTATCTTTTATAAAATTTCATATTCTTTATCCCTTGTTACCCCTTTTGAGCTTGAAAGTTTCTTCAATAAACCTTGGATAAGGATCACCCCTACACTAGGGGATAGCACAAAACAAAGGTCGATTGTCATGGTGACTATTTTGAAGCATAATGAAAAAAGAAGAAAAGGTGAAAGGGGCAAGAAGTTAAAAAAATGATGAAAAACTAAAACAAAAAAAACCAAAAAAAAAGAAAAAAGAGAAGGGAAAGAAAGAAGAAAGAAAATGAAATGAAATGGGGAAGAAATGGAGAACAATAAGAGAAAAGTGTACTTGAAAGTGTAAAAACAACTGACAAATTTTAATTTTGAACAAGGATCCTTGATCCCATTCAACCCTTAAACACTTGTTTGAGCCTCATATCTTTCCTTTCATAATCCCTAGCCTTGGCCACGTTACAAGCCTCAAAAGGTCTATTCTAATCAATGAAGGGTTGTTTTCATTTTTGTTTACTTTAATTTTGAGACAAAGGTTATGCTCATCCAAGTATCTAGTTCATTGCTCTTACAAAAGAATGAAGAAGGAAAAGAGGAGGAGGAGATACTTACCAGTCTTACACCGGGCAAATACTATAGTCACTAGGGTGAGTTTTTTCCCTATTCAATTCAGTCTTAAACTGGGACAAATTTTTCTTCGATTCAATTCAGCCTTACACTAAGACAAGTTTCTACCCTGCTCGATTTGACTCTAAACTGGGATAAATTTTCTTTTCCTTGGTTCAATTTGACCTACACTGGGGTAAATCTTTTGGTCACTAGGGCGAGTTTTAACCCTATTCAATTCAGTCCTAGACTGAGGCAAATTTCTCTTTAATTCAATTTGACTTGATGTAGATGTTCAGCAGAAGAAAATCCTTGGCCATAATATCTAGTGGGCAACTAAAGATTATTTTCATGAGAATCAAACCAACCCATATCAAGGCAACACTTCTTTGAATCTCATACCATCGTTTGTGTCTTTTTCCATATATACCCTTTTGTGTAGTCAAACTTCCAAGACCAATCTGGAAGTTATTCACTTAGTGAATTCCTTTTCTGTTGTACTTTTGAATCCATGTCTGTCTGTTACGTAATGCTTCAGGTAAGGTGAATTCTTCATTTTTTTAACACTATGATTTGACCGTCTGGTGGCAATCCCTTAATGAACAATTTAGACTGAAAAGAACTTAGAAGTCTCAATTAAAGGAGAAAATGATATCTCAAGAGATAATATAAGAATAAGAGATACCCGAGCAAAAAGGAAAATTAGACTGAAGACCCGAAAAGGCACTTTAAGCAAAAGTTAAGGCAAATAAATTAGCATAACTCAAATTGGGGCAAAATTTCTGAAGGATTAAGGGGAAGATATGTTGAAGGAAGTACCAATAGAGACAACGATTGAGTTATCAAGTAGTTGCAGGGAATTAATTAGATGAGGGATAAAGTTAAATACTGGAGTAAAATTTTCTCTTAAGGACTCAGCCAAGCAAAGGTTCATGACAAGAGATGATCATTTCATTTCTCAAAAGGAGAGTTGAGAATGGAAAACAAGGAAAGAGAAAGAAGAAGAAAAAGGAAAAAAAAGGAGTAAGAAGGTCCGATGTTATCTGGTCCAACGAGCAAAAGCATGTGAACAATAGTTTGATTGGTCAAAGCTTTCCAAAAGTCGTCGTTGGTTTAAAGGACTTTTAATAAAATTTTACAAAAAAGAGAAAAAGAGAGAAAAGAGAAAGGAAAAGAAAAAAGAGAGAGGAAAAGAGAGAGAAAAAAAGAGAAGGAAAGAGAGAGAGAGAGAGAAAGAGAAAAAAAAAAAAAAAAAAAGAGAAAAAAAAAAAAAGAAGAAAACATCTTTTTGGGTCAAGATGCTTATTGCCTTTTAAAATTTTTGTCTTTAAAATTTTGGGACACAGTAGCCCATTGCCTTTTAACTTTTGGGATACAGTAGCCCCATTGTCTTTTAATTTTTGGGACGCAGTAACCCATTATTTTTTAAATTTTGGGATGCAGTAGCCCATTGTCTTTTAAATTTTGAGACGCAGTAGCTTATTATCTTTTAATTTTTGAAACACAGTAGCCTTTTGTCTTTTAAATTTTGAGACGCAGTAACTCATTGTCTTTTAAATTTTTGGGACGTAGTAGCCCATTGTCTTTAAAATTTTTGGGACGCAGTAGTCCATTGTCTTTTGAATTTTGGGATGCAGTAGCCCATTGTCTTTAAAATTTCAGGACGTAGTAGTCCATTGTCTTTAAAATTTTGGGACACAGTAGCCCATTGTCTTTTAAAATTTCAGGACACAGTAGCCCATTGTCTTTAAATTTTTGGGATGCAGTAGCACATTGTCTTTTAAATTTTGGGACATAAAATCCCACTGTCTTTTAAATTTTGGGACACAGAAGCCCATTGTTTTTCAAATTTCGTGACGCAGTAGCTCATTGTCTTTTGGAATGCAGTAGTCCACTGTCTTCGGGACACAGAAGCCCACTGTCATTCCATGCATTGTGAGTGCATTGGCTCCATGCATTTTGAGTGCATTGGCTCCATGCATCATTGAGCGCATTGGCTTCATCCATCATTAAGCGCATTGGCTCCATACATTTTGAGCGCATCGGCTCCATGCATCATTAAGCGCATCGGCTCCATGCATCATTGAGTGCATTGGCTCCATCCATCATTGAGCGCATCGGTTCCATGCATTTTGAGTGCATCGGCTCTATACATTTTGAGTGCATCGGCTCCATGCATCATTGAGCGCATCGGCTCCATGCATCATTGAGCGCATCGGCTCCATGCATTTTTAAGCGCATCAGCTACATGTCATTTTGAGCACATCGGTTCCATGCATCATTTTTTAGCACATCGGCTCCATGCTTCTTTAAATTTTTATCACTTCTTTTGAGCGCATTGACTCCTGTCATTTACTTTTGAGCGCATCAGCTCTTGTCATTTACTTTTGAGCGCATCGGCTCCTGTCTTTTACTTTTGAGCACATTGGTTCCTGTCATTTAAATTTCTGTCATCGCTCTTCGCATTTTTGTATTCTTGCTCCCGAACAAAATTCGAGTGCATATCTTTACTCGGTCCTTACAATGATAAAATGAAAAATTACGGTTATTCTTTTTATCTAGTAAGAAACAAGTAAAGAGTGGCAACTGTGAACACCTAATTTTGTCTGGGCCATTTTGTTAAAAAAAAGAAGAAAAAAGAAGGAAAGGGGAAATAAAGAAAAAAAACCAAATTTTTGCCATTAGCCCATTTGACCACCCATGACCTATTAACCCATAACCTGACCATTTGACCCATTATCCATTTCATAACCCGTATGCCATAAAATTTATCTTGAACAAACTCATCTTAAAACAAACTCATCCATTAAACTTATCTTGAACAAATTCATCCTACAATAAACTCATCCATTAAATTTATCCTGAACAAACTCAATCTAAACAAAGCTCAGCAGTTATCAAACTCTTCCTAAACAAACTTATCAACATCATTCTCCAAGCCCTATAAATACCCATCACTACACACACACAGACCTCAGCTTAAAATTAACACCCTAGAAATATTACTCTCTCATATCACGTAGCCTTCTATCTGCACAACAACCTTCATCTAGATTACTACTTCATCTTCAACCTCCCATCACCATCCATAACCAATCTCTTCAAAAATCATCAATCCAACAACTTACACCCACATTACCACAAATCTTCAACAATCCACTCTACCACCAAACAAACAGCTACCACCCACTCCATGTACAAATCCAACCATCATAACATTCAACCACCATATCATCTCCCATCTTGGTCGCCATCCCCTTGCAACCACAACCATCATCACCATCCTCATCATTCACGTCCAAACACAGCCCACCATCAATAACAACCCTCCCCCTTCATCCTTACTAAACCGTGAAAACACCATAAATCATGTACTATTCACCACCACAACTTAACTCGCAGCCACCGAAGCCACTATCACCAACCGCACAGCCTCTGCCCCTAACTCCTAACCACACAGCAGCCACACAACGTCACACCCCTGCAATGCGAAACCACCACATCTTAAGCCGTCAAAGCGCAACTCCCAACGTGCACAACCAATCACCGGCGCTACGCGCCTTCGCCATCCTCTCTCCTCTGCTCTACTGGCGAATCGAGCCGTAGAACCAGAACCGCGGACCTGCGCTCCGTGACTGCGTATCGTTCCTCACACCATATCAAAATGTCCGCTCCACTAACTGGGCTTTGCAACCATCACTGTCCACTGCTGTCCTCTATACCAACCTTGTCTACCACTCCTGTAATTCGAACCACCCCTTGCAATTATCCCAAAAAGCAGAGCTCATTTTCCTTTCCTTCTTCTTCGTAAGCCTTTGTTGTTTGTTTTGTTTTTGTTTTTTGTTTTATTTTTTTAGTTCCGTTACTGTTTTGATAAGAAAAAATAAAATAGAATGAATTAAAAAAATTAAAATAAATGATAAATAGAAAATATAAAATAATTGAATTTTTTTAGAAAAATAAAACAGGATTATCTGAGTTGTGACAACTTGTTAATCTTGTAACTTTTATAATCATCTGAGTTGTGACAACCTGATGATTTAAATTTTTATTTTTTTGTTTTGTCTTCAAATTATTATTATTATTATTATTATTATTATTAAATAAAATAACTCACTAGTCAATAAAGACTCAAAATTCATTTTTTTCTAGATAATTTTAAATAAAAAAAATTTCGTAACAAACTTGATAATCAATAGGTGACGTCTCTATTGTGACGCCGAACTTCACCTATTCGAATCTTAACAGAATTAATTGAGTTGTGATGACTTGTTAATTCAAATTTTCAAAATTAAAAATTAATTGTTTTATTAAATTCAACCAACCCACAATATTTTCTAAAGAACTACGTGACTTTAATTTCCTCTTTACACCTAGGGATACGTAGGAGTGGAATTCTTATTCCATCAAGTCAAAAATTAAATTTTCACAAATTATATTTTTTAGTATTTTTTTTATAAAAGGAGTGAAACAAATATATTTTGAGATTATCAATTTTACACAACTGATTTAAGGTACCGTCTCAAGACGGGTGTGCTAGGGGTGCTATGAGATTAAATTTTCACCTTTCTCTACACATAACCGACTCTCGAATCCAATCTGATTTCAAAGACTATTTTAAAAAAAAATTCTAATTTTTTTATTTTAAATAAAATTGGTGGCGACTCCTAATTTTTTTTTAAATTTAAGTTATTATTCCGCCGCGATTACGGTCGTGACAGTCAGGATCCAACCTCATCACATAGATCAGCTCAAGAAAATGAAACTCATTCTATAAAATTAAAATAATAATTTCTTAACATTTGAATAATACGCGTATGGTGGACTAATCTTATGGAGAATAATAAGTCCCATAGAAATGACAACACCTTCAAATGAAATTTGCAGATTATAAAACAATTCCACCAAGAACCACAACTCTTTAAAATAAATAATATAAATAACAATACTATTTGTTGGACGTACTGCCAAGTTATTTTTCTTCCTTATTCACTAGTACAATCATGATATATATGTTGGTACGGAACGAAGAATTTAACATGAATGATTAGTAAGAACTAATCACAAGGTGTACAAACTTTTAATACAATTTAAAGCCTGGAGGTGAAAGGCACACCAGTGCCCGGTAACCATGAGTTACCTGCAATAAAGTTCCCAACTGTAAATGGTGAGGCCTGAGATGCACTAGTTAGAACATGGTAACCCTTCCATGTGACCCGATTTGAAGTGGAGGAACCTGGACCTGTGTTTGCATATTCTGCATAGTATAAAGTATCTAAGGCAAAATTACCATTCCATTTCATCCAACCAGCTGGCTTTATCAAACTATCAAGAAAAGTTTTCATGAACACTGTTCTTGAGTATTTTTGCCATGGCCTCCCAAGATATGCCTTAACTGACCTTGGGTTTAGATCTGAGGCACCTGTCACCTTAGAATTGTGAATTATAATTCCAGTGTTTTGGTTTGGATCAGATCGACCTTGAGCAGTAACTGTGATGGTTTTTTGAGGAGGGTTTCTTGCATAAATGTTACAATTTTGGAAGACCACAGCAGCATTACCAAAGATGAAATCAACTGTGCCATAGATGTCACACTCCCTATAAAATTGCCGCTGTGAATGAACATTTAGTGTGTCCTGATAACCTTCAAAACCACATCTGTAAAATACTGATAGATCTGAGCCAGAACGTAGTGCCACAGCTTGGTGATTTGCTGCTCCAGCAGTGTTTCTAAATGTGATGTCTTTAGCAATAAATCCATCCCCGTCAACAGCTGAAAAAGAAATAAATCAAAAAATAGTTTATTATCAGTTTCTTTTCTTTTATAAATTCCAACTATTTAGAATATTATTATGTATTCTAAAATAAAGTTCTTTCCGGCTTATATTCATATTCAATCCAATGGCAAATGTTCCTATATATCCAAATGCTGTAGTAATTAATTTGTCAACTTCACATAGAGTTCATGCCTCTACTGAATTGTTGATCAACTTATTACCAAATGATAGGGAATTTATATTTTTAGGTAAGCACCCTAGATTTCATGTTCTACTTAAATCTAGCTTTAGTACATGGAACTATGAGACTTTATCAAAGTGGGTCATGCTTTAGATTTGGAACAAAATATGATGAATGCGATTCATTATCTGTTGCTTTCTGCATGTTAAACTCAGCACGTCTCCTTGTTTAGCTTTGACTACAGAAAGTCAAATTCCGACCCCTCCCTACAAAGTCGACAAGAAGCTTAACCCCTTAGCTTGCTTTGTAAGACAAGTTTATGTGTGCTCCTTTTGAAGGCCACCAATTCTATTCAGCCACGAAAATTAACTCAGAAATAAAATTTGTGGCTAATAATTTTTGGTAACGTTATATTTTCTTAATTTCCAATCGAAAAATGTCTCCTTGACCTATAATTCAACATGTAGAAAATATATCTGAGATTCTACCAGGAAAAAAATAATCTAAGATAATTCTAGCTTAAACCATTTATGTGAATCACAGCTTGACTCCACGAACCCCTCAATCCCAAATCAAGAAGAGAAGAAGCTTTTATTAAATTATGATATCTTCTAATAAAACAAGTTTCTTTAATTCAAGTCGTTGAAGAAAGATAAAGAGATTTGAAATCTTAATGGCATCCGTATCATTTTGTTGTTTATTATTAGTCTCCTTTTTTCTGCATTATTTTAATTTCTTACTCAAAAAGTCTTTTGTCGACTATTTATGGTAAGCACACAACAATGTCAAGAATCTATATAAAATTTCTTATAGATCCAAACATACTATAGGTATATTAAAAATAGTTTTTAAATCTAGTGGTTATTTTCTTCATTCATACTCAACTTATAAATAATTTTAGATCCTAATCACTAGCAGATTTGTAAATTTATTGTTATTTGACAACATCATAAAAAATATATTAGTAAGAGTATGCTTTCCGGTACACTTATGAATTTGAGAGGAAAAAAAGGGTTGCTGTATAAAAAATGATGTTAAAAAACGTTTTTGTGTGGTCAGTTTTGTTTGTAGTTTATAGTACCTCCCAACGTTATTTTGAAGTCACGAACTTAGCATACAGTACACTTATATGCAATAATATAATAAACAATATTTACATAAAATTTTAATTCGCTTTTTAATGAAATTAATGAAATAAAAACATATACCACATATTCTTTTGTTGCTATATATATACTATGTATAGCAACAAACACACACACACACACACATATATATATATATCTTCACCCTTCTTTGCTTTTGCCTTTTCTTGTGATCTTCACCCTGCGCTCTGGTATCAGAACCCGATGGGGAAGTAGGAATGTATGAGTGGATCTAAGCTATTTGTTATCTTATTGAACTAGATAGATGTTAATGTTATAATATTGTTATCTTGCTTTGATCTTTATCTAAATTATTTACTATCTTTGTGAATGTAATGTATTGCTATGATATCTAGATCTTGATAGTACACATCTACATGTTACTCTTTCTTAACTGGAAGGTACATAATGTCAATATTGGACTAGTTTGCGGGGCTGATGTAGAAAGTCTTGGAGAGGCAGTAAGTCTAATTTGTCGATGTCGCCATAGGCAGTAAGGTATATGGCAAGGTGGTGACCATGGTTAAGAATTAGTAAATAAAAGTGGTCGCTAAAGATCAAGGTATGATATAATAATATTAAAGACTTAAAATATACTTCAGAGACTAGAACTTAATTCAGACATAAATCAAAGTATGATACATAAACGATAATACTAAGATCTAGTTCAGAGGATAAAACTTAACTTAGATTTTCCTTACAAATCTATGGAACCAAATGAGGGTAATGACATTAGGGGTTAAGATCAATGCTTGATTGTCTCTTTAATTTTCTATTTTTGTTTCCTATCATTTATTTATTTATTTTAATATGTTGTGTTCTCTGTCTTCCAAACTCTCTTTTAAATCTTCTCAAACATCTTCATCATCGCTCTCTGAGCATCAAACTAACACTTCTTCAACAAACATCTTTATGAAGAAATTTGTTTTGAAAACATTAATCAAGACATGGATGACTGAGAAATTCCAAAAATTTGAACAAACGAACTTTACAAACCTGAAAGAAGATTCTTCAGAAGTTCTGATTACATTATCAGGACAGTAGAGAAATAGGTTACAATTGAGGTCAAAGACGAAGATTTTCATCTTCTTTGTCAAGAGACTTTGAAAGGTCAGACCCAAAAATATAATTATCTACATATTGGATGTGTGCAAGTAGCAATCAAACCTCTAATCAAAGAAGGACTAAATGCATTTGTTCTCCTCTGTCTAAGAGATATTAGACACAATCAATTTCATAACTCTCTTCTTGGAACCATAGAAACCAATCTGAGCCATGATCCAATATATTTTAACTGCTATCCTAACAGCACTAGCTTTACCCAGAGAATTGCCTGAAATTCAGGAGATCAAACAACACCAATCAGGTAGAGTTGAGTTAACCTTCAATAAGAGAAATTCTTTTAGCTCTTCTACATCCATTAGGACTAGATCTGATAAATCTAATGACTTTAGATCTGTAGCTTCTAGGAGATCTTTCTCTACCACACAATCTGTCCAACCAATAATCCACCTTCAAGAATTGGACACATTGTCAACTCTTCCTAGACCAATATACCAAAAAGAAGATGATGATGAACAAAAATCAATTCAATCTCCAACCTATTCCTCCCTTAATGATAATATCCATGTTATCTGAATTCATCATTGATAAGAAAACCCTTACGGAAAACTTCTATTTCGCGGAATGGACTCTGCCAAGAGAATGGTTTTTCAAAAATTATAAGGGATCAAACAGAAAAAATATTCAAGAGAAATTTTATGAATTTCTTAATAAAGTAAAAACAAACATTCCATTTTTCGATTGGTTTCATGCTTACATGATTAAGAATGAAATCAAATATCCTCGGAGCATTGGCTTGATTGAAGATAAATTAGCAAATGTTCTTACTATCTGGCATCGCAAAGATGGTGAGTTAATCAAATCTGATTTACCTCTTTCCAGTTAGTATTATATTTCAAACTTAAAAGACAAAAACAATAATCTTGTCACAGCTTCTCCTTTTAAGACAAAAGCAGAAGATGAACCAATTAACCCTAAAGATATTAAAAGTCTTATGGAACAAAATAATTATACAAATAAATATCTTCAAGTTTAAGAGAAAATTTGTTCAATAAACCATCAACTTCTGGAACTAAAACTGAAGAATCAAAATTTGTCAAACCAACAAAAAAACTTATCTTCAAACCATTCAAAGTCACCAAGCAACTTAAAGAAAGCCTAAAACTTAATAATCCTAAACCATCTAACAATGAATTTATTGATATATGTAATCAATATATTGAAAAACTAAACTTAGTTGTCTCAGAAATGCCGCAGACTCAAGAATCTAAAGCGACAAACAAACCCCAAGATAAGTTAAAATCCTTGGTCATAAATACAATCAAACAATCAAATTCACAATCTAAACTAGAATCTGAAACTAAAACTAGTTCTGTGATTAAGGTTATTCCAGTAATTAGTCAAACACTCAATTGAAAAAATCCATCAAAACGTTATTATCAAAGAGCGACAGCCCCAGATCTATTGCTTGAAGAACGTGATTCGAACTTTAAAAGTTTCAGTGCAAACAACATCTATGAATGGAACATAGATGGCATGATTGAATATTCTATAATCAACACCCTTCAACATATGACCATGGTGTCAACAACATATCAAACCTCTCTTGATTGTCCAAAGGAAGTAATCGTTGGTATTCTTGTATCAAGATTTTCTAGACAACTCAAAGGTTTGTGGGATAACTATATCACTGCTGACCAAAATTTGAAATTGCCGAAGCAATTAAAAAAGATGCTGATGGCATTCTAATCCTCTGCGATGGGAAACCAATCCCTGATGCTGTAAACACTCTAATCTTCACAATTGCCCTACATTTCCTAGGAGATCCGTCCTTATGGAAAGATAAGTCGGTTGAACTCCTTTCAAACTTGAAATGCAAAACCTTAGCTGATTTTAGGTGGTATAGAGACACCTTCTTAACTAGGGTTTATACTAGAGAGGATCGTCAACAACCTTTCTAGAAAGAAAATTTTATAGTTGATCTTCCAAAGTCCTTAGGAGATAAGGTCTATGATAAGATCAAAAGTCAATCCCCTAATGGAGAAATTTCATACGAACAATTAAGTTATGGATAACTATTTGCTTTCATCCAAAAGGTAGTCCTTAAAATATGTCAAGATGATAAAATTCAAGCACAAATTGCCAGAGAAAAGGCTCAAACTAAGCAGGACTTAGGAACGTTTTGTGAACAATTTAGTCTTCCTTGTGCCAAGAGGAAGGTAAAATCAAAGCCAAAACCAAATAAGCTCAGAAAACAAAATATTACAAACATAGGGCACATACTAAGCCTAGAAGACTTAAACAAGAATTTAAGTCCAAACCTCTAATAGACAACATCAAAGTCCCAAAGAAACCTATAATCTATTACACTTGTGTCAAACCAGGTCACATTAGTAAATATTGTAGGCTAAAGAAAAAGATAAAATTTTTAAATCTTGAGTCATCCATTGAAGAACAAATTAATAATTTATTAATTGAATCATCCGAAGAAGACTCTAAAAGGGAATCTTTCGAAGATTTAAACTAATTCCAAAATGATGATTTATCATCATCTGAAGGAGAATCATATTCTTCAAAAATCAATGTCTTAACAAAAGAATAAGATCTTTTATTTGAAGTCCTTAATTCAATACAGGATCCTCAAGATAGGAAAACTTATTTAGAAAAATTAAAATCTTTAATGGAAGCAAGTTCTTCTAAAACCTTTAAAGAACCAATCATTAAAAATAAATATGATCTTACAGAAACACTTAAAAGACTGGAAAAGAAGTCTTGTCTTCTAAGAAACTTGTAATAATCCAAGACCTCCAATATGAGATTAATAATCTCAAAATAGAGGTTAAAAAACTCAAAGAACAACAACAACTACACCAAATCATAATATCCCAACTACAGATATTCAAATTGAATCCTCAGATTCAGAAAAAGAGAAAATTGAAGAACTCAATCTAGAAATTGAACAAGAAACTGAAGAATTTATTGGATTAATTAATCAACTTAAAATCCAGAAATTCTTTAATAACATCAAAATAAGAATTGATGACTTTGTCCTTAATATTGTTTCGTTATTCGACACAGGGGTAGATTCAAACTGTATTTTGGAAGGATTAATTTTAACAAAATATTTTGAGAAAATGTCTGAACAACTCAATATAGCTAGTGGTTCAAAGTTGAAAATTAAATTCAAACTTTCTTCAGCAATCATAGAAAACGAAGGTTTCCAAGTTGAAACTTCTGTCCTACTCGTAAAAAATCTAAAAAATGAAGTGATCTTAGGAATACCTTTCATAAGATCTCCTTTCCCCCTACAAATCACCGATGAAGGGATTACTACCCAATGTCTTGGCAAATCAATCATTTTCAGATTCCTTAGAAAACCAATTTTAAGCAATTTAATCTAATCCAATATAAGTAGAATCAAATAAATTATCTTAAGGAAGAAATTTCTTTTAAAAACATAGATTCATAGCTTAGCTAACCACATATCTAAAAAAGGATTCAATCTCTTCTTGAACAAATTCAAGGATCAATCTATTCTGATCTCCTAAACGCCTTCTGGGAAAGCAAGAAACATATGGTGAATCTTTCTTATGAAAAATATTTTAATGAAAGACAAATCCCCATAAAAGCTAGACCAATCCAAATCAATCATGAGCTCCTCCAATATTGTCAGACACAGATTAATGATCTCCTAGCTAAAGGACTCATTAGGAAAAGCAAGAGTCCATGGTCTTGTTTTGCCTTTTATGTTAACAAACAAGCCGAGATCGAAAGGGGAACTCCTCGATTGGCCATCAATTACAAACTACTTAACCAAGCACTCCAATAGATTTGATATATACCCGATTCCTAACAAAAAAGATATTCTAAAACGGTTGCATTCAGCTAAAACATTTTCAAAATTTGATATGAAATCTAGATTTGACATATCCAAATCAAGGAAAGTGATCGCTATAAGACGGCTTTCACTGTATCTTTTGAGTAGTATGAATGGAATATGTCCTTTGAATTGAAGAATGTTCCTTCGAAATTCCAGAGGATCATGAATGAAATCTTCAATCCTAACTCAGACCACCACTTGAGCACAGGGTGAAGATGAAATTATATATATATATATGAGGGAGGATCAACTTACACTAGTATAAGTCTTTTTTCTCTTACACTCATTTTCAACCGGTAGTTTCACTTTCATCTAATGGTTATCTTTAATGAAATAATCTCAACCATTAGATGAAAGTGGAATTAATGGTTAAAAATAGGTATAAGAGAAAAAAGACTTACACTGATGTAAGCTGATCCCTCCTCTCTCTCTCTATATATATATAATTAATTTTCCTTTTCAATTTTCCTTTTCCATCAAGCATCCGTTTCATCTTCTAATGTTAATATTTTTGTTCAGAATAATATATATATATATATATATATAAGTAAAAGGATTCTTGTGCATCAAATTTTTATATAACTTTTACATTAGTTAACGATAACTCAATTATTGGTTAACAAAGTCTATAAATTAGTTAACGAACTAGCAATTTGTTAGTGATAAGCTGTCAACCAATTTAAACACCTTGTTAATCAATAATTGAGTCATCTCAAAATAATATAAAAATTGTGTGAAAATTTTAATGTGCAAATAATATTATGGTAATAAAATAAGACTGTATTTGCTTACCAACAGTGGCAGAATCGAAGGTTGTGCTGCCCCCTCCAACGCTTTTGCTACCGGTGATAATGGTCTTCCCAATACCATCTCCCACCAACATGATATTCTTTGCTTTTATCTCAACTTGTTCATTGTATACACCTGCCTTCACGTGTATCACATACCTACCACTGCTACTCGCTGGTGCAGCATCTATGGCTGCCTTCACTGTTGTGTACTTGCCAGACCCGTCTTTAGCCACCACTACATTAGCCTTAGAAGCTGCGGTAGATGATTGCAAAAGCTTCTGGTCACCGGGCTTGACCCACGTTGGGAACCCGTCTTTGTAACTTGGTTCTTGATTAGGAACCTTGTTGAGAGAAAGGGTGTTGCTTAGCAACTTAGTAACATTATAGGACAACAAGGGCAACACATAGTCTGTAACCCCAAGGTCATAGAACCCAGCTTTGCACGTCTCAAGGTTGGTTAGAGCTGTGCTGAGCCAAGTTTGAGCATCAGTTTGGGTGCAATTGGTGTTCGGGTCTATGGTTTTGTTGAGCTTTTGGATGGTGTACTCATAGAGCTCAAGGCAATCAGCCCATGCAGCCCTTTCATATGCGTTCCGACACCTAGGGCCTAGTGAACGAGTGTTTTCTTGGCCTTTCTGTGCTTGCTCTATGGCGAGTTCTAGGGAAACTTTGAGGAAATCAGACTTATTTTTTATGGGTTTGTTGAAAGCATTATTGCTCAAATAGTACTCACATGGCTGAGGGTAAGGGGTTTGGCTGCACCATGATTTGATGTCACTCGATGAGTAACCAGAAACAATGGAGGAAAATAGAAAGGGAACAATTAGAAGCGTTATTAGCAAGCGAAATGATGCCATAATAAGGAGCTAGCCTATCCCCTGAAAATGATTTTGGGCTTAAGAATTGGATGGTTTGGTTGTGTATGGGTGTGGTTCATGTCCTAAACATGGTGCCTTTATATAGAGGAAGAGAAAGGACGTGGTTTGTTGAACAAATAAGCATGTAAACTATTGGACTGCTCACCATGTCTTACTTTTCCGATTCAGTTTTAGATTTGCTCTAAATTTCCGTGCATGTTTGTCCATTCATCTGTGTATGAGCAGCAACTTTTTAAATTTATTAATATATGACATTTAAGCGCGGGAGTAATATTTTAGAAAATCATATAATATATAAAGACAAGGTATATGCCTTTATATTTTAACAATTATCATTTTGACATAGAGTAATATATTTAAAAATTTATCCTATGACAAATACATAATTGCAATAACTACCATGAGGCAAATACATGATTACAATCACTGTTATGTGACATCTCAAGTTACAAAAGGGAAGGTTTAAATGTGTTGACACATCTAAAATCAAAAATTAAAATTATATAAAATTATATAAATTAATTATTTGTTAGGAGATCAGATAAAAGAAATATTTTTTGAGAAGAACTACATAGCCCACATTGTACGGAAGAGTCATTTAACGAAAAGAAAAAAATGATTTTGAATGGGTTCCAATGTAAATTCTACTAGTTATAACTTAATCAAATTAATATAAATCATTTGAGATGTTATATATCAAGATTACGTATATATTTTTTTTATTTATTTTGATATTTTTAATTTATCTAGTGCATTGCACAAGTACAAAACACTAATTATGAAAAAAATTTACTTTACATGTATTTCATGCTTCAAAGAGTGTTTTATTCTCCTATGCATTTAGTTCACTTCTAAATAAGTGTCTCATGTACGTGTAGGATTCATTTATAATATTGTAAAATTATTTTCGTTGGAAATCTATACACATACGGAGAAAATTTAACTATATTAGGATGTAATTAATGATAAGATTAAATGCTTTTTAACTTTTAAAGAATAAAAAAATGCTACAAGCAAAGAAAAACTTAATAAGAAAGCATGCCAAACTTATTTGGTATAAAATTTTGATTAAACATTTTCTTTATTATGCAGCATTTTTCAAAATAAAATAGTGGTGTCGAAAAAGATAGTAATTATATGTAAATATTTATGAAAAAAATACAAAATTGTGATAAATATAAAATAACAGTAATCATATAATTATATAATATATAAAAAGAATGTACATCTTTTCATATTCTAACATGTGTCATTCTCATATGGAACAATATGTTTAAAAATATATCATGTGACAAATACATGATCCCAACAACTATCATGTGACAAATACATTATCTCAATAACTATCATGTGGCATCCCAAGTTACAATTTAAAGGGAAGGTGTAAATGTGTTGACAAGTCTAAAATCAAAAATTAAAATTATATAGAATTATATAAACAAATTATTTATTAGGAGATCATATAAAAGAAATAATTAATGCGAGGAGCTACGTAGCCCTCATTGTACGGGAAGAATTAGTTAACGAAATGAAAAAAATGATTTTAAGTGGGTCTCAACTTAAACTCCACTAATTATAACTTAATCAAATTAATCTAAACCATCCAAGATGTTATATATCTAGATTAATTATATTTTTCCTTATTTATTTTAATATTTTTAATTTATCTCGTGTATTGTATTGGTACAAAACACTAATTGAGAAAAAAATTTACTTTACATGTATTTCATGCTTCCCAGAGTGTTTTCTTTTCATATGCTTTTAGTTTGTTTCTAAATAAGTGTCTCATGAATGTGGTGGATTCTTTTATGATATTGTAAAATTATTTGCCTTGGAAATCTATACACAGATGGAGAAAATTTAACTGTTTTGGGATGTAATTAATGATAATATTAAATGCTTTTTAACTTTTTAAAGAGAAAAAAAATGCTACAAGCAAAGAAAAAGTTAATAAGGAAGCATGTCAACTTATTTGGTATAGAATCTTGATAAAAAAATTTCTTTATTATGCAGCATTTTTCAAAATAAAATAGTGGAGTCGAAAAAGATAATAATTGTATGTAAATATTTATGGAAAAAATACAAAATTGTGATAAAAATAAAATGAAATCATTATACAATATATAAAGAGAATGTACATTTCTTCATATTCTGATATGTGTCATTCTCACATGGAACAATATCTTTAAAAAATTGTCATGTAATAAATACCTGATCCCAATAATTACAATGTGACAAAT
Organism: Ormosia semicastrata; assembly: GCA_029884595.1. NCBI lineage: Eukaryota > Viridiplantae > Streptophyta > Magnoliopsida > Fabales > Fabaceae > Ormosia > Ormosia semicastrata. Next base: position 1,589,353 of record JAQQTO010000022.1, on the reverse strand, counting down.
ACATGATCTAAATAACGGTTATGTGACATCCCAAGTTGCAATTTAAAGGGAAGGTGTAAATGTGTCGACAGGTCAAAAATCAAAAATTGAAATTATATGAAACTATATAAACTAATTATTTCTTAGGAGATTATATAAAAGAAATATATATTGAGAGGAGCTATCTAGCTCTCATTGTACGGGAAGATTCAGTTAACGAAAAGAAAAAAATGATTTTGAGTGGGTCTCATTGTAAATTCTACTAATTATAACTTAATCAGATTAATCTAAATCATCTGAGATATTATATATCTAGATTAAGTATATTTTTCATATTTATTTTAATATTTTTAATTTATCTCGTGCATTGTACGAGTACTTACTAATTGAGAAAAAAATTTACTGAACATGTATTTCATGCTTCTAAGAGTGTTTCCTTCTCCTATGCATTTAGTTCACTTCTATATAAGTATCTCGTGTACGTGTTAGATTCTTTTTATGATATTGTAAAATTATTTGACTTGGAAATCTATACACATAAGGAGAAAATTTAACTGAATTGGAATGTAATTAATGATAATATTAAATGCTTTTTAACTTTTAAAGAGAAAAAAATGCTACAAGCAAAGAAAAACTTAATAAGGAAGCATGTCAACTTATTTGATATAAAATTTTGATTAAACTTTTCCTTTATTATGCTGCATTTTCCAAAATAAAATAGTGGTGTCGAAAAAGATAATAATTGTATGTAAATATTTAGGGAAAAAATACAAAATTGTGATAAAAATAAAATGACAGTAATCATATAATATATAAAGAGAATATATATGTCTTCATATTCTGAGAGTATCATTCTCACAAAGAACAATATGTTTAAAAATTTATCATGTGACAAATACATGATCTCAATAACTGTCATGATGCATCCCAAGTTAAATTTAAAGGGAAGGTGTAAATGTGTTGATAGGTCTAAATTAAATTTATTACTCATAAATATAAATATAGAAATGATAATCACATGCATATTAACTATCTTGACATATATACATTTGCATATTAGTTCATATTCAAAAAAGTTCAAAAAATTCTCACATATTTTTAGTTGACTATGTTATTAATTAGTTTTATTGGTGATCGATTTTAAAATCTCAAAATTTTTGTAGGTGTCTCATACCACCTCTATATATATTATCACCCTAAATTAATTAATTTTATTTTCAAATTACTATATTTATTCATTTCTATATTATTTAGAAAACTTTAATATATATATATATATATATATATATATATATATATATATATATATATATATATATATATATATCACACAAGAGTGAAAATTTAGCATGAAAATATAGTAAAATTAATTAAATGTAATTCATTATTAGGAAACTAAGAATTTATTAAGTGTTTTTAAACTAAGAAAATATAATAAATTTTTTTGGAATAATCTTAATAATAAATTGATAAAACATCCAAATAAATAAACATCTAAAAATCAATATTAAAAGAAAAACTATAGAATCAAAAATTAAAATTATATGAAACTATATAAACTAATAATTTATTTAGAGATGATATAAAAGAAAAATTTATTGAAAGGTGCTACATAGCCCCATAGTACGGGAAGAGTACGTTAACGAACAGGAAAAATGATTTTGAGTGGGTCTCATTGTAAACTCCACTAATTATAACTTCATCAAATTCATCTAAATCATCTCAGATGTTATATCTATAGGCTAAGTATATATTTTCTTATTTATTTTAAAAATTTTAATTTATCTTGTGCATTGTATGGGTACGAAACATTAATTGAGGAAAAAAATTAGTTTACGCGTATTTCAAGCTTCCAAGAGTATTTTCTTTTCCTATGCATTTAGTTCACTTCTAAATAAGTGTCTCGTGTACGTGTTGTGTAACATCTTGAATTTAATAATCATAGTATAATCAGAATTATGCTACAGCGATTAGATCGGAGAATGTTACTTTCTACTACTAGCATTTCCGATATAAAAAAACTATGCATATAGAAAATATGAGTCATGAATGAATATATTTATTACAAAACATCTAGATTTCTCATAAATATAATACGTACATCATCAAAAGAAACTACAAAGCTACTCTAAGCTAAGCACTTCAAGCTTTTGCTTGTCTTCACTTTCCATAATTCTTCCTCCCTGAAATCATCATAGAAACAAACACATGGGGTGAGAATCACACATTCTCAGTAGTTTAATCCATAAAACATGTCATCATAATCATTCCAGCCATTTCGGGGAAAAACACATTTCTAAACTCAAGTCTCATACACATTAAGCTAGAAAGGTGGCAAAAGTTAAAACTATATCCTTTCTCTTCCTGAAATAAATTCTAATTTATAAGTTTGTATAAAAACTCATTTATCACAAACAGTTTTCAAGCAATCACCATACTCACAAAAACACAACATTTTCATCCCAGAGATACAAACACAACAATCTCTATCTTAGAGATACACAAAACTGTGACTACAACCACTATCACACCAGTGGCTACGACCACTGTCTCATCTTAACAACTATCAACGATATTATACAACTGCCCATACAATCGTACATATCATTGATTAAGGTAATTGCCTATACAATTACCATACAAATGCAATGCTTATTATGTTGTATGTTTATGCCTAACATGTCCTAAGACAATGGTTATGCAATGAGATTAAAATAGTATTAGTGCAATGTCATGAAACTCGACTATTCCTAGGAACTTCATTCCTTGTAATTTTCCCTGAGTAGTATGGCTTCGACCATTAAACACTACTTGACAATGAATGAACTATTCCACCTCTCAACAATGGGTGTACTATTACCATCTCATATATCATACCTGGTAAAGAATGGACTCTTTTCTACCCATCACAATGAGTATACTTGCACCATTACATATACCATTCACAGATACGTGGGAATAATAAGCATGTGAGAAAAAATCATGCAAAGTTATTTTATAAGGCACACATAGCACTACACCGAGTATTCTCCTGCACGAGATTGTACCCAATGCCTCCAGCTATAAGAAAATCCTTCTCCACAAGGTTTCCACACATTCTTTTAAGAACACTCACATACTCACTTTGTGTGCCGTTCCCATCACATTTCAACTTCACAAATGTTGTGAGGATATTACTCACCTCCACTACTCAACAAACATAGAGAGGATATTACTCTCCTCAACTATGTTCCACAACCATCTCATGAAAAACAATTACTAATTACTTCCCATAACTAGTTGCATAATTGATTTACATGCATTTCAAGTTCATTCCATAAACACTTCACTCTATACTTCTATTAGAGGCCCAACACTCATAAGGAAGCATAAGAGAAGAAACTACAACATTCACAGGCTCCATTGCATCACACAATAATTTATGTCCAAAACTGGAGCTCACGCCATGGCACACCATGGCCACGCCGCAGTCCCCAACTCTCTGCCCTACCTCATGCCGCAGTATCACACAGCCATGCCGTGGCACCAGGCACTTTGTCTCCTCATGCCGCGACACAAACATGGCCAGGTCATGGCGCCCTACTCTCGGGTTCCAATTACTGAAAGTGGCACCACATGCACGCCGTGGTGTGTCACACCTTGCGCAGCATTGCAAGCTGTAGAACATGGATTCTGCAGAATTTTGTAGATCCAGGTATTGTTCCATTAGAACTTACCCCTCCTCTAATCACTAAAACCTCTCATCCAAGTGATTTCCAACCTTCTACAAGGTTCATCTACACATAGCAACTCTCATTCCACTTTAATTTAACTCAAAATCATAAATCATGGATCAAACAACCACTTAAACCCTAGAACCCCATTTTCAACACAAATGGTAACCAAAAGAATCTGAGGGCTGAAAAGCCATCTCAATACATCCAACAACTTAAAACAAGCCATATTCAAGTTTAACAACAATAAATGGGCCAAGATTTCACAAAACAACCCTTCAAACCTCTTTCCCTCACCATGCCAACACATGGAACAAGATGAAGAAAACGGAAATAAAGAGTCAAACAAAGTCCCCCTACCGTAAGATCAAGAAGATAAAGCCAATGATGGATCCAAGCTCCAGTTGATTCCTCATCCTTCTTCTTCTTCTTCTCTTCTCATTCAGTTTCCCCTTCTTTCTTTTCTCTTTTCTTTTCTATTTTCTTTCTCTGCTACCGTCAGACAAATGAGGAAGAAAAGTCCAACTTGGCTTCTTATAGCCAAGTACTAAAACTCTCGATCTGCTAAGAACACTTAAAATTTCACCCAATTGAGTTTTTTTACTTCCAACAAGTTTAAAATAAATCACAAGATTCATAAAAAATCTTATTTCACAATTTCTACATTTTTTCATATTAGTTGCTAGTCAAACCGGCATTAAAACACACAACTAGTATGCTTAAAAATGCCAAACTAACTCTAATTATCCTCAAATTTCAACTGTAGCATACATCACATGATAGCAATATATTTTATTCATTTAATAATCCTTTTACTAGGCTTCTTAAGGTTCAATTAGGCTTAATTAAGTTGATTTTGTCACATTTTATGATATTGGGCCTAATTGGATCATTGAAGGAATTATTGTATGAATTGACTTTAATTTGTCTATTTAGCAGTATTCAATAAATTGGCTATAATATGAGTTACAAATATTTAATTGATGTGATTCCAGTCTTGTAGGAAAACTATTCTAGTCTTGTAGGAAAGTTAAGACAATTCTCGACAAGTTTCATGAAAACCTCAAGAGATGAATCACACATTGGATAATTTAAATTGAAGTGGAAGCAAGAGCCAGAATGCTGATCTTGACAACTTGACCTCTGTGCATTCATCAGCCCATGTCTAGAGCTATAGGAGTACAATTAACACCAAACTAAGTCCAAATGAAAGCTAAGATCCAAATTTACAACTTTCATGAGAAAATAAGAGCTGAATCAGATGTCTAGTAGGTCACATTAGGCCTAGAAGTCAGAACAGATGTGCTATTACTAGAACCCAAACACTGTACAAAGATTGAGCCATATCTTAGGCTGTAGGAGTCAGATTAGGCTAAAACTAGTGCCATTGGAAAGCTGAGATAAAACCCTTCAACTTTGATGAAGATCACTTATGCAATAGGTGATGTTATGATAGAGTTATAGTCATGTGAAGATAGCTGAATTGGTTGAGTGGGGAGACAAGCATGACAATAATTTTTTACTCATCCACTCACTCATTAAACAACTCTATTATCATTTCCACTCATCCACCCACTCTTTAAACAACTCCTTTGTCATTTTGTACCCTTCATGCTCTATAAAAGGCACCATTGGTTGCTCATTAGAAGCATCTTGGTTTAGATATCAAGATTATGTTCTTGTATTATTTGTTTCTCTTGTTGTAGTTTTCTTTTGGTCTAAATAGAAGTTATGTTCATCATCATCATCTTCTTTTTTTCTTTATTCTTGTTCGTTAGTAACTAATTCTCATTTTGCTTGGGTGAAAGGGTGAAGCTTTTGGTAATGAAATAAGGTTAGACTAATTTATTTCTTGTGCTTGAATATTATATTATCAAGTGGTCATTATATGTGTTGTATTTTGTTTCTAATCAATTTAGAAACTCTCCTTGTAAAGTGGAGATCTTGATTTGTTGTAGAAAAGAGATTGACACAATGAATGCTTGAACCCATTTACAAGTGTTGACGTTTTTAACCCTCCTTGTAAAGTGGAGATCTTGATTTGTTGTAGACAAGAGATTAGCACAATGAATACGTGAACTCATTTACAAGTATTGGCGTTTAGTAGATAATTAAAGGAACTATAATATAATTACATATATAATCTTAAATGAACTTTGAATGTTGTATTTTTTGATTGGAACCTTCGTTATGCGTGGATTCTAATTGAGTTATAAAAAGAATTAATCTTATCCTTAATTTACTTACCAAGAGTGGATCTCCTAACCCAAGTAAATCATTTTCATTTGTGAACAATTTTTATTACCTTTATTGTTGGGACAAATCTTTTCCTTACCTTAAAGAATTTTTCTTCATCAATTCCCTATAGATCCATTTCGGACTCTCGAGAATTTATTACTTGAGACAACCTGCACTTGGGTTTGTAACATATCAATTTGCATCAAGTTTTTGGCGCCATTGCCGGGGACTTGATTTGAAGAACAAATTTATTGAGGTTTTCTTTCTTTAAGTAAACTTCACCATTTAGTACATTCTTTCCTTACTCTTTTAATTTTCTAGTTGCATCATATTTAATGGTAGGTTTACCATACCGCCTACTTGTTAATATTTTTTGTATTATGGAAGGTTGAGCTCTGTATATATTTTTATTTTTTTTCCTATTTTAAGTCACTTATTTATGCTTAATTGGTATCGTGATTCAAATTCTGGTCGTTTGGTTAAAACTAATTCTAGTACTTTATATATTGATCTGTTTGAATCATAATCACATACATTAAACACAATGACTGAAAATGAAAGTGTACATAATGAACATGAAAATTAATCGTTGCTAACCATGCGTGAATATTTGCAATCATCTCAAAATTCTAGTCCATCATGTTTTATCTTTCCATTCAATACTAACAATTTTATATTTACGCTGAGTATGATTTCATTACTTCTTAATTTCTATGATTTAGGATCTGAAAGCCCATATTTACATCTAAAAGAATTTGAGGAAGTATGTATCATTTTCATTGATCAACATTGCATTGAAGAGATTGTTAAGCTTAAATTGTTTCTTTTTTATGTAAAAGATAAAACAAAAACTTGGCTTAACGCTTTGAAACCAAGATCAATTAGCACATGGCAAGAAATGCAAAGTGAGTTTTTAAAGAATTTTTTTTCAGCACATAAAACCAATGCTTTGAAAAAATAAATCCAATTTTTTTTCCAAAATTCAAATGAAACATATTTTCATAGTTGAGAACATTTTAAAGATTTGTTAAATTCTTGCCCACAACATGGATTTAAAAAATGGCGCACTATAAGTTTTTTTATGAAGGGTTGACACCTGAAACCAAACAATTCATGGAAATAATATGCAATGATGAATTTCTTGATAAATAACCTGAAGAAGTTTTAGAATATTTAGACTATTTAGCTGAGATTTCTTAATCTTGGCATGGTACTAATACTTCTAAAAATTCAATTAGATCTAATCTCGCAAGTGCTAGTAAAGAAAAATATCGCCTTAGTCAAGAAAAAGATATAAATGCTAGGTTCGCCAGTTTGGATAGAAACATTGAAGCCATGGAGTTAGGAAAAGTAAAAAAAAATCAAATCTATGCAAAATAAAGAAATTTATGGCATTTATGATGACTTGGGACACTCAACAAATGAATGTATGAAAATTCCTGTTTTCAAAGAAGTTGTGCAAGAGCAAGTAAATGCAATGAATAATTTTAAAAAGTCATTCATCTCTTCTTTTTCAGATTCATACAATCTGAGATAGAGAAAATACCCGAGCTTCAGTTGGAGGACTAATAATCAGGCACAATTTATATAACCACCACCTCCTCAAGCACAACTGGACTCTCAAAATTCTCAAGGATATGCACCTTATGTCCCACCATATAGGAAAAACCTTGAAGAAACATCGCATGCATTCATGGAAAAGTAAGAGGCTATTAATAACCAAAACACTCAAGCCATGATTGACATAAAAGAAACTCTTGCTAAATTTGCTTCTGCACTCACCATTCATGAGAAAGGAAAATTTCCTTCTCAATCTCAACTGAATCCCAAGGATCAGTACAATCTAAATGAGGGTAGTTCAGAAAGCCAACAAATAGATTAAGTCAAGTCACTAATAACTCTTTGGAATGGGAATGTTGTTGAAAAATAAATTCCTAAACCTTGTGAGAGAGATGATGAATCAATCCCCTAAGATAAGGAAGAGATTGATAAGCTACTTGGCTAAAAGGAGACCAAAATCTCGCTTTCACCCTCATTTCCTCAAGCATTAAACAATTCAAGGAAATTGAACCATAACACTGAAATTTTTAAAATTTTTAAACAAGTAAAGGTCAATATTCCTCTGTTAGATGCTATCAAACAGGTTCCCTCTTATGCCAAATTTTTGAAGGACTTGTGCACTGTTAAAAGGAAACTAAATGTGAAAAAGAAAGCTTTTTTGACTAAACAGGTAAGCTCCATTCTTCAGAATAATAATGCCTTGAAATATAAAGACCCTGATTGTCCTACAGTTTCGTGCATTATTAGAGAATATAAAATTAAACAAGCTTTACTTGATATTGGTGCTAGTGTTAACTTGCTTCTATATTCAGTTTATCAATAACTCAACCTGGGTGAGTTAAAACCAATTTCTGTAACTCTTCTACTTACTGATAGATCAATTAAAATTCTAAAAGGAATAGTAAAAGATGTGTTAGTACAAGTTGATAAATTCATATATCTTATGGATTTTATTGTCTTGAAAACTGAATCTATAGTTAATAGTTGCAAGTCAATTCTTGTTATTTTAAGTCACCCATTTTTAGCAACATCTAATGCTTTGATAAATTGCAGAAATGGAGTGGTGAACCTAACATTTGGAAATATGAACTAAAGCTTAATATTTTCAACATGTGCAAGCAACCACAAGAAGTCCATGACGAAAAGGAGGAAGTTGAAGGGATTGAGGCCATTATAGATGATTATCTTCAAACCATGAGTTCTTTTGATCTATTAGAAATTTGTTTAATTAATTCATTTGACTCAGGTATACAATTAGATGATGATATTTCTGAAATATGCTTTTTCCTATGGTAATTTCTTCGACCTTTACCAGAGAACAGTAAGGTATATTAATAGAAGTACTTAAAAGGCATAAAAATACAATTAGATGGACATTAAAGGACATAAAAGGTATTAATCCATTAATTTGTACACATAAAATACATTTAGAGGATAATGCTAAAACATCTCAACAACCTCAAAGAAGATTAAATCCACATATGAAAGAGATAGTTAGAGCTAAAGTTCTCAAATTACTCGATATTGAAATTATCTACCCTATCTCTAATAGCCAGTGGGTAAGTCCTACACAAGTTGTACCTATGAAATCTGGAATAACAGTGATTGAAAATGAAAAAGGTGAATTAATACCTACGCGAGTCTCATCTAATTGGCGTATGTGTATTGATTTTAAAAAATTAAATGTTGTCACTAGGAAAGATCATTTTCCCTTGCCATTTCTTGATCGAATTTTGGAAATGGTAGCAGGACATCCCTACTACTATTTTCTTGATGGTTATTCGGGCTATTATCAAATACTCATTACATTAAAGGATTAAGAAAAGACAACTTTTACATGTTCCTTTGATACTTTTGTATATAGAAGAATGTCTTTTAGCCTTTATAATGCTCTGACAACATTCCAAAGATGCATGTTAAGTATTTTTAGTGACATGATTGAGCATTATTTAGAGGTTTTCATAGATGACTTGAAAGTTTACAGAAATTCATTTGAAATTTGTCTTGATAACTTGGAAAAAGTTCTTAAAAGATGTGAAGAAAAAAGACTTGTGTTAAATTAGAAAAAATGTCATTACATGGTTACATCAGGAATAGTATTAGGTCATGTGATATCTTCTAAAGGAATTGATGTTGATAAGGCCAAAATTGAATTAATTGCCCATTTGCCTTCACCAAAAACAGTAAGAGAAGTTCATTCATTTTTAGGACATGTAGGATTCTACAAAAGATTTATTAAGGACTTTAGTGTCATATCTAGACCATTATGTAATCTTCTAATAAAAGATGCATCATTTGATTGGACTTAAGAATGTTAAATATCTTTTGAAAAATTAATTGGTCTTTTGATATTTGCTCCTATCATGCAAAGCCCTGACTGGTCTTTCCCTTTTGAGTTAATGTGTGATGCTAGTGATTTTGCTGTTGGCACTGTCTTAGGCCAAAGAAAGGAAGGTAAGTCTCATGTAATTTATTACGCAAGTCGAACTTTAAATAGTGCACAAATGAAGTATATCACTACTGAGAAGAACTACTTGCTGTAATTTTTGCATTGGATAAATTTTGAGCTTATTTAATTAATTCTTCTACTGTTATTTTTACTGATCATGATGCTGTTAGATATTTAATGTCTAAGCAGGATGCCAAACCTAGGTAGATACGGTGGATCTTGTTGTTTTAAGAATTCAACATCACAGTAAAAGATAAGAAAAGAGCCAAAAATGTTGTTGCAGATCATTTGTCTAGACTTACAATAAACTTACCTTTTGATATCGCACCTATCAATGAATCTTTTTTCGATGAATTTTTATTTTCTGCCAATTTCATGCCTTGGTTTGCTAACATAGTCAATTTTCTTGTAATAGGAAAGATGCAGCTTCAATGGATGCACCAAGACAGAAGAAAATTTTTGACTGAGGTGAAATTTTTTTATTGAGATGACTCATATTTGTTCAAATATTATCCTGATCAAATCATTCAGAGATGTGAAAAAAAAGTTTGCCCCAGTGGTTTAATATATTAAGTTTTGATGATGACAAATACTAGACAAAAAGAATGAAACTTATGCTACATAGATGTACTTAATAGATTGTGTTGGATCATGCATAATCATGTACTCTATCTTATTATATTTTATACAAGAACCATGCATATTCTTTATAGAATTATTTATAGAATATATCCAATAATATGTTACATGAGTGATATTAAATTAATATTGGATTTGATTCTACTTAAATGAAAATGTACAAAGTGTTCTTTGTTGCATCCTATATAGAACATATCTATTAATAATTGATAAATGTATTATTTGGATATGTCTATGAAAGTCTTATATGCATGTTAGACTAATTAGAGTTATTTATTTATGAATCATGTATATAAAAGATATTGAATTATGAGTTTAGACTAACTATGTTTTAAGTGAGCAATACTTTGAATGATAGTTTGAGTACCAAGAATGAGCATTGTAACAATAAAGTAAAAGGTCTCAATTATGCTCAACTCAAGGAAAATGCGAATGCCTATTTCATGAAGGTTTTGATGATAACAAAGCCAAGTCAAAGACCAAGTCCAAAGGAAGTACAATTGGTATAGTTAGTAGGACTTAGAGTCTTTTATGTGAGAAGCTATCAATATATCTCAAAATATTTTGTGATATTTTTGAAAGAACTCAAATATGTTTTTTAAATCTTTACAAATGGTTTTTACATATTAAAATGGCCAACAAACATGTTTTGAAAAGCTAGTCATTGTGGTAGTTAAAAACTATGAAAAATAGTCAAGTTTGAGTTTTAAAAAACTGACCTTTTCTTACTCTTTTGATCATAACTTTTAAAATACTTTATTTTTTGTTTTGAAACTTATTTCATATGAAAATAGACGCAAAGATCTTTCCAATGAGTGGTCATTTGCTTTGAACGGATAATAAATGAAGAAGTTATTACCATTTAAAGTCAGTTTTCAAAATCAGAGTGTTGTAATTGATTATGTAATCGATTACCACTCTGGCATAGGCTCTGCAATCGATTACATAATGTTGTAATCGATTACATCATACCCAAAAGGCCCAGAATGTGTTCTAAGAATCATGTAATCGATTACAACATCTATGTAATCAATTACAACGAGTCTGAAAGTCTGTAACGACTATTTTCTACACATTTAATGTGTTATTAATTACCCCCCAACGACTCTTTTTATCAGAACACTGTAAATAGATGTTCTTAGGTCATCTTTTACATATAACAAACATTGAAAAATATCATTCTATTGGGTTTAATCCAAGTTTCATCTTTTCCCTCCATATACTCTGTTTTTGAGATATTCTTGAAAGAACTTCATAGGGCTTCAATTGGTAATACACACTCTTGGGAGAGTTTCTTTCTTCTTCTACTCTTTGATTCTTTGTAAAAAAGGTGAGATATCTCTCAAGGAATTGTAAAGAGGGTGAGATATTCCTGAAAGTTGAGGTTCAAACACAAGGGTGAGGTATCCCAAGGTGTGAAAAGTGCTCCAGTTTGTAAATGTTTCAAGCACCTGTTCATGCTTGAAGTGATAGTGGAAAATCTCGGGTGGTTTACTTGAGGGTTGGACGTAACCCACAAGCGGTTGGTGGCTGAACCAGGATAAATCATTGTATTTGCTTCTCTAAACTCAAACTCCTTTATATTTGTGTTTTAATCTCATATATTTGCTCGAATACTTTCTGTGTGGGTTGTTCATTTTCAAGTGCATCTTTCTATCTTCTATATTCATTCACTTCAATTGATAAATAGCTTCAAAGAAAATTTCTTTTCAAGTATTTGATAAATGTTTTCAAAGAGTTTCTATCTCCTTTACATTTGTACTTTAATTTTATATGCTTGAGTTGAATTTGATATTTATTTTATTTGCTTGATTTATCCTATAACCCAAGTTGTATTTGAGTAGTCCACAATAGTTGTATCTTTGTTAGACTTATTATGCTGCATGTGTTGATTGAAAATATCAAAATGCATAATTTCTTAATGTTGTTTTAAAAACTTGTGATCACCCAATTCACCCCCTCTCTTGGGTGATGGTTGTCATGGCTAACAGGAGATGTGTACCCAACAGTGAGGTAGGTAATGTCATTAAATTTTGTCACTCAAAAGCATGTGGAAGTCACTTTTCTTCAAAGAAAACAATTATGAAAATCTTGCAGTGTGAATTTTTTTGACCCACTTTATTTAAGGACAATTATATATTTTGCAAAAGTTAGGAAAAATGTCAAAAATTGGATTCTATTTCTAAATGAGACATGATGCCTCTGAACCTTATCCTTGTCATTGAAATTTTTTATTGTTAGGGAATTGATTTCATGGGTCCATTTCTACCATCATTTGAATTTGTGTATATTTTGGTTGCAATTGATTATGTCTCAAAATGGATTGAGGCGATTCCATGTCGATATAATGATCATAAAACTATTCTTAAATTTTTAAAAGAAAATGTCTAGAGTCGATTTGAAATCTCTCGAGCTATCATCAATGATGGGGGAACACATTTTTGCAATAAACCATTAAAATCCTTAATGAAGAAATATGGCATTATACACAAAATTGTCACCCTTTATTACCCTCAAACAAATGGGCAAGTAGAATTAGCAAATAGGGAGATTAAACAAATGATGCACTTTGGGCTTACTGTACTGCTTTCAAAACATCTTTAGTCATGTCATCCTATCGGTTAATCTATGAAAAACCTTGTCACTTACCTGTAGAACTTGAGCATAAAGCATTTTGGACCATTAAAGCTTTCAACCTAAACCTTAATGATGCTTGTAAGTTACGCAAATTATAATTAAATGAACTTGAGAAATTGAGAAATGATGCATATGAAAACTAAAATTTATAAAGTTAGAGCAAAAACTTTTCATGACAAATCAATTTTGAGAAAATCTTTTGAAATTGGTCAAAAAGTTCTGTTTTATAATTCTCGTCTTCACATATTCCCTGAAAAATTGAGATCCAGGTGGAGTGGCCCTTTTGTTGTCAAACATGTGTATCCTCATGGGGTCATAGACATTGAGAACCCTAAGAATGGTAATGTGTTTAAGGTCAATAGACAAAGACTCAAACTATTTCTGGAAACCCAAGTTATTGAGGTAAGAATTCATCTCCCTTTCTAATCCTTGTTATGAGAAGAATTTATTTTAATTTTGTTGCTTTTTTTTTTATTGTTCTTTGTAACACTGGTTAAGTGGCAGATAACGGTACTTTGTGGCTCTCAAGCTAGTTTGTTTGTCAGTTTTCCATAATAACTGATTCATTCTCCTTTAAAATGGATGTCATTCTCTCCAATTTAAGAAAACATTTTCCTTTTCTTCCTCAAAATGCTCTAACAAAAATCTACAAAGTTAGGTGTGAAAGATTGAGAATGTTAATGCACAAGGGCATCCTGGAAGATATATACTGGATATTCGAAGCAAAGGTCCATTTAGCAGGTGAATCTTCAAATTCATTTGCCTCATATATGCCAAGTCTTGGTAAAAGTTCGTATTCTAAAAGAAAAAGAGCGAAAAGAATGTAAGTTTATTACAAATATACATGATGGAATTGTAACATGCGATGTCGTTCTTTGGGGATGGTTTCCATAAATCGAGAAGATAAAATATACTTTATTAAGAATGGAATAAGTAAGGAGTCATTAGATGATATTTTATTGACTCTTGAGATGCATTCTTGTGGAGTTGTGTATCGTGAACTTCTTAATTTGTGAAATTTCTTCGGGGATGAACATAAGCGTTACAGTCTTGGGAATCTGACTCAAAAAGACTCTGTTTGCCAATTTATAAGAAAATTGGATGGGAAGTTTATCATCAACTCATAGAAGGCATTTAAGTCATTACTGGATGTAAAACCAGAGGAAGATGTGAGCCACAATCACAGTAACATTATCTTGTTCATTTAAAAAAAAAGGTGATCAAAAAAGTACCATGTTTTTAATCGAGTGTGGAGCCCCAAACCTTAGGGTTAGACCCATCATTGACTTAGGTTGGACCTTTGCACGCTGGCCCTTAAATAAGGTTCGTGTGCCATGCTTTGTAGAAAGTTGTCTTCAATGTTCCCAAGCCAAGCTTTTAGGCTCTGTTGAAGTGTTGGTCTATAGATTTAGACCCGTGTTTATAGTCTACGTGAAACAATCTCTGAGGTCTGCACTGGCATTAATTTGCTAGGCTTCAGATCGGCATATCCTGGCTATGGCAGAGTTTCATACTTCTTAGAATATGAGTTCTTTATTGAATCTACAAGGGTACAATAATTGGTATTCCATAAGCGGAAGGCCTGCAAGTAAAAATGTACTGATGACACGCAGTCTAAAGATATTCCATCTTTGTTGAAAAATGGGCGTGAGAGCCTAGCCTCCAGTTTTGGACTAGTTCTAGGTCTCATTTTATCTTTTCAAGAAAAATAATAATAAAAAAATTGATGTTTCTTAATTTCAAACTTTTCTGACAACAACTAACTTACTCATATAAGTGCTATCATTACATTTTTCATTCTTTTCGCTATTTAAACGCTCCATTTTCTTCATTTTATCCTAACTCATAATCATTCAAAGGGAGGGTAAGAATAGAAATGGAGGGAGCTTCTGTTCATTAATTTACAAATATTTATGTATTTTGTGGGTCAAGTTTTGGGAAGGGTACAAAGTTTGTAGAAGCAACATGCACTCTTGGTTGAGAGCTTGCTGTGAGAAAAATTCATGTAGTATATGAGGGAGGTAACATTGGGTTAATGGGGGTTGTATCAATCATTGTACATCTAGGAGACAGTCAAGTTTTAGGTATCATTCCTAAAGCTTTAACTTAAAGGAACATAACTGAAAAGACAATTGGAGAGGAACTACGAGTATAAACTATACATGAACAAATGACTAAAATGCTTGACAATTCTGATGCATTCATTGCCTTATTAGGTGGCCATGGTACTTTGACAGAAGTTTTTCAAATTATCTCTTGGGCCCAACTAAATATCCACCATAAACCCATAGGTTTGTTGAATGTTAATAATTTTTTTAATGATTTGTTATCTTTTCTTGACCATGTTGTGGAACAGAACTTTATCACGTATTCGGCCAAACAGATCTTTGTCTCTGCTTCCACTATCATTGAGTTAATTGATAAATTACAAGCTTTTATTTATGAACCTGATCCAGTAAAAGCTCAGATAAATTGGTCAGAGGGAAGTAGCAAGGAACGTGGATTTGATCTGATGCTCCATCTATAACTTACCTTTACCTTTGGTTTTATTTATCGTACTTTGTTTCTGTTTAAATTTGTGTCCAGTTTCTCTTCTCCATAATAGCCACAACAAGTAATATCTTCTATCCTTTACTCATATATATTTTAAAATTGAAGACAATGTTATGATCTGGTTGGGGGTGGGGAAGGATAGTTGACATAAAATGAAAAAATGGGGAAGTATGTTTATTAGTATGATTGTCAGTAATTTACTAACAGCAAAACAAATTAAGTATGACAGAGTAATTTTACTCTTGAAATAATTTTACTCTTGAGACACATCTTAAGTATGGTAGAGTAAGGAGTAAATTTTACTCTTGAAGTAATTTTACTCTTGAGATGCATCTAAATTGTGGATTAAGAATGATATATGTATGCCTTATGAGATTTTGAGCCTATTCATGAATGGATTAAATATTTGTACCATTCTCTTCTTTCTTATGTGATTTTTACTCATGGCATTGTTATTCTAGAATTTGCTTTGACTCTATTTGAGGCTACATTTTCACATGCATATATAAACATGATTGAGACATTTTTCCTGAAATAACTACTTTAACCAAATAGCCAAATTTGCATATTTTCCCTTGCTTAACGCCTTTGAGCTTATTTAACTATTCCTTGTTTTTAGCTCATTAATGCCTTAAAAAAAACATGTTCTTACCCAACCTTAGGAAATAAGAGAGCATTGACATTGGATGAGTTCTTGAACAAGTGTGCGGGTGTGTGTGTGTGTGTGCAAAATAGTTTATGAAAAAGGAAAGAGTAGTCATCTTAAAAAAAGTGTAAAAAATGGTCAACAAGGTAAAAAGGCGAAGTGAAAAGAATATATAAAGAGAATTTGCATTAGGTAGAGTTAGGATGAACTTTCATGCTTATTATTTGAACTCAACCCTAATGTTCTTTTATTCTCTTTGGTATTTAACCTGTCATATCCATATTATCCCCCTCTTTTACCTTGACCCCATTACAACCTTGAATAAAGTCCTCTTGATTTGTGCCTGCATGTGTTTTGAGTAGTGGAGAAGTAGAAAATAAGCAAGTTTATGGTGGTGCAGTTTTTCATGGGTTTAATTGAGTGAAATAGATACCCTTCAAACACGTGAGGGATTGAGATTGAATCTTGTGAGGATCTATCATTCTTGACTCATGCTTTTCAATTGAAGTTTTCTTGTGTGTTGGTTTGAGATGTGAAGAAACGTTACCTCATAAATGTTTTGATCCCTTGATTTTTTGGTTGCTCTTCTTACTTATAAACTTTTGCATTCTTGAATATCATTGGAAATTGAGTCTTTTAAAGTTTTTAACTTTTGAGTTTTTGTTGTTTTTCCTTATTCCCTAATTTTGGTCTTATATGTTTTACCCGGAAGTGCAAAAAGTTAAGTGTAGGAAAATTTGATAGCAATATATTTTATTCATTTAATAATCCTTTCATTGGGCTTCTAAAGGTTCAATTAGGCTTAATTAAGTTAGTTTTGTCACATTTTATGATATTGAGCCTAATTGGATCATTGAAATAATTATTGCATGAATTGACCTTAATTTGTCTATTTGGCAGTGTTTAGTAAATTTGCTATAATCTGAGTTACAAATATTTGATTGATTGATTTTGATCTTAATAGCTTGACCTCTGTACATTCATTAGCCCATTTCTTAAGCTATAGGAGTACAATTGATACAAAACTAAGCCCAAATGAAAGTTAAGACCAAATCTACAACTCTCATGAGAACACAAGAGCTGAATCGGATGTCTGGTAGGTCATATTGGGCCTAGAAGTTAGAACAAAGGTACTACTACTAGAACTCGAATATTGTGCAAAGATTGAGTCATAGCTTGGGCTATAGGAGTTAAATTAGGCTGAAACTAGTGGCATTGGAAAACCAAGACAAAACCCTTCAACTTTCATGAGGGCCACTTATGCAATAGGTAACATTATGACAGAGTTATAGTCATATGAAGATAGCTGAATTGTTTGAGTGGGGAGACAAGCGTGACAATAATTTTTCACTCGTCTTACTCATTAAACAACTCTATTGTCATTTTTCACTCATCTACCTACTCATTAAACAACTCCCTTGTCATTTTGTACCCTTCACGCTCTATAAAAGGAACCATTGGTTGCTCATTAGAAGCATCTTGGTTTAGAGATCAATATATTATTCTTGTATTATTTGTTTCTCTTGTTATAGTTTTTTTTGTTCTAACTAGAAGTTATGTTTATCTCCTTCTTCTTCTTTTTTTATTTATTCTTATTCATGAATAACTAATTCTCATTTTACTTAGGTGAAAGGGCGAAACTTTTGGTAATGAAATAAGGCTTGCTTGAATGTTATATGATCAAGTGGTCATTAAATGTGTTGTATTTTGTTTCCAATCAATTTAAAAACCCTCCTTGTAAAGTGGAGATCTTGATTTGTTGTAGACAAGAGATTGGTACAATGAATGTTTGAACCTATTTACAAGTGTTGGCGTTAGTGGATAATTAATAGAATCATAATATAATTATATATATAATCTTAAATGAACCTTGAATGCTGTATTTTCCGATTGAAACCTCCGTTATGCATGGATTCTAATTGAGTTATAAAAAGAATTAACCTTACCCTTTTTTTACTTACCAATAGTGGATCTCCTAACCTAAGCAAATTTTTTTCATTTGTGAACAAATTTTATCACCTTTATTGTTGTGACAAATTCTTTCCTTACCTCAAAGAATTTTTCTTCATCAATTTCTTGTGGATCGACCTTGGACTCCCGAGAATTTATTACTTAAGATAACCTGCACTTGGGTTTGTAACATATCAATTCGCATCATCACACATTTGTGACCTAGAAATAAATTCTCCACATTTATTTTCATTAACTAAGCAATCTAAGCCACTTCTGAAGTTAATAACAACTATATATATTTCACATATAGTGTTATAGCAATGTGCTTAAACATGCTCAGAAAGTAATAAAACTTAACAGACATGATAAACAAGTATTAGGCTACCTCTATAACCATATACAAGTCTACCATATTTTTCCAGGGTATTACATGTTGGATTCTTTAATGATATTGTAAAATTATTTGCCTTGGAAATCTATACATATATGGAGAAAATTTAACTGTGTTGGTATGTAATTATTGATAATATTAAATACTTTTAAACTTTTAAAGAGAAGAAAAATGCTACAAGCAAAGAAAAACTTAATAAGGAAGCATGCCAACTTATTTTGTTTAAAATTTTGATTAAACTTTTTCTTTATTATGTTGTATTTTCCAAAATAAGATAGCGGAGTCGAAAAATATACTAATTATGCATAAATATTTACAGAAAAATACAAATTGTGATAAAAATAAAAGGACAATAATTATATAATCTATAAAGAGAAGGTATATACTTTCATATTCTGACACGTGTCATTATGACATAAAACAATATGTTTAAAAATTTGTTATGTAACAAATACATGATCCCAATAACTGTCATGTGAAAAATACATGATCTCAATAACTACCATGTGACATTCCAAATTGCAATTTAAGGGGAAGGTGTAAATATGTCGACAAGTTTAAATTAAATTTATTTCTCATACATACAAATATAAAAATTTATAATCATGAAGTAATTACCTTGATATATATACCTTTACATATCAATTCATATTCAAAAAAATTCACTTATCTTTAATTTACCACGTTATTAATTATTTTTATTGGTGATCGATCTTAAAATTTTAAAATTTTCGTAGATGTCTAATACAATCTCTATATATACTTGTCATCCTAAATTAATTAATTATATTTTAAATTACTATTTTTTCATATAATTATTCTATATTATTTAGAAAACTTCAATATAATATATATATATATATATATATATATATATATATATATATATATATACACATGAGTGAAAATTTTGCATGAAAATATAGTAAAATTAATTAAATATAATTTATTATTAGGAAACTACAAATTTATTAAGTGTTTTTAAACTAAGAAAATATAGTAATTTTTTTGGTATAGTCTTAATAATATATAACATCCAAATAAATAAACACATAAAAATTAATATTAAAAGAAAAACTATAGAATCAAAAATTGAAATTATATGAAACTATATAAACTAATTATTTATTACGAAATCATATAAAAAAAATTTATTGAGAGGTATGAGAAGAACCGGTTAACAAAAAGAAATAAATGATTTTAAATAGGTCTCATTGTAAACTCCACTAATTATAACTTAATCAAATTTATCTAAACCACTTGATATGTTATGTTTTTAGATTAAGTATATTTTTCTTATTTATGTTAATATTTTTAATTTATTTTGTGCATTGTATGGGTACAAAACAGTAATTGAGAAAAAAATTTACTTTATATGTATTTCATGCTTCTAAGAGTGTTTTCTTCTCCTATACATTTAGTTCACTTCTAAATAAGTGCCTTGTATACGTGTTGGATTCTTTAATGATATTGTAAAATTATTTATCTTGTAAATCTATATACATATGGTAAAAATTTAATTGGATTGGAATGTAATTAATGATAATATTAAATGCTTTTTAACTTTTGAAGAGATAAAAAATGCTATATGCAAAGAAAAACTTAAAAAGGAAGCATGCCAACTTATTTGGTATAAATTTTGATTGAACTTTTACTTTATTATGCAGCATTTTCTAAAATAAAATAGTGGAGTCGAAAAAGATAGTAATTATATGTAAATATTTATGAAAAAATTTGTAAAATTGTGATAAAAATAAAATGACATTAATCATATAACATATAAAAAGAAAGTACATGTTTTCATTTTCTAACCTGAAACATGTTTAAAAATATGTCATATGAAAAATACATGATCCCAATAACTGTTATGTGACATCTCATATAGCAATTTAAAAGAAAGGTGTATAATATGTGTCGCTAGGTCCAAATTAAATTTATTGCTTACACATACAAATATGAAAATTTATAATCACATATTAATTACATTGACATATATAACTTTGCATATCAATTCATATTCATATTCATATTCAAAATTATTCAAAAAACTCTCACCTATCTTTAGTTATATACAATATTAATTATTTTTATTGGTGATTGATTTTAAAATCACAAAATTTTCGTAAGTGTTTGATATCATCCCTGTTATATATATTCTCACCCAAAATTAAATAATTATATTTTCATATTACTATTTTTATTCTATATTATTTTTTTAACTTCAATATATAAATCACACGGAGTGCAAATTTTGTATGAAAAAATAATAAAATTAATTAAATGTAATTTATTAAGAGGAAACTAAGAAATTATTAAGTTTTTTAAAAAAAAATTCGTTCATATATACAATATATAATATTTAAATATTTTATATTTATATTTCCTAGCATTGAAAATTTTAAATGAAAATATATTAATATTTACATATATGAAATAAAAACTTTACAAGAAGACATGATAAAATCAATTAAAAAGTTTAGATTTATAATAAAATTTATTTAGGAAGATCTTTTAAATGCAATAGAAATCCAATATCATATGATATTAAAGTTTCATTTTTTTATTAATTGTTTACAGGATTTGAGATAATTTTTGTAAACAAATATTGAAAGAAATTAACCTCAATAGAGCATTGATATAACATATGTATTAGGCAAACTATAGTTCTATATCATATTGAA
This sequence comes from Ormosia semicastrata, assembly GCA_029884595.1. Taxonomy (NCBI): domain Eukaryota; kingdom Viridiplantae; phylum Streptophyta; class Magnoliopsida; order Fabales; family Fabaceae; genus Ormosia; species Ormosia semicastrata. The sequence continues at coordinate 1,567,914 of JAQQTO010000022.1, read as the reverse complement.
ATAGATTGGATTTGTGAAAGAAAATAAAATTAAAGAACTTAAGAATCCATATGTCAATTGATTGATTTGATTAATATGTTATTTTATTTAGTCTACTTAAATTGTGTAAAATAAATGTATAGGTTATAAAATGTTAAGGTATTTGAATGCATTGAATATCATTTGATTATATTATTATTGACCATTTCAATTTTTATTAGGTTTTTTTTCATTGTTAGGTAATTTGACATTAGAGGCCAACTTGGTATATTCTTAATAGTAAGTTGATAAAACATCCAAATGAATAAACATATAAAAATTAATATTAAAAGAAAAAACTATATAATAAAAAATTAATATTATTTGAAAATATATAAACTAATTATTTACTGAAATGTGATAACAAAAAAAAAATTATTGAGAAGAGTTATAGCTCGATTATCGTAGCATGGAAAGAGTGGTTAATAAAAAAAATTGAGTGGGTCCTATTATTTAGTTTATTAATTGTAACTTAATCAAATTTATTTAAATTATCTAAAATATTATATTTTAAATTAAGTATATATATTATATTTATTTTAATATTTTTTAATTTATTTCGTGCATTGCACATATACAAAATACTAGTTTGGAAAAAATATATATATATATATAATTTGTGTCTTTGACCTTCACCAATATGCTGACTTGGCCCCATGACGGCAATAATCATCCAATAAAACGCGTTATGGTATATTTATATGTATTCATACATATTCATATCGATCGCGCTATTTGTCCAACCAAAAGACTCCAACTTTTATCCACCGTATGTCACGTGTCATCATTTGAAATTTGAAATATGAAACTGTTCACGTTAAGAATAAGTGGTTAATACGTTATGAATAAGTGGTTAATCAGTATAAGTTTCTGGTTAATACATTCGAAATAAGTAAGTAGTTAATACGTTAAGAATAAGTGGTTAATCAGTATAAATTTCTGGTTAATACCTTCGAAATAAGTGGTTAATCTATATCAGTTTCTGGTGAATCTGAGAAAGAGTTCCTAATAATGAATAAGTGGTTAATACGTTAGGAATAAGTGGTTAATCAGTATATGTTTCTGGTAAATTCAAGAAAGAGTTCTCAATAATGAGTAAATGGTTAATACGTTAAGAATAAGTGGTTAATCAATATTAGTTTCTGGTGAATCCAAGAAGTAGGAAATGAGAAGCGAGAAATTAAATGGTTAATACGTTAAGAATAAGTGGTTAATCAGTATCAGTTTCTGGTGAATCCCAAAAGCGGGAAATGAAAAGCGAGAAATTAAATGGTTAATACGTTAGGAATAAGTGGTTAATCAGTATCAGTTTCTGGTGAATTCAAGAAGCGGGAAATGAAAAGCTTGAAATGAAAATATTGGCATACGAAAAAGTCAACAAACATACGTACGGAAGCATAGGGTGAAGGAAAGTTGGAGTATTTTGGTTGGACGAAAAACGTTTTCCCATATTCAGTCTGCATAAATATTTCTATTTTATATTAATTATATTCAATAATCTTACTGGCTGAGGTTTAGTTTCTAGCTGTATATTTCTATTACAAGAGGAACAAACTTGCCAACTGTTTGCTATTTGATTGTACTTTGTCAACAAGTATTGGCCTGCGGGTTGCAGCCAATTGGTACTTGCCCTATCTTTGATGTTAAATTAAGTTTTCGAAAACTACATGGTCTATTTGCCCCTTTCCGGAGAGTCACAAGTTTCAGTTTTGAAATAGTGTTGAGTTTGTGAATTCGTTTAAACTTCATCAGTTGAAACACATTGAATTTACATACCATCAGATTATGACTTATCTACGGTGATAGGTAATATAAAAAGAACCATATTTAATTACTAATGTCATAGCTTTGAAATCACATGTTCTACAATTCTCCTTTAAGTGAATAAGTCTTTGCTTTAGACTAACCAAGTTATTACGAATATGCGTTGATAAGTGATATCAACAAATCAATTTAATCTTTGTTTTTGAAGTTTTAAACCTAGCATAACAGTGAACTTTCTGCATATATGGAGAAAGTACGAGTTTCAATTATAGCCTCCATTTTTACTTTCCGATACGGATAGATGTAATTAAGTCATTAATTTATGAAAAAAAATTAATTATACATAAATGTGACATGTTATCTTTATATATATTCACAAAAAATTAAAAATAGAGAATAATTTTTTATGATGAATAAATTTAGTAGGATCTTTTTTTTTATTTCTAACTTTTTATCTCTTATATATAAAGATGACGTGTTACATTTATATGTACACAAAATATCTCTAATTTATAAACCTATATATTCAGATTAGCTACTAAATGTAAAAGTAAGTCTTGGTATCCTTACTCAATTGAATAATTTTTTATAATTTCATTATTCGTTTAATTTTATACTTTAACCATTTTTTAACTCATTCACAAATTTATTTTGCATATCACAAAAATGTTACAATTATATACAATTTAATTTGACATATATCTCATACGAATATATGATGGATATATATCTACCGTATTTGAGTTGGACAAAATTTTTTTTCTAACTTTTTATAAATGTTAAATTTTATCAATCCAAACGTCCTTGAGAGTTCTCAATATATAAATCAGGTTCATAAAGTTTCATACAATTTAAAAATTAATTGATATTTCATCTAAACATTTTATTTAACTAATAATTTTTTTAAATATAAGTAAACATTGGTTATTAGATTATATACTTAAATGAATATTCAAGTTATCTAAAATTTGATATATATGATCATCAACATAATACCACATGATTTAATTATTTGATTGGTTAAATTTGCATTTTATAAAAAATTATTTAACATTATAAGCGTACTGGACGTACTCCTCAAGTAAATGAATCACTTCCCATATGATACATATATCATGATTTCTTATGAAAACATTTTAAACTTAAAAGTATGGAGAAAATACAAATATGTTTTTTTCAAATTATTTTAATATGTGAATTCGACTAAAATTAGTAAACTCATGGTTTTATAAATACTCTAATGAGCTTAATGTTAATCTATAATAAAAAAAAATTATACTATCATCAAATTTTGTGCTGATATAGCACTGAAAATGTTTAACTTTTTAAATAGTTGTCATGTCAATATCATTTAATGATATTATGGTTCTTAATTAGATAATATATATATATATATATATATATATATATATTTATTTATTTATTTATTTATCTGAGATAATAATATATTTAAAACATTGTTTTATAGTAACGTTTTATCAAAATTATACTATGTCAAAAATAATTCTAGCAGAAGTACGAACTTCGCTCGCATATCAGCGTGTCTAAAGGCCGGTGGATAATAACTTTTTCATCAAGTACATAACTTCAATTCTAAATTGACTTACGTTATGAATTGTGCTGATCGAATTCATTTTTTTTTTAAATAGAATATTATGTGTATGTATGTGAAATTAATGGTAGTCCGAAGTTGTCCAATCAGATGAAACTAAATAAGAATTCAATCCTTCATTCAACAAAGTTTATATGTTGCCTTTTTTTATGTGTATATGTAGTCTTTTGAAGATTGAAGGCTCCCTCATTTATGTATCATTCATATGAATTGGTAATATGTGTGTAGACAATAGCCATCACTAGTTTATGGCTATTTATCTGCATAAAAATGACTCAAATCATTTATTTCAACACTCTAAACTTTTCATGAATATGATTCATATGATCTATATATTTTAAAGCGTTTTAAAGGGATAAGATATTTCGCAAGTATATAAGTTTAATTCATATTATCAATTATTAAATTGACTAACTATACGCTGAAAACGTTGTGAACCAATTCAAGTTAAAATAAACTTTGAATTAATATTTTTTTAAGTTGGCAATCATTAGAGTGCATATATCAGGGCATATATAAGTACATATAAGAAGTCAATCACGGCTTCTCTTTCTATCTACGAAATTTAGCAGTCCAATATCGGAGGGATAAAAAAAGGCTTTCTAATCCAACCCACTCTGCACGTGCCGCGTTCAAAACTTACCCTAGAGCTGGGTGGGATACATGAGCGGAGTAAAATAGTGCTGCAGGTTAGCACCCAAAAATAAAAAAGAAAAGAAAAAAAAGGTTAACAAAAAAAAAACGTGCGTCAGGGTAAAGTCAACGTACATTTGGGGTCAATTTACTTCGTCCCATATTCCCACGATCCTCATTTAAATAATTATCTTGCTTAATTAAGCTACTAATAAAGTAATATTTATTTATACTGAATATTATTTTTGTTACAAAACATAACTTCTTATATTAATTTAACACTCATCTTAAACATATCTTTTAATTCATACGAAACAATGGATTAATTTTAAGATTATAATTAATAACTATATATATTTTAAATTTAAATAACTATCTTGCTTAGTTAAGTTACTAATAAAGTAATATTTATTTATATTGAATATTATTTTGGTTGTAAAACATTCCTTTTTTTTTTACTAATTTAATACTCATCTTAAACATATCTTTTAATTCATATGAAATAATGGATTAATTTTAGGAGTATGATTAATAATTATATATATTTTGAATATTCATAAGTGGGGGCGAAACGAGTAAGGTGTGACCTTTAATATTTTTTTGTGGGACAGGTTTGGATTTTCATCCCTCAAACCCAACGGGCAGATAGCAGCAGGGTTGTGTGTTATTTTAAAGGTAAAAATGATATTTTAATCTCTTATCTTTATTTCTTTTCTTAAAGGTCTTATATCATTTTTTTAAATTTAATCCATTATCTTGTAAATCGTTTATAATGTGGTCATTTCATTTAGGTTTTGTCACCTCCTAACAGAAGTGATAATGTGTTACTAACGATGATATTGTGACGATAATGTGTTACTAACGATGATAATGTGACTATGACGTGATGATGATGCGACTATTACTAATTAGTAACACATTATCACTTTTGTTAGGGATAACGAAACCCTAATGGAAGGGCCACAATGAAAATAATTTGTAAAATAAGGGATTAAATTGACAAAAAAATAATATAAGACAAAATTTAAAAAAATATAGACAATGGACCAAAATGCATTTTTTGTCTATTTTAAAAGTTGTGGGGTATGGTTGGGTTGAGTAAAAACTCACCTATACCACCCACCTTATTGCCAAGCCAAGGGATACTATTTTGTCTACCATCAAATTAATAATAATAATAATAATAATAATAATACAAAATATTGCTTCTGATTCAAATTATACTTCATGCATATCATGTTTATTAAATTTAAATTAACCAAGAATTTATTTTCACTTTATTAAAGTATATACATACGTACATATATGTATCTGCCGTTAAGGGATTATTTTATTTTGTCAAGAATTGTGGTTCACGCAACAAATATTTGTTAACTGACCTCTGAGTTTTGAATACGTTTGACTCTAAATAATGTTAGGCACACATTTATACACATAATCATCTTAAATTTACACAGTTTATATAGTTTAATGTTAATTAGGTTTACTAAAATTTATATGCCTCTATACTCTGATTTTGATACCATTATTATGGGCAAAATTACGCTAACCTTTCTTGAAGTTTAACAAAATTATATCTACGTCTTCTTTGTTTAAAAAATTATACCGATTTTCATTAAAATTTGTATTATTATTATATTTACTTCTCTAATATCATTACACTTACCTTCAGTGTCTATCTGTTTTAGAAAAAAGTTAGTAAAAAGATGCAAATAAAAAGAGTATGATTATAATTTCACTAAATATGAGGGAATGTTAGTATAATTTGTTCTTATATTAATGTAAAGTGAGGGATAATGTAGAGATGTATCAGAATCGCTATTATTCTTTGTCCCCAATAAGGGGCACACCTTGATGTACAGTTGTACACAACGGATTGCAGCACCCATATAATTAAGTTAGAGTTGCAACAACCAAAAGGGCCTTGACGAGCGCCGAACTCAGTCAAAATTATAACCGAAGTTATTACTTAAGCTTGTAGCACAGTGACAATACTGGATCATCTCCACGAGGATTGTAGATGCAATTTAATCAAATCAAGTGAAAGTTTAGCAAAGGGGGATTTGACAGTTTAAGATTGCACTTAACAAAATTAAAGGAAGAAATAACAATTAAAGAGTAGTCAATTTAGAAACCTATCCAAGATTAAGTGGATTCAATCATAGACCCTTCATAGAACACTTGAAGCGCAATTGAATTGTTAATTTGGATCTAACCGAGATCTCTGCATCAAATCCAGAATTCATACTAGACGATCGTCTAGAATTCAATTAACAAGTGATAAACACAAATCCGCAATCACACCATTCATGAAGATCTATGTTAATTTCAAGTACCAAATTCAATTAACTTAGGCACAAATCAGTAACCTAATCTTTCCAATTCTGTGATTAATTTAGATCAATCAGTTCTAAATTTCATCACAAATCTCAATCTTAAACCAAGATCAAATCAGATCAACATAAATAGAATCACCATGCATGCATTCAAGATCAAGAAGAAGAAAAGAGAAGAAGAAAAGAGAAATTCAATTACAAATCAAATACAATACATAACCAAGGTCTCAAGAATCCAAACCACAATCTCTTCAAGAGTTCTAAATTGACCGAAAGTAGCTTAGCCCTCCATTACCATGAAGGGGAGCATCAAAATATATAAAAGCTATGAGAAACTATGAAGAAACAAGAAGAAACTATGAGAGAAATGAAGGAGAATACAACTTATCATTCATGATAACCAATGGTGCCTTTTATAGAAGTCTAGGGTGACAAAGGGGAGTGGGTGGATGAGTGGGTTGGTGGAGTGGAGTGGTTGAGTGGGTTGGTGGAGTGGAGTGGTTGAGGACGAAAATTTCTTGTCTGACTTGGAAGCCAAAAACGACCAACTATACTTCAGATCCATGAAAAGTACTCTTCATGAAAGTTGTAGATATTTGTCTTGGCTATAACATGCATATCTGGATCGTCCAATTTGGCTTCCTACAGCCCAAGATATGACCCAAATACCACAGGTTGCTCAAACCCAACTTCAGCACCTCTGTTCCGACTTGCAAGTTCAAACTGACCCATTAGACTTCATTTTTTCAAAAAGTGTTATTCATGAAAGTTGTTTATTTGGATCTTAACTATCAACTATCCAAATTTCAGCTCATCTCCATTATTACAGCTTGAGATATGATTTTATGAGTGCACACCATTCGGATTCTAGTGACAGAACCTGTATTCTGACTTCCATGTAAACTTAGGTCCCTTAGACATTTGTTTAGGACTTCGAGCTCTTCATCAAAGTTGTAGAGCTTCCTCTTAGCTTTCCTACAAGGTAAAATTCATGATTATCAGATATCAAGAACTCAAGTTATGGCCGAAATACAGAAATAGTGTCAAATCTCAATAATGCTAAAAATATTCAATTAGGACCAATTTGAGCTCAAACCCACAAAATCATACCAAACTCAATCAATTAAGAATATGAAGAGTGTAAATGACTAAACATAAGGGTTTCTTAATGAATAAAATATGTGATTATCAAATTCCCCCACGCTTAGCTTTTTGCACTCTTGGGCAAAACTCAAGATCAAAACAAGGACATAAGAGATTAACAAAAATGTAAATTCCAACGACATTCAAGAGCCCAAAATTTTACAATCAAGAAGAACAACCAAAGGTTCAAGGGATCAAAACATTCATGAGTTAACAATTCTCCACATCTCAAACCAACAAGCAAGGTATCTTCAACATGAATCGAGAATGATAGATCTTCACAAGATTCCCTCTCAATCTCTCAAAGTGTTTAAAAGGTAGGTATTTCACTCAATTCAACCTATGAAAATTGCACTACCATAAGCTTGCTTATCTTCTACTTCTCCACTACTCAAAACACACGCACACACAAATCATGAGGACTTTATTCAAGGTTGTAGTGAGGTCAAGGTAACAGAAGAGGATAAAATGGATATGAGAAAATAAATACCAAAGGAAATAAAAGCAAATGAGAGCTGAGTTCAAATAACAAGCATAAAAGTTCATCCCAACTCTAATGTATATCCCTTTACATATTCATTTCTCAATCTTTATATATATATATATATATATATATATATATATATATATATATATGAACATAACTATATACATACATTTTTCCTCTTTTTTTTTAGGTACTCTTTCCTTTTTCAATAACCATTTTGTACACACACCCCCACACTTGTTCAAAAACTCATCCATTAACCAAGCTAATGTTTTTTTATTCCCTAAGGTAAAGTAAGAACACGATTTTTCATTAAAGGCACATAATGAGCTAGAAACAAGAAATGGTCAAATAAGTTCAAAGGGGTTAAGTAAAGGAAAATATACAAGGTTGGCAGGAATCAGAGAATTTTCAAGAAGTCAAAAAAATGCTTGATATCATATTGAAAACAAGGTTGGCTATTCGGTTAAACTAGCTAATTAAGAAAGAGGGCCTCAATCATGTTCATGCATGCAAGTGAAATGTAGCCTAAAAAAGAATCAAAGCAAGTTCTAGAGTGGTCATTAACATGAGTAAAAATCACACAAGAAAGAAGAGAATGGCATAAATGTTGAATCCATCCATTAGGCTCAAAATCTCACAAGGTATGCATCCATCAAACTCAATTCATCAATTCAATCATCCATCACCAAGCATATCAGTTCAAGAAGGGAGAAAAGTTATTCAATCATGCAATGAACTTTTTCTATTTTTTTAAACAAAAAAAATGCTAAAATCTCTCCCCCACACTTAATATAACATTGCCCTCAATGTGAAAGAGAGATATAGAAAAGAGCAACACAACCTGATAAGAAGTGAATCAACGCCAAGCAGAAAAGAAGCACACTGTCAGTGCCGCATCAGACCCTTGCAGCTTGAAAAGCTGCTCATTAGGGAAGACATCATGGATAGGAAAAGTATCTGCCTCTCTTTCAATTCGGCTTAGGTGATCAGCCACTAAATTCTCTGCTCCACTTTTATCACGGATTTCAATATCGAACTCTTGGAGGAGCAAAATCCACCTAATCAACCTAGGCTTTGCATCAAGTTTCTTCAGGAGAAACTTCAGAGCTGTATGATCTGAAAACACAACCACTCTAGAACCAAGCAAATATGATCGAAATTTGTCTAAAGCAAAAACAATTGCTAAAAGTTCCTTTTCAGTGGTGGTGTAGTTGACTTGTGCAGGATCTAAAGTTCTTGAAGCATAGGAGATGACATGAGATATTTTACCGACCCTTTGTGCAAGAACAGCTCCTAAAGCATAATTAGAGGCATCACACATGAGCTCAAATGGGAGTGTCCAATCTGGTGGCTGGATGATAGGTGTACTGGTCAATGCTTGCTTCAAGTGATTGAAGGCATCCTTGCATTTCTAGTCAAAATGGAACTCCACTTCTTTTTGTAGCAAGTTGGATAGTGGAAGAACAATTTTGCTGAAATCTTTTATGAATCGCCTATAGAAACCTGCATGACCAAGGAAAGAACGAACCTCCCGCACGCATATGGGGTAAGATAGGCATGAAATAACATCTATTTTTGCAGGATCTACCTCAATACCCTTGCTAGATATTATATGCCCTAAAACTATGCCTTGCTCTACCATGAAATGACATTTCTCAAAATTCAGAACAAGGTTATCCTTAATGCATTTATGCAAAACCTGAGTCAAACTATCCAAACATGCATCAAAGGAAGAGCCATAGACAGTAAAGTCATCCATGAATACATCCATGCAATTTTCTAAAAGGTCAGAAAATATACTTACCATACACCTTTGAAAGGTGCCTGGAGCGTTGCACAGACCAAAAGGCATCCTTCTATATGTAAATGTGCCAAATGGGCAAGTGAAAGTAGTTTTATCTTGGTCTTCTGGGGCTATATGGATCTAAAAATAACCCGAACATCCATCCAAGAAACAGTAATGCGACTTGCTAGCTAATCTCTCTAACATCTGATCAATGAAAGGTAATGGGAAATGATCTTTCCTGGTGGCTTGGTTAAGTCGTCTGTAATCAATGCAAACCCGCCAGCTGTTTTGAATTCTTGTGGGTAGTAGCTCATTGTTTTGATTTTCAACTACTGTGACCCCAGATTTCTTTGGAACAACCTGCACGGGGCTCACCCATTTACTATCAGATATGGGATAAATAATGCCAGCTTGCAGTAGCTTGGTAACTTCCTTTTTTACCACATCCAGAGTCAGGGGGTTCAGTCTCCTTTGGGGCTGCCATACTGGTTTAGTATCTTCCTCTAACAAAATCCTATGCATGCATGTAGAAGGACTGATATCAGGAAGATCTGCAAGTGTCCATCCGATGGCTTGTTTATTCTGCCTCAAAACCTGCAGTAATTTTTCTTTTTGATCAGGTTACAAATTTTTAGCAACAATCACAGTAGCTTTCTCACCATCTTCCAAATATGCATATTTAAGATGGTCCGGCAAAATCTTTAATTCTAAGGATGGAGGTCAGTATAATGGAAGGCAAAGAAGTCATGTTTGAAACAACTAACTCAGCAATATAAATTCAACATACTTCTGACTCTCATTTTCACATGCTGCATCATTCAAGTCAGTAGCTACATCACCACTCATAACTGCATAAATCTCAGCACATGCAGCACATGGTACAATATCACAGCCAGCACATGTTTCACAAGTAACAGAATCTAGAAAATTAGCAATATCAGGAAATTCAGCATAAATATCAGCATAAGCATCATCAACTAGCATATCAATCACATCAACATGGAAAACAGAATGCTCCTCTAGGGGATGTCTTATGGCCTCAAAAATGTTAAATTGTACCACATCGACGCCAAATTCCATGGAAAGGGTGCCAGCATGCACATCTATCTTGGTCTTGGCTGTCTTGAGGAAAGGTCTGCCTAGGATCAATGGAGCATGGTTTGTGGAAGACTCATCTTCTATGTTCAGAATATAGAAGTCCGCTGAAAAAATTAGCTTATTCATCCGAACTAACACATTTTCTAGCACTCCTGCAGGATGAGCAGTGGTCCTATTTGCCAACTGAATCACTATACCAGTAGGTTGCAAAGTGCCAATGTTCAAGGACTGATATATTGACATAGGCATGACATTAATCGAAGCACCCAAGTCTAGCATTGCATGTTCAAATTTGGAGTTACCTATCGTGCAAGGAATTGTGAAAGTTCCAGGATCTTTGCATTTTTGTGGCATGCTTGGTAGAATCATTGCGTAAACATTTCGCCCATGCTTATTTTCTCAGTACTTAAGTCTTCTCTTGTGAATACACAACTCTTTGAGGAATTTGGCATACTTGGGAATCTCGCTTGATTGCATCAAGGAGGGGAATATTGATTTCCACCTTCCCGAATGTGTCCATGACTTCTCTTTCTATTTCGTTTGCGCAAAGATGCTTGGACCGTGTGACTGTTTGGAAAAGGTAGTGGAATGGCCGATTTGAATTCTCTCGCACATTTCTTCCGTGTCACATTTTTGACCGAGCTATCCACTTTCTTCTATTTCGGTCACCTTCTGGTTCTTGCACTTGTAGTTCAGGTTGTGGTGGAGTAGGACCGTCAACTTCTCTGCCACTTCTCAAGCTAATGGCACTTACATTGCCTCTTGGGTTATTGACTGTTTGTGAAGGCAATTGGTTCGACCCTTGACTTTTCAGCTCACTCAGAGTGGTTTCCATCTGCCCAATTTGAGTTTGTAAATTTTGGATGGTGGCATTAACATTCTGCTGAAACTGTTTCATCAAGTCTTCGAAAGGTGGCTCACCGGGAGTGGAGTCACCGGAACAGTAGTTTGGAGGGGTCGTGCATGGGTGCGGCGCGCAGTTGTGCTTGCCTAAATGCAGTGTGATTGGTACTTGTTGCTAGGCCTCGTAGCTTGGTATCTAAACTGCAGCTTGCTTTGTTGGTAGGGTTGTTGTTGTTGTTGACCGAATATTTCCATATCTCGGTTGGGATGGTCCCTCCACCAGGTTATAGGTATTAGAAAATGGATCATATCCGGGTCTTCTTTGTGATTGCCGATATTGGGGTCTACCAGAAAAATACCACCGCCGCAACATGATTGCTCGAAAAAATAGAACCACCATCCTGAAGTGTGGCACATGCATCAAGAGGGATGAGATGAACAAGAGCAAATGCCACACACAGCTTGCGACCATCTGCATTGGTGCTTGTTGTCCCACTGCTAACTGCATCACCAAAGAAGTTAATTCATCAAGTCTGTGTTCTATTCTCTGTTGGTCTACATGAGATGATTGAATCTCATTGACTCCTCTAGTTGAAGTAATAATTCGTGTGCCAAATTGTTGGGTGTTGGCTGCCATGTTTGCTATCAAATCTCTCATTGCTGCAGGGGTCTTGTCTACTAAGGCTTCTCCAGAGGCAAGCATCCACCATGCTTCTGTCATTTGGCAGAAGCCTTCATAGAAATATTGAATTAAGAGTTGATCGGTGATTTGGTGGTGGGGACAGACTCGAGCATAGCTTCTTGAATCTTTCCCAATATTCATGCAAGGTCTCTCCCTGTCATTTGTCTTATGCCACATATATCTTTTCTAATGGCAAGAAATTTCTAGAGGCAAGGAAAAATTTCTCTAAGAACAACCGCTTCATGTCAGTCCAACTTGTTACTGAACCTGGTGAAAGATAAAATAACCAATCCTTGGTTGTATCAGCAAGTGAGAAAGGAAATGCCCTCAGCTTGATGTGCTCTTCTGAGATCCCATGTGGCTTCATGGTTGAACAAACCACATGGAACTCCTTTAGATGCTTATGGGGATCCTCACCTGTAAAACCGTGAAACTTAGGCAACAAATGTATCAATTCAGATTTTAACTCAAAATCGGATCAAGATCTGGGTATTGAATACACAAAGACAAGTTAGTTATATCGGGAGCAAAGAAGTTCCTTAAGAGTTCTATTCTGTATGTTATTAGCCATGGTTGCAGAATTATTCAAGATCTCAAGTTCACTCCCAATATTAAGATCAAATTCAGAAGCAATTCTTGCACTTAACCTACGAGCTCTAATCAACCTATGCAAGGTTCTATCAATCTCAGGATCAAAGTCAACTAAGTTATCGGCTCTGACCTAGTCATGCATCACACAAAAATAAATAAATAAGCAAAATACACTAGACAATGGATAAAAATGTTAGAAAAGTTAATAAAAAGCAAAAGTTAGTAAAAACACTTAAAATGAAAAGATTACACTTACTAACCCCGATAACTTGCGCCAAAATTTTGACGAACACCGAACTCAGTCAAAATTATAACCGAAGTTATTACCTAAGCTTGTAGCACAGTGACAACACCGGATCATCTCCACGAGGATTGTAGATGCAATTTAATCAAATCAAGTGAAAGTTTAGCAAAGGGGGGTTTGACAGTTTAAGATTGCACTTAACAAAATTAAAGGAAGAAATAACAATTAAAGAGCAGTCAATTTAGAAACCTATCCAAGATTGGGTGGATTCAATCATAGACCCTTCATAGAACACTTGAAGCGCAATTGAATTGTTAATTTGGATCTAACCGAGATCTCTGCATCAAATCCAGAATTCATACTAGATGATCGTCTAGAATTCAATTAACAAGTGATAAACACAAATTCGCAATCACATCGTTCATGAAGATCTATGTTAATTTCAAGTACCAAATTCAATTAACTTAGGCACAAATCAGTAACCTAACCTTTTCAATTCTGTGATTAATTTAGATCAATCAGTTCTAAGTTTCATCACAAATCTCAATATTCATTTATGTGATTAGTTTAGATCAATCAGTTCTAAGTTTCATCACAAATCTCAATCTTAAACCAAGATCAAATCAGATCAACATAAATAGAATCACCATTCATGCATTCAAAATCAAGAAGAAGAAAAGAGAAGAAGAAAAGAGAAATTCAATTACAAATCAAATACAATACATAACCAAGGTCTTAAGAATCCAAACCACAATCTCTTCAAGAGTTCTAAATTGACCAAAAGTAGCTTAGCCCTCCATTACCATGAAGGGGAGCATCAAAATATACAAAAGCTATGAGAAACTATGAAGAAACAAGAAGAAACAATGAGAGAAATGAAGGAGAATACAACTTGTCATTCATGATAACCAATGGCGCCTTTTATAGAAGTCTAGGGTGACAAAGGGGAGTGGGTGGATGAGTGGGTTGGTGGAGTGGAGTGGTTGAGTGGAGTGGTTGAGTGGGTCGGTGGAGTGGAGTGGTTGACGACGAAAATTTCTTATCTGACTTGGAAGCAAAAAACGACTAACTATACTTCAGATCCATGAAAAGTACTCTTCATGAAAGTTGTAGATATTTGTCTTGGCTATAACATGCATATCTGGATCATTCAATTTGGCTTCCTACAGCCCAAGATATGACCCAAATACCGCAGGTTGCTCAAACCCAACTTCAGCACCTCTGTTCCGACTTGCAAGTTCAAACTGACCCATTAGACTTCATTTTTTCAAAAAGTGTTATTCATGAAAGTTGTTTATTTGGATCTTAACTATCAACTATCCAAATTTCAGCTCATCTCCATTATTACAGCTTGAGATATGATTTTATGAGTGCACACCATTCGGATTCTAGTGACAGAACCTGTATTCTGACTTCCATGTAAACTTAGGTCCCTTAGACATCTGTTTAGGACTTCGAGCTCTTCATCAAAGTTATAGAGCTTCCTCTTAACTTTCCTACAAGGTAAAATTCATGATTATCAGATATCAGGAACTCAAGTTATGGCCGAAATACAGAAATAGTGTCAAATCTCAATAATGCTGAAAATATTCAATTAGGACCAATTTGAGCTCAAACTCACAAAATCATACCAAACTCAATCAATTAAGAATATGGAGAGTGTAAATGACTAAACATAAGGGTTTTTTAATGAATAAAATATGTGATTATCAGGCCCCCTAAGGTTAGTTAGGGGCTTATCTTCTAATTGAAGAACATTAATTGCCTCATCGAAGCATAAAGTTGGACAAGAATCAATTTGCCCAAACAAAGTGAAGAACCTTCGTGAAGAAGGATGACCAAGGGAAGGAGAGATTTTGGAATTTGGAGTGACCTAATGCAGAAAACAAAGACACTAAGCCAAAGAATGAGGAAGGCAACATGCTCTTTGCCAGAGACATGATCAGTTTTGAGATAGTTATTCTTGATGAAAGCAGTGTATGTCAATTTGGAGAAATTGGGTTCGACTACTATTTTTGGGATCATGGTACTTGTGATTACCCTTCCAATAGGCTTTAGGCCAGTAATGGTAGTCAAATCGAAAAGGGTAGGTGTCAACATCCCATAAGGGACGTGATAAGAATTGGTGGTTCTGTTATAGAAGAAGAAAGAACTTGTTAGTATAGGAGTATTGTACTCCATGCGCTCTCTACTCAACTGAATAAAATAAAAATGCCGGCTGATTTCCAGGCAGCTTGCTTGGCACCTTCGATTCTATTCAGCCACCTAAGGTATAAGGATTTGATCAGATGACCAGAAGGGGGTAAACTTCGAAAGACTTTAGAAAAGTAGTCGAAGAAGTTAGTTTTAAGGATTAAATCAAAGGCTAAGATAGATTCACCCTTGATACATGGAAAGAAAGATCGAATGGACCCATACTCATCTAAAGGAAGAGTTGGTCCTAAGAACACTACTTTCTCTTTGCTAATGGTGAAGGGAATCATTACCTAGGATTTCCACAGCTTAGAGTTGTCAGTAGAGGGATCTAAAGCGTAAAAGATCCCATTTTTCTCCACTGGAGTCGTCACGATCGCAGCATCTGGTAGAACCATCATCTCCTCGGTTTCAGAGCTCGAGTGGTTGAGCAGAGATGGTATTATTAGAAGAAGAGGCCATTGATGTGTGAAAGTGAGGAGAAAGAAGATCTCATGTTAAAGAAAGAAAAGTCTTGGAGCTTCAAAGATCAAAAGAAAAGGCAAAAGGTTTGATGGAAGCTTCAAATCACAACAATGGCGCAAATAACTCAGGGAGACAGAGAGCTCAGAAAAAAGAGAACGTATAAAGGGAAGTGAGTAAGCTGAAGGAGGAGAAAGTAAAAAGGTGAAAACCTTATCAAGCATTTAAACCGAGATTTTCAAAATTGGAGAGAGTATGAGAAAAAGGAAGGGGAACAATCCCATTAATGCTGACATGATGGTTTCAATCGTTTTGCCATTAAAAGTTATCATTGGCTTTGTGGTTCCTCAAATAGTGGAGCAATTGGTTAATGGGGGTGTGGCCACGTAATAGTTGAACAGTTGAGTGGGAATTTGATTTTAAAATTCCATATTTTACCCCTAACTTTTCACACACTACAAGAAAAATCGTGATTTGCGAAGCATAAATCTGTGGCAAATCAGCTAAAATTCACCACAAATAGGCAATTTACGGTGGATTCATGACCGTCGCAAAAATGGTCGTTGCAATATAGTTTGCAGCGGATTTTAGTTTTCACTGCTAATCTGTCACAAAACTCTCCGGAGATAAGTCGGATTCGTTGCTGGAAATAGGGTGTTTGCGGCGGATTTTTCCACTACAAATTTGCGGCAGATTTTTCACCACTAATTTTATGACAAATTTTAGCGGTGCAAAAATCCACCGCAATTTTGGCGGATTGGCAGAGCAAATTTAATTAGCAGAGCGATTTTTCAGTAGATTATGCCAATTTGCTTGTGGATTAAAAAAATAAAAATTAAATGTTGAAAAACCACAATTACATAACAAATCTTGTCACTGCAATTCCTGTCAATGATTACAAACATAACAAATTACAAAGTTTGTTCAAATACAACCTAATCCATAGAAAAGTTTAAAAGAAATATAAGAGAATCCATACAGCACTCAAACATCAATTTCAATCCATATTCTCATCATCACTGTCATCTTCATGATCATCTTCAGTATTCTCATTTTCTTCTTCTAATGTTAGTTGTTGCTGGCTTGGATGAGTGCCAGCGACTTGTAAATATGATTTCAACAAATTGCCAATTTGTTTACTCTATTGACGCTAGTATCGTTCAAATTGCATTTTCCACTCTGCATCATGTTATTGGTCACATTGTTGGTTCTGCTGCTTTTATTCGCTGTTGAATCTCCTAAACCCGGTCCTCCATCTCTTTCTGTAACTACTTCTTAACCTGATTAATATATGTAAACACAAATTCATCAATTCATAACATAACTCATCTTCAAACCCACATGCAATAAGTTTTTCTTTTATGGGATAACGAAAATACGAAAATCAATTAATGAAAAATGTTGTAACTATTACTTAACTTGATTAATAATGTGCTCAGGAACTTGACTCGATCTTGGCCTTGAGGAGGATGACTCTCCATAGTCATAGATAGATGCATGAGAACCAAGGCCATAAACACAACCCTTCTTTAACCCGCCAACAGTTTTAATTCAAAGCTCTTAACTTGTCATTTGTGTACCAGATGCCCTTTCTTTATTTGAGTACTGAGAATATTATTCATATTCCTTTGCTTTGAATTCCTCCTAAAGATGAAAATTAAAAAACCCCTTATGGCTATTGTTATAAGATGAGTTAATATTAAATTTTATAATTTTGAAAGAAATACTAACATATAAATGCTTAGCTTTTGTAGAAACTCATTCAGTACGTTCAGCTTTCTTTAAATGTAGGTGACGAAGGGTCTCATCAACTATGAGCTCTCTACCCCAAGTCTTAGCCTGTAATAATGAGAAAATAAGTTTATAAAAAAATAATAAAACATATTACTAAACAATTGACAATGATAGTTACCAATTTCTACGCATGGGTGCCTGTAGAAATGCAACCACTAGTGTGCAAGCATCCACCAGTATCAGAAGCATGATTCATCTTTGCTTGTTGACATTTCTCCTTATACATGCTACTAACCCAGTGCTTGCATAAGTCTTCTCATATGCCTTCTCTAATTCAAAAAAGTCTTTCATTTAAGTTGTGTGCCTGTCCTAACAAACATGATAGTCTCTTCGAACTACGACTATTATGATGCTGAGGCATCCACCAAACATAACCCTTCAAAAATATTATGTAAATAACGTTAAAGTTAAAAAAAATTACACTATTACAAGACAAATAAACATAATTAAACAAATAAAAAATGATACATACTTAAAACTCTCAAAACCACATTTCTCTAGTATCCTTAGGTATTTCTCCGCAAGATGTCTAAGGTTGATTATACCTAGATCGTATAATCTTGGTTATGGCATCAACAATATGTTTAGATGGCAGAAACTTACAATATAATTTTAAAAAGGAAATGTAAATATTCTCAACAAAAAATTTGAATGTGCATAACTATAAATGAATAACAAATAGTTGTACACATATCCAAAATCACCATCTGGCTCAACAAACTTCTTGTTGCTTTGATTTGTTGCTTCCCCATTGGTAACAAATGGTGTAGAAGAAATGGGAACATTAGAATCACTGATAGCCGGCGACTCACGTGTACTTGGTGACAGGTGAATAGTAGGGGACCCAGAATCATATGCTATACCATGCGGTGTATGGAAGTATATGACGAATGCTAGGATCCAGGTGTAGGTATCATAACGTACTCAGAAAATGGTGGTTGATGCAAACCTGAAGTAGGTGATATTGTAACTAGAGGTGGAGATGATCCTGATAATTGCCCCCTAGGTGGCCTCCCTAAATTGATTCTAAGACGTCGAGGTTGTTGCTTCTCCTTCTCTTGCCTTTTCCCCTTATCTTCGCGTGACGATAACATCTACACAAATAATAAAAATATAATGTAAATATAATTACAAACACAACACAATAATCTATAATTAGTAACTACAACATATTAATATAATTCTATACTCATAGTTATGAGGAAACATTGTCCTCATTACTATTTGTTTCACATTCATTATTGGAAGATGTTTCATCATTGTCGTCATTAAAACTTTCTTCTTCTTTATCATTTTCATCCTGTCTACTAGAACCAACATCTTGAACTACATCAAAAACCTCATTAATGTCTTGCAAGTGGTCAATGAGATCCACATCAATAATTGGATCCATAGGAGTCATAGTATCATCTTGGAATGCAATTTCTTAAGCACTTTCAATTTCAAATCGACCTCTTACCTTAGTCTTTATTACCACCCATCATTGGACTTTATCCTTTTTCTTTCCAAGATAAGGAACGTAATACACTTGTCTCGTAGAGGAACCAAGGATAAAAGGATCAAACTTCTCATATCGTCTAGTGTGTCGAACCTCGACAATCTTATAATCTTTGTGAACTCTTGTACCTCTATTAATCATAGGATCAGACCATTCACATTTAAAAAGAATAACATTTTTTTGGTTCCCCAGGATATTCTAACTCAACCACATGTTTTAGTATTCCATAATAATCATTTTCATCTTCACCATTAGTTGAGCCTTTAGCACATACGCCACTATTGATTGTTTTCTTCCCATCTGACTAACCATCTATGTGAAATTTATATCCATTGACAGAATACATTGGTCAAGATGTCACACATCTACTAGGCCCCCATGCCAAATCATGCAAGTAAGAATTACTCACCATATTTTGTGGATTGTGAACCTAGAAAAAAAAATATAGTTAATGTTAATGATCTAAATCATATATAATGATTGGGAAAGCCAATTTAGTAATGTTTAAATACTTACATAACTTCTGAACCACTCTATAAAATTTACATTAATTCTTTCATTTGAATGTTCCTCAAGAATGCTGAAATATTGTAAAAAAACACTGAAAAATTAAAAGTTTATGATTTGATTGTTAGTGAGTAATACATTTGAAATTTAAATTAAATTAATTGTACTACTTACTTGAGGTATGATTCAACTTCTTCACAATTTAGCAAGATGTGCAATGTCATAGATTTCATCTCAGCATCATTTAGCTACTATTTTTTTGATGTTCCATAACCTCGACCAGGTTGATTAAAAATTGACAAAGTCGATTCTATTGACATATTTTCATCTGTATCATCATTTCATCCAACTCTAGTTCTCATTGACTTAACATGAGGCTCAAAGTAAAATGAACAGAAATGAAATATCTCTTGAATCAAATAAGCTTCATAAATAGAACCTTCAACACGAGCTTTTTTCTTGACTATTTTCTTTATCTTGTTTAAGTACCTCTTGAATGGATACATCCATCTATACTAAAATGCCCCCTACTCTTGCTTCATAAGGTAGATGGACTAGTAAATGTTCCATGGAATCAAAGAAATCGGGTGAAAATATCATTTCCAATTTACACAAAATCACCGGAATGTTCTGTTCCATCTGTAACATGTCATTTTCCGTCAAAGTCATTGAGCACAAGTCTCTAAAAAATTGACTCAATTCAGTCAATGGCTTCCAAATTTGATATCGAAACAAAGAAAAAGCAACTAGAAGCAAACACTCCATAAACTCGTGACAATCATGACTCTTCATCCGAAACAATCGTAATTAATTCATGTCCACACATTTGGCCAAGTTCAAAGCATAACCAACTAGCATTTTTAAATCATGCACCCATTCACAAACAATCTTCTTTTATTCTTTTGTAAAAGTATAATTAGTCTTTGGTTTCATGATCTTACCATTTGGCAAATCAATAAACTCTAATTCTCGTCGTTGACAATATTCTTTTAAGTCCATTTTTGCCTTCACATTATCCTTTGTTTTGCCCTTAACATCCATAATAGTGTTGAATATGTTATCAATGACATTTTTCTCAATATGCATGACATCTAAATTATGCCTAATTAAATTGTCCTTCCAATATGGTAACTCCCAAAATATGCTTTTTTAGTCCAATTATGACAAACACCATATCCATGGTGTTTGCACAACTGCATTTTAGTTATTTTACTAAAGGCACTAACAATCTCACTTAATTCATGTCCACATAATCTTAGTGGAGGCAAATCAGCCACTACAGTTTTCTTCTTAAATGTTTTTTTTATTTCTTCTAAACATGTGATCAACATGCAAGAATTGACGATAGCAGTCAAACCACAAATTTTCCCCTATGCTTCAAAGTGAATGCCTTTGTTTGATCCATGCAATATGGACATACTAATTTACCAGCAGTCATCCATCCAGACAACATTCCATATGCAGGAAAGTCATTTATTGTCCACATCAATGCAGCCTTCATCATAAAATTTTGTTTGCTTGACACGTCATAATTTAAAACATCTGCCCATAAAATTTCCAGTTCATCGATTAATGGTTGTAAATAAACATCAATATTGCTCTTAGAATTGTCAAGACCAGGAATAATGCATGTTAAAAATATATATGGGGTAGTTATACACATTTCTGGAGGCAAATTATATGGAGTGACTATCACAGGCCAACAAGAATAAGGAGAAGCAGATTGATTGTAGGGAGTGAAACCATTGGCACACAAACCAAGCCTAACATTTCTAGGATCAATTGCAAATTTAGGATATGTCCTATTAAAATACTTCCATGCTTCACCATCAGATGAGTGAGACATCTCCCCCTCCTTCCTATTATTTTCAGCATGCCATCTCATGTGTGCATATGAGCTTATAGAGGAATACAACCTCTTGAGCCTAGGAATAAGAGGTAAATAATGCATTCTTTTCACTGGAACTTCATTGTTATTTCCATTACTAGTTTTACGAAGTTCGTATCTTTCAGCACCACAAAACCTACATTGTCTGGCATTATCGTAGTATAACATACAACCATTTACACATCAAAACTATTTTTCTTGAAGCAAGCCCGAGTTTAGCAACCAATTTTTTTGTTCTATAGTAATTCAGAGAAATTCGTGATCCTGGTGGAGCAACCTCTCTTAATATCTCCATAAATGAATCAAAGCATGCATGCGTTACATTATAATCAGATTTGAGGCTTAACATTCAAACTGCTAAGGATAACTCAGAATGAATTTCGTAACCAGGCCATAATGGTTGACTTGAAGCATTTAGTAGATCATAAAACTCTTCGGCCTCTGGATGTGGAGGCTCCTCAACACTCTGTTGAAAACGACTCCTAAAATCCCCAAAGTTTGTTCTAGTTGCATCACAAACCATATTTTGATATCTATTAACCACGTCTTCATCCTCTAATATAAGACTATTAGCAGTGTTCACATCAGAGTTTATATTTACACTAATTGGATCATACTCTTCCTCTCCATGATATGTTCAATACCAATACCTAGGTTTGAATCCTTTTTTATACAAGTGAACTTTCGTAATCTCAGGTTTTAACAATTTCTTACTATAACACATCAAAAAGGGACACCTAATTGTTCCTTCACTTAAGTAATGGGAAGATCGACATGTATAATTCACAAACTCTTCAACTTCATATACAAATTCTTGTGTAAGTCCTCTACGACCTGAATGAGTCCTATTATACATCCACTTACGATTTTCCGGAACAACCACTTTTTGCAATGATAAATTTATTGTAAAATGAAAATGCAAAATGCGCAACATATGCTGCATAATAGATAATACAAATTCTCATGTTACTCCTAGATAAGCAGGCAAAAAATATTCAAGAACAAACTTAATTTTATAATAATAATAAATATATTTTAAAATTATACCTGTATAAATATTTCAATCCAAACAACTATTATTTCTAAAATCATCATCTCTCTTAACATGGTATGACCCTATCCTATTAAAGAAGACACTTTTTCAGAACTTGATTGATAGTACTCACAAAAATCACATATCGTATACTTGACAAAATTTCGGTAGCATTTCCCATTGGTCTCCAAGTGCACGACTAGAAAGTGGTGACATCTACTACGATCAAGTGTGCACCCAGAGAACAAAAAGAAATGTTGCACAAATTTTTTTTATCAAGTATATGATATGAGATTTAAGGAATAACTATACTCAAGTGAAGGAAAAGTTTCTTCCCAAACTGTCCAACTTGGACAATTCAAGATTCAATACAATGAGCAGTATCTTCAAAAAGATCATGTGCTCACTGATATTGAATCTTAAACAGGAAACTAAGGCTTCGCTCACCAATACGATTTACGCTCACCAATACGATTTACCTCATGCATCAAATATATGACAAAGATAACAGGACCAGGCAGAGTTATAGTACAGAGCAATAATCAAATGAAAATTGATGATGGACAGATAAATTTTTTAAACCCAAAATGTAAAGTGAAAAAATGACAGATCCTTTTCAAATAAAAGGCATTAGGCTGAGCTTCAGTATATGGTAAACCCAAGATTTTGAAAGATAATAGCAAAGATAATAGCAAATTTTTATGATTGAATGATTTATTATATTAAAATAACATTAAATAATAAATATGGTTTGCTTCTATAAGTATTAGGTGTGTAATGCACGACTATCCAATTAGCAGAATATTTGGGTTCTTTTAATCAAACATATTGTGAGCATGTGATCAAATTCTAAATCTACAATTCACACTAGCATTAAGCATCGTACAATACATAAACAAATGAAAAGCGGTGCATCATATAGATAGCAGTCAAATGACCTACAAGCATGCTCCAAATGAGCATTGTTGGCATATCAGAGCAAGCAATGAACAAAGCATCTAGGATTTCACCACCATCACTTAAATTAATCCTTCTATTTTCATCATACAAAGTTAGTGAATGATAGTTATAACCAAACCATTGCATCAACAATTTACATTCACGCCATTATCTAAATTTGAAACAAAAAGGAATAAGTATCATTTTAATTGGGTACAAAATATATGTCATTCATTAACAAAAGTACATTCACGTTCTTTACCTTATACAAAGGCTACAAGTTGTATGTGCAGCAAGCAACCCAAATTATATGTAGAATATATCTTTGATAATATGGTAGGAGTAGTTTATTTTGGGATAAAAATTTGGATAAATATAAATTAGATTGGTCTCATTAGTTCCTCTAAATTTGTGAAATCACTCAATAATAGGTCTCATTGGTTCCCTAGTCACTGGTGGAATGTATAAGTAGTCAACAAAGTTTCCACTCTTTTACTTTTTATTAGGGTTCAATTAAAACTAAATTGAACTAAAATTTATTATAAAAACAACAATAAATTAAATGCACCAAATAAAAAAATGTAGATTGAGAAACAAGTTTAATTTGCTAATTATTATTATTGTTATGTGAAAAATGTGACTGTGGCATGTTTTTACCTTCTGATCTGATTCCCAAAGACAAAAAACAAATGTAATGTAATAATTAAAAAACCCTAATAATTTTTTTTATCTAAATAAAATCATAATAAATTAAAGAGAAGACTTACTTGCAGACAAATAATTACAAATGTGCATAATCAGTAGTAGTACCAACACTCAAACATAAAGACAAACACGCCACTGAATTTCAAGCAACTCAAGGGTACCTGGTTGGTGCCGTGTGCGTTGCATGGACTGGTGGAGGCGTGGAGCAATGGCGGTCGATGGGAATCGATGAAGGTGACGGCTGGGCACGAACGAGTAGTGATGAGGGGATGGGTACGGCGCGAGGTGCGGTCAGTGGGCGCAGTGGTGGGTCGTGGGTCGCTGGCTTGGTGGCTTGATGGTTATTTCGGGTTGCACAGGAGAGAGAGGGGAGAAGATTTCAGCTGAGAGAGAAGGGAGAAAGTGATAAATGAGGTTGGTAGAAAGGAGAACACATTTTAGATTTAGAAGTCTATTTTTAAGATTGCGGCAGTCCACTGCAAAATTACTTTTTAAATGGCGGTGGATTTTTGTGGCAGATTTTTTCACCGCCATTGTTTATAATTTTTTTTGTCAAATTTTTTTATTATATTTATCAATTTCTGCTGCAAAATTATTTTTAAAATTGCAAGTGATATTTTTTTTTTTTTTTGCTGAATTTTTAATTTTATTTATCAATTTTGCAGCGGATTTTTTTTGCAAAGAAATTTTTAATTTTTTTTATTTTTTCTCTAAATTTTTATTATATTTATTAATTTTGCAAAGTGGATAGTTCTACTGCAAATTTATTTTTTAAATTGCTGCAGATTATTTGTGGTGAATTTTTTTGCTCGCAAATTATTTTAATTTTTTTTCTATTTTTTTATTTTTCTCTTAACTTTATTATTATATTTATTAATTTTGTGGCGGAAACCTTTTTTTACAAAAAAAATTTCATGATGAAAGTGTCGCTAGAAAAAATTTGGGGTGGGGGGGGGGGAATCTGCCGCAAATGGATCCGTCGCAAATTTCCTCCCAAATTAAGATGGTTTTTTATCCGCTGCAAAATCCGCCATCGTATCCGCCGCAAAATAGCTGTTTTATTGTAGTGACATGTTTGTACTACGCAGAATTGATTTAGAGTAGATAAAGCTCTAAGTCCAAATTCAATCGAAAAGTTGAATGCTTGAAACTATAAATATTTATCTCTCATACTTTGAGAATAAATATTGGGGGGTATCTGTTGATATAAAAATATCACTTTTCGATTTAAAGTAATTTCAAGGGCATATTAGAAGACTTACATGGATATCATTCATCAAGTTGAAAATATACTCGAATTATGATTTTGTTGGGGTTGAAATTGTGACAAACAAGTATTAGTTTTGATTTGAAATCAAGAAAAGTAATCACCATCTCATATCATAATTTTTATTTGAAATCGAAATGTAAGATTCAAAGAGTAGCTATACTTAGCAAAATTTCTGAAAATAGAAGTAAGGGATCTCGACTAAAAGCTAGCAAATATTCAAAGGTTCAAGTTTAAATTCAAAAGAAATGATTTGAATTTGACAATTAAAGAAGTTAGCAGTAGTTGAAGATATAAGATTAAGACAACACGAGGATTGCTGACAAAGATTGAATAGTTACTTGTGGCATGATGATTGCTGACAAAGATCTGGTGGTTACTTGACAAAAATTATCAATCATTAAGTAGTTATCTTTGTTTTAGACACATGTCAAGATTCTATAAAAAGAATAGTTACTTAGGAAGTCTATAAATACTAAGATGATGGAAATAGTTAGGGGTTGAAAATTTTATACTAAAAAACACTTGTAACTCATGCTCTCAAGTCCTTGACATTTTGAGCAACAACATAAGTTTAGTCTAGTATGTTTCCATCCACTTTCATTCTTATACCTTTTACAAATTCAATGCAACTTTAAATTCAATTCATTTACATTCAGTCTTTACTTTCTTTGCAAATTCTCTTCTACTCCCAATTAAGTGATTTTACCAAAGATTATTTGAGTTCTTTTAAATTACTTTCTTTTAATTGCTCTCTTTACTTTCTTGCAAATTTACTTTTCTACATTTTATATACTTGTAATTTTATTTTCCATTGTTTTTACTTTGCTTTATTTTATTTCATGCTATTTAATTTAAGCACTTTACATTAGTTGTAAAGTTTATTTAATTGCACTTTACTTATGTCATTTAACTTGCTTTATTTTATTAATTTTCTTACTTTTCAAAACAAAGTCTTTTTCATTTTTACCTGTTTTTACGAAGTTACTTTGTAAGCATAAATACTTCGATTACGATTTACACAATTTTGTGTTTCATTCGAAATTAACCTTCGACGTTCTTAGTCAAAAATCAATTTAGGAACTAGAGAATCTCAAGAGGAAGCGATTCCTTTCCCCTAATTGAGATTCAAAATCAAATTTGTCATTCGACAAAAGTTTACCATAAACAACTTGCTACAATTAATATTTGATAAATATTATTCATAAAAATATGATATTTGATTAAATAGATAAATAAGAGAATTGATTAAGTAAGTTTAGAAATTGATTAAGTAAATTTGATTTGTAATTGATATGGAGGAGAAATTAGGAAAGTGAGAGTAAATAGAGAGAACTAGAATAATAAAAGAATTATTATAAAATAAAGGACACGTGGTATAAATAAAAAGAGAGTAAAAAATTTGTCATACTCTCAAAGATAAAAAGAGTATAATAAAATAATATCACACTCTCATAAGAAAATGACGAATTAGCAAGCATAAACTTGAATAAATTTAACTATGAATACATATAAAATTCTTATTTAATTGTTTCTACATCATTTAATTTATTTAAATAATTTGATATTTTCCTGCATTATAGTCACATTCAATCTAATGGCATAGTTATATACGAATTGTAGCTTTGAGAATTATTCATATAGCTTCAATGATTTGCATAACGTGGTTATGTTAAGATGTTACTGAACATTAAATGATAATAATATGGAAAATAGTAGATAACCATAATTTTTTAGCTACAATTTTTGTCAAAATAATTTGGTATTGTGATTAACCTTTAGATAGATGAGTGGTGCTCACTATTTTAAATTATTCTGCCCAAAGTTCTGACAAATAATTGGTTATGCAGCATTACTCTAAAAATGTTACACTAAAATTCTGATTCGCAAATTATTTAAAAAAAAAAAAAACATGTTTCGTTTGTTTCATTGAAGACAAAGAAGCTACTCCTTAAGAGTTAAGCATATCCAAAAGCAAATGGCCTCGTCAATGTCTGGGTCTATGTAAAGCAAAAAGAAAAAGGCTGACAAATGCATAATAGCCTTTATTAAATAGTTAACACTGAAGTTACATAGCATTGCTTCAAATATTTTTAATTACTCTTGCATCAGTAAACTGAGTGAAGTCGACAGTATTTTAAAGCTTCGCGCCTATCTAATTGATGGATTTCATTGTCGAAAGTTTCATATTAATAGCCCCAAGCAAGAGGTATAGTGGGCTTGATAGCTATTTTATGCTCTATAAATAAGCTTTGTAAATTTAGAAACAAAACATACAAGCATTCTTCAAATGCAATTCAATTAAACCATCATTCACTTTACTTTCAGCCTTTGTTTTTAGCCTTTACTTATTTCTTTACAGTTGTTCAGCCTTTACTTTCAATCTTTTACTTTCATGTAATTTATCATTTTTCATTTAACACTTTTATCAAATTTTGTTTTTAGTTGATCTTCAAAGTAGGCATTTTTTATTGTAGTTTTGGGATCCAAAGCTAAGGAAAGATTTCCTTCCTTAATGTATCACCTTAAATGAGAATCGAATGTGTGAGTTAGTTGATTCGCTCAACTAATCAAGAAAAATCACTAACAATTACTAGAATCCTATATTCTTATTTGTATAGTATTTTATTCTTATTTTATTTTCTTATATAAGTATTGATCTGTGCCTAAGATTTGTTATGTGAGCTAGGTTTAAAACATCATGAAATAATTTGGTCCATATGGGTGGGGCTTCTAGCTCAAATGATTAGAGCAGGGTTTAGAATTCTAAGAAATAATTTGGTCCATATAGTGTGGAACATGTAGCTCAAACGATTAAGTTTGAATTAGAGTTTGGAAACTTGATTTTGATAATAAGTAGACTTGTAGTAACCTGATATATATTTGGGAATCTTTATGAATGTGTAACGATTTGGGATCCTTTTGATTTTCTCTCATGTCTTCTAGTATTCTTCTTAGCCATAATGCTTGGTTTACTGATGCTGCTGTAGCTATATATTCCTCTTCTGTTGATGACTGTGCAATAGTGTCTTATTTATTGAATGCCCATTGGAAATATCTTGAACCCAGTATAGATGCAATGCCACATATTTGTTAGCATAAGCTTTCAAGTTTTAAGGATATTTTTGAATCTGAGGGTATCATGCCGTTTTTATAGCAATTAAAAAGTAAAAAAAAAAAAAACAAGTTGGTGAGCGAACCCATCTAACAATGTCCAAGCTTTACTTTGGTATTATTCTAATTCATTTAAAATGTGGGTTGAACTGGTTTGCCTGTTTAAAAGCAATCCAAGACGAGTTAGGGTAAATTGACCGAAATTGACTTGTATACGCAACTTTAACTATACCTATAAGAATATTATAGCAACTCTCAACAATCAACACTACAGCACATTTTTTAAAACATCTTCAACCATAAAATGCTCGGTGGGTTCAATAAAAGCATAATTACAAATTTGATAATCATTCAAAGCATTGGGAATTATTGTAAGAGTTACAATTTAAAGAAAGTTGAACGTTATAGAAAGTAGTAAAAAAATAAAATAAAATTCTCCGTCCATCATGCTCTCACACGAGATTTTTCGCGTTTTTTGTCGGGAAGGATAAGTTCCACAAATCGGCCAATGTCATAGCAAAGGTGGTATTTTCTTTCCTTCCTTTTTTTTTTTTATGGATTGGAAAGGCCAGGAAGAAGAAATATTATTGGACAAACTTGAAGCATTTAAATTGAGTATATTAGACTAATTATATTATTAATTATATAATTAATTAATATTTAGTTAATATAATATATCATAATTAGAGATATAATTAACACAGTATACTCAACTTAGATACTCCAATAAAAATTTCTTAATGAAAAAAGTGAAGTACACATAACATGTTTATATCTATCTCAATATTATCAATATATATTTTTTTATTTTTTTTTTATAAAACTAAATAAAAGAAGAGAAGCAACCCTTCTTTTTCAAAAATGCTAAGTAAGGTAAGTGATATTTTATCTATTTTTTTCTTCCTTTCTTTTCTCTCTTTTTTTTTTTTTTTATATCCATTCTTTTTCTTTTTCCTGTAACAATCAAAGAGACCAACTAAGGAGCCCGAAAGAGGTCATCATGAAATCTCACTCAATGGAGTAACAAAGTCAATTTTAATGGATCCGACTCCCAGCAAATTTGCATTGTATTGCTGATCAATATTAACCACCACCTGAGTCTATCTTTCAATTTTGTATTATTAGATAAGATAAGATAGGCTCAATCGCTTCCCCTTGTAAATAGGATATTTAGTTGTAAATAGGATATTTAGTTTCAAGGTTTTATCTTGTAATCGCTTCCCCTTGTAAATAAGATATTTAGTTTCAAAGTTTTATCTTGTAATCGTAGAACAGATTTTTTAATTTTCTATCTCTGTATTATGTAAACTCTATAAATACAATAAAATAGCTTCACTCTCAAGAGTGGAGAACAAAATTCCTTTATTAAATTTATGATGGTATCAGTTGTGCACCTGTAAGGACTACTTCGTTTTCAATTTTCATCATGTCAGACTCCAATTCTAGCTCTCCTCTCTCACCCCCTGCCTCTTTGAAAACCACTACCCCCAAAACCAATGTTGCAACATGCACCAAACTTTCTCCACCTGACCCCTACGTCATTTACCCTTCGGATAACCCCACCTCAGTCTTCTTTTCTCCATTACTTCAAGGAGTTAATTATCAGACATGGGTCATCGGCATATCCAAGGCCTTGAATGCTAAGGCTAAACTCTGTTTTGTGGATGGTTCTCTTCCTCCTCCAATGGATGATCCTGTCATGTATGACTGCTGGAAGAGGTGTGATGACCTTGTAGGAAGCTGGATCCTCAACTCTGTCCATGAAAGCATCCGTCCGAGCTGCATCTTCGCCAAGTCTGCTCATGAAATCTGGAAAGATCTCAAGGTACGATTTTCTCATTCTAATGGCCCAAAACTCTTTCAATTGAAGACTGCCATTGCTGCATTCAAGCAGGACAATCTCTCTGTCACCTCTTATTACACTCAATTGAAAAGTTTGTGGGATGCCTATGACTCTTTGGTGCCTATCGAACCATGTATCTGTGGGGCTAGTAAATTCATTCTGGAACGCCATGAGCGAGATCACGCCATGGATTTTTTGCAAGGTCTTCATGACCGCTTCTCAAATATGCGTAGTAGCATTCTTCTGAATGATCTGATGCCTCCTGTTCTTCGCATATTCAGTCTCATCCTTCAAGAAGAAGAACAACAAAATATTAATTCCAAATCATTGCCCCCAATTCAAATTGCTGCCCTCAATGTCAATAGGGGTTCTTCAAACAATTATCGTCACCAGAATCCAACCAACAACAATGCTTCCTCATCTACTACCAATAAGCATCCCAGGCCCTTTTGCGACCACTGTAACAGACATGGTCATGTTCAAAAGACGTGTTATGTGTTAAATGGCTATCCTCCAGGCCATCCCGCTGCCACTCACCCACCGGCTAGGACTCACATGGTTGCTGCTCCAGCGCTGCCTCCTCCTACTGCATTGGCTGAAGATGGGTCTGCTGCTCCTACTGGTCCGATGTTCACTTGGGACCAATACAATCAACTCATGGCACTTCTTCATTCTCCAACTGAAGATACTCATATGACTCCTACAGTCAATCTTGCAGGCACTTCTAATCTTTCACCTTTTCCTATTTGGTTTATTGACAGTGGTGCAACCCATCATGTATGTTCTGATCTCAAATATTTTTCCTCCTATCATCCATTATCAAAAGTTCTCAATGTTCAATTACCAAATGGCGATTTTGCCAAAGTTAAACATGTGGGTGAAGTTTCTTTCTCTCCCATATTTAAACTTACTCATGTCTATCATATACCTAGTTTCAAGTTCAACTTGATTTCAGTCCCTCATTTAACTAAATCTCTTCCTTGTGTTGCTTATTTCACAAGTTCAATCTGTTATTTTCAGGACCTATCAAGGAAGACAGTGATTGGTCAGGCTAAATTAAAGGATGGATTATATCAACTCCAACTAGACTCTAGTTCAAAATTTAGTTCATGTTTTTCTAATCAATTATTAGTCAATAAATTGCCATTGGATGTTTGGCATTGTAGGTTGGGTCACCCTAACGGTGAACGTTTTTGTTTTTTATGTCGATCTTATGATTATATAAGATCTGATTTTTCGTTTCATTGTGATGTATGCCCACACGCAAAACAAACTCGTCTTGCTTTCAATAAAAGTTCAATTTCTACTACTTATTGCTTCCAATTAATCCATGCTGATATTTGGGGACCTTTTATCACTCCTTCTATTTCAGGAGCTCGTTATTTCTTAACCATTGTTGATGACTTCTCTCGTTGTACATGGATCTTTTTAATGCATCACAAATCTGAAACAATCAAGTTTCTTAAATATTTTTTTAACTTTGTTATTACTCAATATAATCAGCAAATCAAGACCATTTCTACTCATAACAAAGTTCCTTTTCTTCCAAAGATGCAACGTTTCCAATCCGATAATGGTAAGGAATTTCTTTCTAATGACATTCAAAGTTGGTTTAATGACCATGGAATCCTTCATCAGAGAAGTTGTATTTTCACCCCACAACAAAATGGGGTTGTTGAAAGAAAATACAAGCATCTTCTTAATGTTGCCAGATCTCTCAGATTCCAGGCGAATCTTCCTATTACATATTGGGGTGAGTGTGTTCTAGCCGCCACCTACCTTATCAACAAAATGCCTTCTTCGGTCTTATCAAATAAATCTCCCCATGAAATCTTACTTGGCCAACCTCCAAACTATCGCAATTTATGAGTATTTGGTTGTTTGTATTATGCTACAAATACAAAAATAAAAAATAAATTTGACAATCGTGCCACCAAAGGTGTTTTTCTAGGCTATCCTTTTAATTACAAAGGATATATTATCCTTGACCTACATACTAAAGAAATTTTTGTATCTAGAGATGTTGTATTTCATGAACAATTCTTTCCTTTCAAAGATAATTCTTCATCCACTCATGATTTTCTCATCCATTAAGATTCTACCCCATCAATAGAAGTTTTTTCTCTTCCCCCTATCCAGGGTACAGTACCCACAAATGCTTTATCATCCTCTCCAAATCCTGATATTTCAAATTCACAATCGGATTCACAAGTATCAGCACCTACAGAATCAGTAGTTGCTCCTAATCCATCCCTTGTTCCAGAATCACCTTCCTTAAGGAAATCCACTCGCAATCGCAAGCCTTCTGTATGGCTCCAAGATTATTGTTGTGCAATTAAAGATTGCACCTCGACATCCCCTTATCCTCTAACTAATCATTTCTCTTTTGAACAATTTACTCAATCTCATAGAGCCTTTTTATCTTCAGTAATCACAACTGAAGAACCACGCACATTCACTGAGGCAATGAAACATCCTCATTGGCGTGACGCCATGGCCAAAGAAATCTCAGCCCTTGAATCTAATAACACCTGGACACTTACTACTCTTCCACTTGGCAAAACAGTCGTGGGTTGTAAGTGGATTTACAAAGTCAAATTTCGAGTTGATGGCTCAATCGAGCGATACAAAGCTCGTCTAGTTACCAAAGGATACACACAACAAGAAGGTCTTGATTATCACGATACTTTCGCCCCGGTTGCTAAGTTAGTCATGGTGCGTGTCCTTTTATCAATAGCTGCAATTAAAAAATGGTCTCTTCATCAACTTGATGTAAACAATGCATTTCTACAAGGAGATCTTGAGGAAGATATTTACATGCAAGTTCCCCCTGGTTTCAAACAAAAGGGTGATACTCGGATTTGTAAACTCAACAAATCCTTATATGGTCTCAAACAGGCCTCTCGTCAGTAGTTCTCTAAATTTTCAAATGCTCTTCTGGATGAAGGATTTAAACAATCCCGTGCAGATTACTCTCTCTTTACCTATCAAAAAGGTTCTGTTCATACATATATTTTAGTATATGTAGATGATATAATTATCACTGGTAATGATGATGCCTTCATTACTACACTTAAAAGCAACCTTGAATCACGGTTCTCAATCAAAAATCTAGGTCGTTTACAGTACTTCTCAGGCATAGAAGTTTCACGATCCCCTTCGGGAATATTTTTATGCCAAAGAAAATATATCATCGATATTCTCAAAGATGCAGGCCTTACTGATGCTAAGATTTCAGCATTTCCTATGGAACAACATCTTAAGTTGTTACCTTCTGATGGCACTCCTCTAGATGATCCTACTCAATATCGTCGTCTTATTGGACGACTTCTTTATCTTCAGGTTACTCGACCTGACATAACTTATTCAGTTAATTACTTAAGTCAATTCATGCAGCAACCTAAATCAGTTCATCTCGATGCTGCTTTCCGGATCATACGGTACTTAAAAGGGACCGTTAATCATGGCATATTTCTCTCTGCTTCAAGTTCCTTAACTTTGCAAGGATACACAGATTCTTTTATATTAAATAAAATATAAAAATAAATATATATATTATTTAATGTAAAAATATAAGTATTATAAAAAAATAAAAAAGAAAAATTCAAATCCACTTTATGTACAAGAAATAAAGCAAAAAAAAAAAAACATGTTTCTTTTGTTTCATCGAAGACAGAGCTACTCCTTGAGTGTTAAGAAAATGTTTGTCTTATATTTTTTTTTAAGAGTATAGAATTCTTTATATTATTTTAAAAGATATGATTGAATGAGAGAAAATAATAAAAAAATATATATAATAAATAATATTAAATAAAATATAAAAATAAATGTATATTAATGATATAAAAATGTAAGTGTTAAAAGAGTTAAAGATATCAAAAAGCAAATGGTCTCGTAAATGTCTTGGTTTAAGTAAAGTAAGGACAAGAATTTTTTAAAGTTAATATTTTTAAAAAGTGAATGAGCAAATTTATATTAATTATTAATAGATGAATTTACATTAGTTATTAATATTTAATGTGTACTTATTTATTTATTTTATAAAAATTATTTTAAAAAATTTTGTTTGTAAAGAAAATAAAAAAAAAAAAATTGAGATCTATTTTATGTATGTGTGTATAATGTATTTGTGTGTAAAAAAAATAAAGAATACCTCGTAGAAAAAGGTTGACAAATGCATAATAGCCTTTATTAAATACTTAACAATGAAGTAACATAGCATTGCTTCAAATAATTATAAGAAGGCTTAAACAAATTTCAGTAGAAGAAAAGAGCCCAATTTCAGATATTTCCTTCTTGCTCTGTGGTTTAGTAATTGCTACACCATGGCTGGTACTCAAACAGAGCAACAAGTTTCCTTGAAACTTCTGATAAACAGAGAGACAAAAACAGTCATGTTTGCTGAGGCAGAGAAGGATTTTGTGGACGTTCTGTTTAGCTTCTTAACATTGCCTTTAGGAACCATTGCCAGACTTGTGGATAAGGAGTCAAATATGCAGGCAGTTAGAGTTGGTTGTCTGAGTACACTCTATGAAAGTGTAGCAAATCTTGACAAAGAGTGTCTATGGACAGAAGAATGCAAAGAAATGCTGCTGCAGCCAAGGAACTCAATGGAAGCTTATTGCAGAAAACTGAAACTTAACATCGATGACACTGACCCCGCAAAGTTCTTCATTTGTCGGAACTGGGATTGTAGTCGACGAG
Organism: Ormosia semicastrata; assembly: GCA_029884595.1. Lineage (NCBI taxonomy): Eukaryota > Viridiplantae > Streptophyta > Magnoliopsida > Fabales > Fabaceae > Ormosia > Ormosia semicastrata. Next base: position 1,532,727 of record JAQQTO010000022.1, on the reverse strand, counting down.
CAAGTGGTGGCCTTTTGAGCACTTTAAAGAATCAAAGATGCCGTTGTGGAAAGTTGATTAATAGAGAGATATCCCCAGGTTATTTGACTCTCCACAATGGCTTTGTTCAGGAAACTGCTGCTTATATCATCTGTGCAGATCTTAGTGTGATGCCTAATCAGATTAATACAAGTGTACTTCTACTTCAATGTCATGGAATAGAAGACATGGATGATATTGAGGAAAAAACTGTAAATATCAGTAAGAAGGAGGTATGTTTTATTGTTTATCCATCTGCTTTAAAAGAGTAACCAGGTCATTTTTTAGGTTCATCTTTCTTCTCATTGATTAATTCAATTTTGAAATTTATAGGTTGTAGATCTGCTCAAGTGTTCAATGCTCTCGAAGACCCCTTTGACAGATGTGTTCTTAAAGAAGAAACAATTCATTGATAATTTTAACGCTAGTTATCAATCCCAGTTTTGCATTGGAGAGGTACCAACTGATGAGGGTAGGCAAATGGTTTTGAAAATACTGGTAAGAAAATCAAATGGCAAGATTCTGTTTGCTGAAGCAGAGGAAGATTTTGTAGACTTTCTTTTTAGCTTTCTCACCTTCCCTTTGGGAGGTGTGTTGCATATGCTTCAAGGATGCTCTTCTCTGACCTGCGTTGATAAATTATATAAGAGCATTGCCGAATTGAGTTCTGACAGATATTTGAGATCAAAGGAACTTAAAGACAATCTAGCTAACCCTCAGTGTGCCCCGCAATTTAAGCTTAGCAACCAGATATTACCAATTGGTGCTGCATGCTCTCCTATTTATTATTGCACTACTAGTTACTACCATGGATCGTGTTATGGCTCTTTAGATAATTTAACTTGTCCTGTTGGTGCTTATGCATTTACGAAAGTACCCTTGACTCTTGTTGATCCTAAGTCCTGTCCTCATGGATTCTCATTCGCTAAAGGGCCATCAACGTACATGGTGACAGATGACTTGGTTGTGACTCCAATATCATCAATTTCTCTTGTCTCATTTCTAGATAAATCAAAGGTTCCCCTCTCTGACTTGGAAGAAAGGTTCATCAGCATCGGCCGGAAGGAGGTAAGGCTGTATCTCAGTCTTCCCTTATCTAAAACTTTTCAGGCAATACTGTTATTTGTATCTTTAGTTGTATCACAACTATTTGATTGCTTGGTGCAGGGTCTCAGCATACTAAAAGCTTCATTGAACTCAACATCTGCTTTGACAAACGGTCTCAACCAATTCATAAAACCATCAAGGAGGGGAATTGACGATTTATTTCTATCTTGCTTAAACATAAAACCCATCAAATTGTTTGCTATGTTTCGTATGTACAATATTCTGAATGCCATTGGGTTAAAGTTAGACGAGAATAGCAAACTCTCCTGCTAGTTGCACTCTTTTCTTGAAGTAATGGATGGTATTCACTTAAGCGAAGCTGCTACCTGTTATAAATTTTCTACTGAATGGTTTTTCTTTTCATTTTTTTTTTGGTTTTTGTTTTTTGGGGTTTTGTTATGGTTCCTGATGTAATTCTGCACTTCTTTCATTATATATTGAATTTCAAACAATGCAGTTGAAATTAAAGTAAAATTTATAAATATATGTGTTAGTTTCAAGTTTTGATGATAAAAGATTTTTGAAGGAAATTTTGTTAAGTTAATTGATAATTATGAATTTTTTTATCAATCAATTACCTTTTATTCATTTGAGTATAGAAGGAAAGTTTTCAAATTTGATTTTCTTATAAAACATTTTTTACTCATAATTTGATTTCTATTATTATTAGAAACAAGTCATTTATATTTTTTTATGATTATATCAAGCTCTTTAAAGTGTAAATGAATGCTCCAACATTCAAAAATTGGATCATATGTTGTCATAGATAAACTAAAAAAAATGAGCGATTATTAGAGTGACTACTGGATAAATGAGCAACTATCAGAGAACAAAATGAGCAATTATGCATTTTGTACTTGAAATTAACTCCTATGAATTAGAGATTGCTTTTCTCTAATTTTCTCTGTCTCTAATGGCTAGAAAAATAGTAAGAATCTTTTCACTATAAATAGGAAGCCTTGGAGAAGATCAAGACCCACAATTGATCAAAACAAAAAGTGAGGAAGTGCTGCAATCATGCTATCTCCAATTTTCTTTCCTCTTAGTTGATTCTAAACTTATGTATCCACCCTAGAGAGAGTCTAAAACATATTGTAGCTCATTGATATAAGAGCAATCATAACCTTTGAGAGTTAAAGCTTTGTTCTTGTGAGAAGAAAAGGGTGTGAGTATCATTCTTTTGATATTGTTACTCTTTTTCGAGTAGAAGTAGAAGGAGGTTTAGTGGTATCTTTGATAAAAGAAACCATTGTAACTCTGTTTTGAGACTAAGGTAGAGAAAGGTTCATTGGAATCCTTATAAGAGAAAATTCAATAAGTGAAAAAAATCTCGAGTATTTGTTTAGGGACTCGATGTAGGTCATAGATTGTGATCGAACTAGTATAAAATTCGTTTGTGCATTTCTCTCAACCTTTGCCTCTTTACTTTTAATTTTTACTTGTGTTTGTATTGCAATTATTGTTTAATTTTGAAATTTTCAGTTATTGAACTCTATAGTACCAATTTACTTCCTCTTGGTTTTGTCAATTGATATCAAGAGCTTAATTCTCCAAAAGGCCTAACCGCTTGAGAAGTCGATCCTTATAGGGTCAATGGCAGAAAACTTAATGAACTCAAACATCATTGAATGACAATCCATATCAAGGCCACCATACTTTGATTGGTCAAACTACACTTATTGGAAGGATCATATGAGAATATTCATTTAGTCCATTTACTACAAACTCTGGCTCGTGATAAAAAATGGACCATTCATTCCAAAGAAAGAGATAGATGGCAAAGAGGTGGAGAAGACTAAAGAAGAATTCAATTATGAAGACATGAAAAAAATGGAACAAAATGCGAAAATCGAAAACATATTCTACCGTGCCGTAAATTCAAAAGATTTTAGAAAAATCTCAAAGTGCAAAACGATCAAGCAAATGTGGGATAAGCTAGAGGTGACACACAAAGGAACAAGTCAAGTAAAAGAAGCAAAGATTGACATGTTTGTTCATGAGTACACGTTGTTTAACATGAAAGAAGAAGAAAATATTGATAAGATATTCGAGAGGTTCTCAAACATAGTCAACATCCTTGATACTCTTGGGATGGTCTACACGGAGAGAGAATTAGTAAAAAAGATATTAAGAAGTATCACCAAAGAATGACAATCAAAGGTGACTATGATTCAAGAAACACGAGACCTCAACACCATTTCCTATGATGAATTAAGAGGCAATCTCATAATATATGAATGAACCTTTCTAAATAAAGTGCATGATGAATTAAGAGGTAATTTCATTGCAATAGTTGCTACCTTTGCATAGATGGATCGGGATATGGCTCTTTAGATAATTTATCTTTGTCCTATAATGATGGTTTTGCATACACGAAAGTACCCTTGAATCTTGTTGATCCTAAGTCCTGTAGTGGAGAAACATCAGTCCTCATGGATTCGCTAAAGGGCTATCAACGTTCATGGTGACAGATGACTTGGTTGTGACATCAATATCATCAATTTCTTTTGTCTCATTTCTAAATAAATCAAACGTTCCCCTCTGTGAATTGGAAGAAAGGTTCATCAGCATTGGCCTGAAGGAGGTAAGGCTGTATCTGAGTCTTCCCTTATCTAAAATTTTTCGGGCAATACTATTATTTGTATCTTTAGTTGTATCACAACTATTTGATTGCTTGGTGCAGGGTCTCAGCATACTAAAAGCTTCATTGAACTCAACATTTGCTTTGACAAACGGTCTCAACCAATTCATAAAAACCATCAAGGAGGAGAATTGACGATTTATTTCTATCTTCCTTAAACCTAATATGCTTGTTGTGATTTCATCAAATTGTTTGCTATTTTCGTATGTACAATATTCTGAATGCCAATGGGTTAATGTTAGACGAGAATAGCTATCCCTCCTGCTAGTTGCACTCTTTTCTTGAAGTAATGGATGGTATTCACTTAAGCGAAGCTACTACCTGTTATAATTTTCTATTGAAGGGTTTTTTTTAATAAAAAATAAAATAAAATTGTTTTATGGGGTTTTGTTATGGTTACTGATGTAATTCTGCCCTTCTTCTTTCATTATATTGAATTTCAAACAATGTAGTTGAAATTAAAGTAAATATTATAAATATATGCATCTTAAAAATATAAAATTTTAAATCCTAAACAAATGCTAATTCTAAGTTTGTCGTAGCGTAATGATTTCATATAATAAAATTGCATTGAGAAGTTAAAAACTATTTTTAATAAAAAGAAAATATTAATATCAAATAAATATCGAAGATTTTGAAAATAAAATAAATTTAACAATAAAATTAAAAATAAAAACAATATTAAGATGTAAGAATTGGTGAGAAAAAATAATAAATCAAGTAGTAATGATAAGATGTAGTAAAATTATTTTTGAAAAATGACAACAATATTTGGATGTAATATTAGTTTAAACAATTAATAAAATAAAATTTATAGTATATAATAAAATTATCCTTAAAAATGCAAAAATAATTTTAATAAAATTAATAAACATTAAATATGAAATAACCCGGTTAAAATAACTAGATAGAAAGTAATTTTATATTAAAAATTAATTATTATAATTGTTAATAAAAATTTGGATAAATATAGAAGCTCCATTAATGATAACTAATGTGTTACATTAGTTATAAAGGGCATTTTAATTTTAAAAAATAATTACATTCTTATTTCTTATATAAATTTTTTTGAGCTATATACATCTTTGTGTGTGATTTTTTTCGTACAAATACTAACACCATAATATTGCTATCTTTTTAATTTTATTATTCTATTATTATTTTTAAATAACATAATGGTTATTTTCTATTAAGTTTTATTATTTTATTTAAAATAAATTATCTCTTCTAAAGGCAATTTTACTATATCCTATAGTGATTACATGATTAATTTGTTTCTTACCAACACTCACACTTTATCTTTTTTTAAAAAAAATTACATTGTTTTATTTTTATTTTAAAATAAAGATGTATTTAATTATGTTATTAAATGCATGTCAAGGCAATTTTGTTATATATTATTATAGATAGATAGAAAGATTACAGTACTAACTTCCTTTTTTCCAGACTTAACATGCCTTAAGCCAAAAATAAAACTTAATACTACAATGCTAACTAAGTCAAAAGAAAATAATACTGTACGCCAAAAGAAATATGAAAATAATGCATAAGGTCATAGAGACAATATAATAATCTAAACTACTATTCCTAAAATTTTAACAAAGGCCAAATAACTTATGAAAATAATATAGCTCTTGATGACACTTTATAACTAATATAGCTGATAACAAAAACAACTAAATTCAATTTCAAACTCTGGAAGAGCAAAAGTTTGTAAAGCCTCTATATAAATCGATTGATTCTCATAATTTGTTTTGCTTTCCTGAAGATTAGAGATATTGGGCAAAAATACGAAAATACATTTTTTTTTCTAAGAGAAAATCTATTCATATACGTAAATGTATGTTCTCGATTATATGTGATGATTGTTCAATAACGATAATACAACACGTTTTAGCATTTCTTTATTTGTCCAAATTATTAAATAATATATATAAGCTCTATTATTTTTTTGTAAAATATTTTCACATATCACTTATATTATGTGTAAAATTTAGGTTATTTATAAGAATATATATATATATATATATATATATATATATATATATATATATATATTGAGATTTAGCATTTTATTAAAATAAGCTCCAACTGTTTCATTTTAAAAAAATAGTTATGTTTCGTATATAAAATTGATTATAAAATAGAGTATTTATTATTATTATTAAAATATATAACATAAAATAATTATTTTTGCGCTAAAGTTAATTATTTCTCAATAAAATACTCAGATATGTATGGGGTGATACTAGGCAACTAATTTCACTCAACCATTTTTTTTTGTATAAAACTCCCTGTATTCGAAAGTCGCATTAGGCTCAGACTAATTTGGAATTGAGCCGAGTCAGATCATAAAAGTATAAAATTCTCATAACGTTGATTTTTTTCATTCTTAAGACTCAAACTCAAAACTTTGATTAAGAAAAGCAATCGAACAAGTGTCGAACCACTTAAACTAACTAGGCATTGGTTTACTCAACCACTTAATAAAAGACAATATAGAAAAATAAGAAAAAAAATTAGTAAAAAATGAGCGACAAATAAAAACATAATCATCAACTACAAATGATGCATCTTAATATAAATTTAAATAAATAATATTATGTCTCAAAAATAAAAATATTCAAAATATTAATTACACAACAGGCACAAAACAACTTCCTTCCGAACTAATTCTTAACCCTAATAAATAATGGTAACTGGTAGGGGTTTCCCTTGGGTCGGGTCGACCCACGAACTCACGGGTTATGACCTAATTCAATTCATAAAATGCGGGTTGGGTCGGGTTGGAAAATACTTCAACCCACAGTGTGTGGGTTGGGTAGCAAGTTGGAAAACTTCCAACCCAACACAATCCAACTCACCCATTTTTTTTTAAAAGTGACCTAGACAGAGTGTGCATTTTACTTAAAAAATGTCTTTAAAGTTCGTAAATATCCTATCTGATATAGCTAGCAACAACGTTAGACCATGTTAATATGCTAACAAATAGAGGCCAAAGTGGGAAGAGAAAAAGGCATCAAAATACTATTTATCTACTCCTTCTCCACTTGCCCCAGCGCAGCTAGTAGTTCTATCTTCTCTGCAACTAGTTCTTCGCAGTGCAGCCATTTCTCCCAAGCTCCCAGCATTTGCACATTAAGTCAGTGATCATTGCTTCTTCTCCCACCCGATCTCCTAATCCCAGCAATTGCACTATCTCTGTGAGTCCGTGACCATTTCTTCTTCTCCCACCCGATCTCCCAACCATTCTCTGTAACTAATCACGCCACCACACAACCATGCGTCCCTCTTCCCTCTTGCGGCTTTTTCAGTTTTCTGCACCATGCTGCCCCAGCAAGTAAGTCTTCTTCCTTTGCTCTCTTCATATAACTTTGGAACACAAGAGGGAGTGCAGTTGGGTATAGTGCAGCTGCATCGTACGAGCAAGGAAGCTATAAGGGGTAGAGTGGGCAGCAAAGCTATGGGTACATGTAGAGTGGGCATGCGATGAATGTAATATAGCTGGAGAAGAAGAAGAAGAGCAAACTTGGAGTGTAGGATTGCACTTACTAAAATGATTATCATTGATGTGCTTCCATTTAAATTTCTTGAAAATGAAGACTTTAAAAGTTTTACTCAAGTTATGCAACCTCAATTCCAAGTTCCTTCTAAACAAACTATTAGTAGAGATGTTATACAATTGTATTTGTTTGAGACTAATTTGTTATTTGAGTTATGAATAACTTTGTTTAATTTATTTCAGACTTAGTAAGACTTGTTAGTTGTTAATTTGTTATGCACATATTGATTTATGGTATTTAGTTTATTTAAAATTAAGATTTATGGTATTAATTTGTTAGATTTTGTATTTTGACTTTAAAAATTCACTGTAATAGCCGAAAACATCACGAACTGCACCATGAAATGCACAACCACCTACTCTAGAAGCATCGAAATGCACTTGATCCGTGAATAAAAAGTCATCGTGAATGTACAGCATCCGTATTTCTAATAACAATATCCATCAAGTCATGGTTTTTTCTCCTAATAGCCAAAAGAATGCAATCATGAATATATTTTCCTTGGCATTTACGAAGAATTGGTCTCCTATAATAAATGGTAGCAGAAGACGATCATGAAGCAACACAATAGAGCAACATCTTTGACTAAAAACAGAGTACAACAAAAAAAAGTCCCCTCACCTTATTCTCAAAAGTTCCTCCTACAAGGGGAATTAGCTAGCCATAACGACCGCAATTGATGAAATCTTAATTTGGGCAAGAAGCGATCCTCAACTGCCATCGAACAAACCCTCAAAAATCCGAGAGAAGAGATAAAGTTGTTACTAATAAGAGAATGTCTATAGGTATAAGATATGGGTAATGGTCGTAACAAGATAGGGGGATAATATAGTTTCTCCTTAAAATTCTTAACACACCCTTTCACTTATTCTCTTTTTATATACATATGAAGAAAATATTTAGTGAGAGAAGTTTTTATTGTAAGAGAGTAAAAGAAGTAAATCTTGACCATACAATATATATAGATAATCAAGATTAAAAATTATTTAATTATCACATAATTACTTAAAAAATTAAATATATTTATATTCTAATCTTAATCATTAATGTAAGATTTAATAATTAATATTCACCTATTTCATTTCTTATAATAAATGCTCCTATCATATATATATATATATATATATATATATATATATATATTGGGGGTCTTAGGTTCTGGTTAACATGGGCCTATCCTCCATAACAATCTTCAAACTCCATCTTAAATCACAACATAACCACCATGCTTGAAACAACTTAAACCCATTCCCTTAGATTGACCTTAAACTCCAACGTGAGATTGACCTTGACACTGTCTTAAATACTCTTCTCTAAAGTCTAAACCCGATCCCTAGCAAGTACAGTGAAAAGAATGACCAATTGCAGCAAGATAGAAATTTATAAAGGAGAATTGATGGAAAGGACTGCCAGTGATACAAAATTAAAGGTGAAAGATGAATAATTATTTCCGTAACAGTAATAACTATTTAGAATGATTGATAGATTATTCTAAATGATTAATTGATCTTTACCATTAATTTTATGTTATATTATTAGCTGTCCTTTCCATTAATTATCTCAATTTATAATAATGTGCATTGCTCTATATTTATGATTTAATATAATAATTGAAGCAAATGACATTTATTTAGAATCGCTATGTCTCTTAAAGTGATTTCTTATATTCGTTATATATTTGAATCATTTCTAATGTATTGAGTGGGAAAGACAGAAAGTGTTAATTTTGGTCAGCATCAACTTTCATTTATTGTGACAATAATTATGTTTTTAATATGAAGAGTAGTCCATCTCATAATGTACCAAGACAGTTTCCAAATAGGAAATGGAAACCCGAAAAATAGGTTTTATGCTCATAGTGATTTCTCGAATTTCATAGTACATTATATGCTACAATAACTTCAGTAATTGAAGTGGATGGAATTCAAATGTACTCTTAAATTGTAGTAGGAAGTGGATACTAATGATGGAACAAATTCAACATATTTCCTTCTTTAAAGAATGATAGTAGAAGAGTCAACATAGGTGGTAATGTAAATGAAATTAATTGAATCTGAAGCTGCCACGTGGTATTTTGAAAGGAGTTATAATAATCACGTTATATTAGGTATTTTGCTTGCTAGATCTCCTCAAGTTATATATAACTACTAAAACATTAGATCGAGCACAGTTAGATAAGTACCAATTGTTTATAAATTAGATTGACCAGACATTGTCAAAATTTTGCACTGTTAATTGGCCAATGATGTTGATACCTGGACTAACACCAAGCTTCCAAGATATGAAACTGATGGTATTAATTAAATATACATGTAAGTCACATTCAAAATTCTATATGCAAATTGTTAGTTGGAAAGCCGAAGTCAGGATCCATCCTCATCACATAGATCAGCTCAAGAAAATGAAACTCATTCTATAAAATTAGAACAATAATTTCTTAACATTTGAATAATACGCGTATGGTGGACTATCTTATGGAGAATAATAAGTCCCATAGAAATGACAACACCTTCAAATGAAATTTGCAGCTATATTTCTATAATTAAAACAATTCCACCAAGAATCACAACTCTTTAAAATCAATAATATAAATAACAATACTATTTGTTGGCCGTACTACCAAGTTATTTTTCTTCCTTATTCTCTAGTACAAGATATATGTTGGTTCGGAACGAAGAATTTAATATGAATTATTAGTAAGAACTAATCACTAAGGTGTACAAACTTTTAATACTATTTAAAGCCCGGAGGTGAAAGGCACACCAGTGCCCGGTAACCATGAGTTACCTGCAATAAAGTTCCCAACTGTAAATGGGGAGGCCTGAGATGCACTAGTTAGAACTTGGTAACCCTTCCATGTGACCCGATTTGAAGTGGAGGAACCTGGACCTGTGTTTGCATATTCTGCATAGTATAAAGTATCTAAGGCAAAATCACTATTCCATTCCATCCAACCAGCTGGGTTTATCAAACTATCAAGAAAAGTTTCCATGAACACTGTTCTTGAATATTTTTTCCATGGCCTCCCAAGATATGCCTTAACTGAGCTTTGGTTTAGATCTGAGGCACCTGTCACCTTAGAATTGTGAATGATAATTCCAGTGTTTTGGTTTGGATCAGTTCGACCTTGAGCAGTAACTGTGATGGTTTTTTGAGGAGGGTTTCTTGCATAAATGTTACAATCTTGCAAAACCACTGCAGCGTTACCAAAGATAAAATCAACTGTGCCATAGATGTCACACTCCCTATAAAATTGCCGCTCTGAATGAACATACAGTGTGTCCTGATAACCTTCAAAACCACATCTGTAAAATACTGATAGATCTGAGTCAGAACGTAGTGCCACAGCTTGGTGATTTGCTGCTCCAGCAGTGTTTCTAAATGTGATGTCTTGAGCAATAAATCCATCCCCGACAACAGCTGAAAAAGAAATAAATTAAACAATAGTTGATTATCAATTTCTTTCCTTTTACATCACTTTTCCTCGCATACTACTATTTATACTATTTTTGAATGGTTATAATTAAGTAAAAAAAAGTAATAAAAAAAGTGATATAATTAATAATATGATAAATAATGTAAAATTAAAGTAATGTGAGAGAAAAATGACGTTAAAAAATTAAAGTTGATTTCATTATCTATTGCTTTCTGTATGTTAAACTCAGCACGTCTTCTTGTTTAGTTTTGAGAGGGTTTTAAATCTCAAACCGCATCATACGATGCAGCTACGACAAAACGATTGTGACTGCCGCCGCGATCGAAATAGGTTGCGATTGCGGCCGCATTTGATTGCATCATGCCGAAACAGCTGTAATGCGATTGTGACTATGACGCGACCGTGACCGAGATTTAAAACCATGGCTTTGACTACTGAAAGTCAAATTCCCAACCCTCCCTACACCGACAAGAAGCTTAACCTCTTAAATTGCTTTTTAAGACAAGTTTATGTGTGCTCCTTTTGAAGGCCACTAATTCAATTCATCCACGTAAATTAACTCAGAAATTAAATTTGCGGCTAATAGTTTTTGGTAACGTTATATTTTCTTAATTTCCAATCGAAAAATGTCTCCTTGACCTATAATACAACAGGTACAAAAAATAGTTAAAAAATATTAAAAATCTATAGGTATATTAAAAATCTATCTAAAATTTCTTATAGTTCCAAACAGACACTACGGGTATATTAAAAATAGTTTTTAAATCTAGTGGTTATTTTCTTCATTCCTACTCAACTTATAACTTTTTTTTAGATTCTAGTCACTAACAGGTTTGCAAATTTATTGTTATTTGAAAAAATCATAAAAAATATAATTGTAAGAGTTAGCTTTCTGGTACACTTATGAATTTGAGAGGAAAAAAAGGGATGCTGTATAAAAAATGATGCTAAAAAACCTTTTTGTGTGGTCAGTTTTGTTTGTAATTTATAGTAAATCCCAACATTATTTTGAAGTCACGAACTTAACATATAGTACACTTATATGCAACAATATAATAACAATATTCATATAAATTTTTAATTCGTTTTTTTAATTAAATTAATGAAATAAAAACATATATCACATATTATTTTGTTGCTATATATATATATATATATATATATAATTCTGACTAACTTCCTGATTTCGAAAAGTAAAAGAATATTTAAATATAAGTAAAAGGATTCTTGTGCATCAAATTTTTATATAACTTTTACATTTGCTAACGGTAACTCAATTATTGGTTAACAAAGTGTATAAATTGGTTAATGAACTAGCAATTTGTTAGTCATAAGCTGTAATCAATTTAAACACTTTGTTAATAAATAATTGAGTCGACTCAAAATAATATAAAACTTGTGTGAAAATTTTAATTTGCAAATAATATTATGGTAATAAAATAAGACTGTATTTGCTTACCAACAGTGGCAGAAGCGAAGGTTGTGCTGCCCCCTCCAACGCTTTTGCTAACGGTGATAATGGTCTTCCCAATACCATCTCCCACCAACATGATATTCTTTGCTTTTATCTCAACTTGTTCATTGTATACACCTGCCTTCACGTGTATCACATACCTGCCACTGCTACTCGCTGGTGCAGCATCTATGGCTGCCTTCACTGTTGTGTACTTGCCAGACCCGTCTTTAGCCACCACTACATTAGCCTTAGAAGCTGCGGAAGATGATTGCAACAGCTTCCGGTCACCGGGCTTGACCCACGTTGGGAACCCATCTTTGTAACTTGGTTCTTGATTAGGAACCTTGTTGAGAGAAAGGGTGTTGCTTAGCAACTTAGTAACATTATAGGACAACAAGGGCAACACATAGTCTGTAACCTCAAGGTCATAGAACTCAGCTATGCACGTCTCAAGGTTAGTTAGAGCTGTGCTAAGCCAAGTTTGAGCATCAGTTTGGGTGCAATTGGTGTTAGGGTCTATGGTTTTGTTGAGCTTTTGGATGGTGTACTCATAGAGCTCAAGGCAATCAGCCCAAGCAGCCCTTTCATATGCGTTCCGGCACTTAGAGCCTAGTGAACGAGTGTTTTCTTGGCCCTTTTGTGCTCGCTCTAAGGCGAGTTCTAGGGAAACTTTGAGGAAATCAGACTTATTTTTTATGGGTTTGTTGAAGGCATTATTGCTCAAATAGTACTCACATGGCTGAGGGTAAGGAGTTTGGCTGCACCATGATTTGATGTCACTCAATGAGTAACCAGAAACAATGGAGGAAAATAGAAAGGGAACAATTAGAAGCGTTATTAGCAAGCGAAATGATGCCATAGTTAGGAGCTAGCCTTTGGCCTGAAAATGATTTGGGGCTTAAGAATTGGATGGTTTGGTTGTGTATGGGTGGGGTTCATGTCCTAAACATGGTGCCTTTATATAGAGGAAGAGAAAGGGTGGTTTGTTGGACAAATAAGCATGTAAACTATGAGACTGCTCACCATGTCTTACTTTTCCGATTCAGTTTTGGATTTGCTCTAAATTTCCATGCATGTTCGTCCATTCATTTGTGTATGAGCAGCAACTTTTTAAAATTATTAATATATAACATTTAAGCGCGGGAGCAATATTTTAGAAAATTTAGAAAAAAAATAATGGAGGATATATAATAGACAAAACTTATATAAAGTTCGTGTACTTATGATACTTTTTTAATAAAAATATGATATATATCTTATTTTTTAATAAAAATATAATATGTGTCTTAATTTTTAACTACTTAATTATTATTTTTAAAATTTTTATTAATAAATTATAAAAAAATATACATATGTCATATTTTTGTTAAAAAAATACTATAAGTATTTAAAGAATTTTATCTAATTTTTGTCCATATATAATTTGTCTTTGACCTTCACCAATATGCTGACTTGGCCCCATGACGGCAATAATCATCCAATAAAACGCGTTATGGTATATTTATATGTATTCATACATATTCAGTCTGCATAAATATTTATATTTTATATTAATTACATTCAATAATCTTACTGGTTGAGGTTTAGTTACTAGCTGTATATTACTATTACAAGAGGAACAAACTTGTCAACAGTTTGCTAATTGGTCTGCCCTCAGGTGGAGGCAAACTGTTTTTTATTGTACTTTGTCAACGAGAATTGACCTGCGGGTTGCAGCCAATTGGTACATGCCATTATGTATATCAATGGCTAGATGACACGCACACAAGCATATATATGAATTAATTATCTTAATTCGTGATTTTAATATGATATTATGATGCTCTATACGGGAAAATGGTGAATTAGTATACAATGATGAATGGACTAGAAGTCTTGGCCTCGTTTGAAAGATAAATATAGACATCAAAATTTCAAAATATTTACATTTGAAAGAGAACCGTTAACTATAAAATAAAAAGGAAAATTGACGGACAATTGGTTTCAGAAGTTTCACTTTGCCCATTTGTCTTTCTCTCGGATTCTTAGTTACTCAATATATATGTCCACTATACAGGGCTGGCTTCTATTAGAAGATAAACTTCTTAAGTAATTATATTGGAAAAGTAAAAGGTCACTTTCTCACTTCAATGTTTGTATTAATATTAATTCACCCTAATCTTATAAATGGAAGTACTCTTTTTTAGAGTTGGGTTTGTTTTATAATTGTACTATCTTTCTCTTTGGAAATAGAATATATTTTTATAATACTATCTTTCTTTTTATATCACGTATCAATTTTTATATTAATTTTTTTATTTTCGTTCTCTATTTATTTTCACATTTCTTATTTTTTCTCTATCAGTTACAAATTATATTTACTTAATCAATTTACAAATTTGTTTAATCAAATCTCAAATTTATATGGATAAGATTCATCAAATATTAGTTGCGATAAGTGTCAGATATTTGACAGTAATTAAGTCTAATTTTAAGCTACAAAACAATTAACAATCATAATATTCAGGCTAATCTAAAGAATTATTATTATTTATTTTATTCTTTGTTATTTTTTGAAAAAGATATCATTAATTACATGTATGTTATGTTAAAACTAAGTTTGTGCATATCAAAACTTTTAATGAAATATATCTTAAAGGCATTAAAATTTATTAAAAAAACCGTGCATTGTTACTGGTTGCTCATAAAATAAAAACAAAATTCTTCTTGCCATTGCCCATTATGGTCACTCGCTGGAGTATGGAATTGAGAAGTTTTTTCAGCCTCCTGGGTTGTGTTTATCAAATTCTTTGTGATGATTTAGTTGAAATTTCAGTCCAACGTGGTTCCCTGTAGTTCGTTGCTCTTGGTTTTGGGTGGGTTTTCCACCTCATGTCTACCAAAAATAAATAAATAAATAAAAATCTTTTCGATTGACTTCAACGAGGGAAAAAAATGGAAATTTGAAAGATTATAAAAGTTCCTCTGGATGAATATAATATTATTATAAAATATTAAGTAATTAAAATGGTTGAACATAAAACAACTTGGGATTGCACGAAACTAATTGATAAAACTAAGAGGAGGTGAATATAGAGTTTAATAACAATAAATTTTAAAATTAAACAACAATAGCATATAAATACAAGTAAAAGTTGAAAGTGTTAAGAGACACACATCATCTGTCTTAATTTTTCAGCTGCGGTTTATATATCTATTAAGTCACTCCACTTAATACCAATTGGTTTTAGGTTAGAATATCTCACATGATATCAGAGATAAAATCTCATCTCCGTCACCTATTGCGCTAGATCTCTCCTGATCACTTCGTTAGAATTATCCTTCCTACTTCGCTAGATTCGTCTATTCTGTTCAGACATCTATAGATGCAGGGTGTTAAGAGTCTCACATCGTCTGCCTCAATCTTTCGGGTGCGATTTATATATCTATTAGGTCACTTTACTTAATGTTAATTGGTTTTAGTTTGGAATCTCATATAAAGTAAAGAGGAAAAAGTTGAGTGAAATGCATAAATGAGTTTTATATTAGTTCGGCCACAATCCGCAACCTACATCCAGTCCCGAGGTAAATGCTCGAGATTTTTTTCACTTATCGAAATTTTTCTTACAACAATTCCGACGAACCTTTCTCTACCTTAGTCTCAAAGTAGAATTATAATGGTTTCTTTCACCAAAGATATTATCAAACCTCTCTCTACTTCTACCCGATGAAGAGTAACAATTTAAATGAATGCTACCCACATCCCTTTCTTCTCACAAGAATAAGACTTTAATTCTCAAAGGTTATGGTTGCTTTTATCAATGAACTACTTGGTTTTGGACTCTTTCTAGAGTGGATATACAAGTTTAGAATCAACTAAGGAAAGAAAAATAGAGATTGCAAGGTTGCAACATTTTCTCACTTTTGTTTTGAGCAATTGTGTGTCTTGGTCTTTTTCAAGGCTTTCTATTTATAGTGGAAAGCTTCTTATTTTTCTAGTCATTGAATACAGAGAAAATTAGAAAAAAATTAGTTTCTAATTCATGGGAGTTAATTCTATGTATAAAATGTATAGTTGCTCTTTTTGTTCTCTAATTGTTGCTCATTACCAAGTAGTCGCTCTAATAATTGCTTATTTTCTCTGGTTTATGTATGACAGTATATCATCCAAATTTTGAACGTTGGAGTATTCATTTACACTTAATTGAAAAAGTTTGATCTAATCATAAAGAGGTATAAAAGACTTCTCTCTAACAATAATGGAAATCAAATTATGAGTAATGATATGTTTGATAGGAAAATTAAATTTGAAATTTTTTCTTCTATACTCAAATGAATAAAAGGTAATTAATAGATAAAGAAATTCATGATTATCAATTAACTTGACAAATTTTCCTAAAAAATCTTTCATCATCAAAATTTGGAAGTAACACTAACTTTAGCCAATTCACTAGGGAAGAAGAATTTTGATTTGAGATTTAATAATCAAGCACCCGAAATCTGATGCATAATACTAGTGATCAATGCAATTCTCGAGTAAAAAAAAATTCTAAATAGAATATATTATTAATGTATTAGATTTGACTTTTAAATCAATAATATATATTATTATTTTTGTTTTAAGATAGAGTTGTACACAATCATTACTCTATTATTAAGTTTTTCATTCATGCACTCAAATAAAAGTTAGGACAACAGATTGACTGCAGAATTATGTTAGCCTACATTATTGGGAAAAGTATATTTGACCGCTAAGTTGTGTTTGCGTTTGCGGGATTGAGAGAGCAAAAATTGTTTAACACTTTTGATTTTTGACCATATAATCAATATATGAAAAGGTTGTTAAATGAGAAATTACCTATAAAACTGACAGAAGCATCTATTTTATAGATTTTGATCACTAATTTCTAATATACTAATACATATGACCATGGAAATTCTGAATTAAACTCTATGCTCAGCCGAATTTTAGTAGACATATGATCGTTAGAGCCGTTTATCAAAAAGAAAAAAAAGGACCGTTAGAGCCTCCCAACATATAATTATTGTATTTATTTTATACATGTTATCATAGGTGCGTCTGAACAGAAATCTTGATACATATTGACATTGTTATTCGACAAAAGCGCACACAGAATGGTCGTAGTCTTCGATAGTAATATATTTTATTCATTTTATAATTTTTTCACTGGACTTCTTAAGTTTCAATTAGGCTTAATTAAGTTAGTTTTGTTACATTTATTGATACTGAGTTTAATTGGATCATTGAAAGAATTATTGTTTAAATTGACTTTAATTTATCTATTTGGCAGCCTTCAGTAGTTATAATTTGAGTTTCAAATATCTGATTGATGTGATTCTGATTTTGTAAGATAATTCTCTACAATTTTCATAAAGACTTCAAGAGTCAAATCACACGTTTGGATAATTTAAATTAGAGTTGAACAAGAATTAGAGTGTTGATCCTGACAGTTTGACCTCTGCGCACTCATCAGCCCATGTCTTGAGCTGTAGGAGTCCAATTGATAACAAACCAATGGCATTGGAAAGTTAAGACCCAAATCTACAACTTTCATAAGAACACAAGAGTTAATTTGGAAGTATAATTAGTCATATTGGGCCTAGAATTTAGAACAGAGGAGTTGTAATTAGGTCTAAATAGTGTGCAAAGATTGGACCATATTTTGAGCTGTATGAATGATTTTGGGCTGAAACTAGTGGCATTGGAAAGCTAAGACAAAATTCTACAACTTTCATGAAGACCACTTTTCCATCATCTGATGGCATCCATGAGTTCAGCAATGAATCATTTTGGAGATAAGAATCTTAATAATTTTTCACTCATTCACAATTATCAAACAACTCCTTTGGCATTTTCCACTCATTCACCCATTCATCCATTCACTCATTAATCCACTCCATTGTCATTTTGTTTCCTTCAAGCTCTATAAAAGGGAGCATTGGTTGCTCATTTGATCATCTTGGTTTAAAGATCAAGATCATGTTATTATGTTATTTGTTTCTCTTGTTGTAGTTTTCTTTTGTTCTAACTTGAAGTTATGTTTATCTTCTTCTTCTTCTCTCTTTCTTTCCTCTTGTCTTTGAGTAACTAATTTTCATTTTATTTGGGTGAAAGGGTGAAGCTTTTGGTAATGAAATAAGGTTAGATTAATCTCTTTCTTGTGCTTAAATGATATATTATCAAGTGGTCATTATATGTATTGTATTTTATTTCCAATAATTTTAGAAATCCTCCTTGTAAAGTGGAGATCTTGATTTGTTGTAGGCAAGATATTGGCATAATGAATGCTTGAGTCCATTTATAAGTGGTGGTATTAATAGATAATTAAAAGAACCATAATATAATTACATATATAATCTTAAATGAACTTTGAATGTTATATTTTTCGATTTGAACCTCCATTATGTTTGGATTCTAATTGAGTTATAAAAAGAATTAATCTTGTCATTAATTTACTTACCAAGAGTGAATCTCCTAACCCAAGTAAATCTTTTTTTATTTGTAACCAAGTTTTATCACCTTTATTGTTGTGACAAAATCTTTTCTTTATCTCAAAGAATTTTTCTTCATCAATTCCCTGTGAATCAACTTTGGACTCCCGAGAATTTATTACTTGCAACAACCTACACTTAAGTTTGTAAATTATAATTCGCATCAAATTTTTGGCGCCATTGCCGGGGAGTTTGAAGAACAAATTTATTAAGGTATTCTTTCTTTAAGTAAACTTCACCATCTTGTATATATATATATATATATTATTTCTAGTCTTTTAATTTTCTTACTTACTAATTTACTAACTTAGTAAGAGAAACTCTCCCTTCTCCCTTTCTCCCTCTGTAATCTTCAACCATTAATGAAATAATCTTTCTTCTTCTCTTCTCTCTCGTTGGAGCAAAAAATTGACTTGTCGGTTCTCTAGTTTTTACTTTATGTTTTAATAATATTTCAATCTTGACTCTTATCTTCTTCCTCCTTCGCCGCTCTGGTGGGGCTTTGCCTCTCTCCGATTTTCATATTTTAAATTTACTTTTTGCACTTTATTTTCTATATTTTACTTTTTATTTTATTATTTTGTACAGCATGTAAAGCAGTTCGTCTGCTCTTTTACTTTCTTTCATCATGTTCTTCTGCCTTTTCCCATGATCTTTACTAACTTTTTAACTTACTAACTTGCTAACTTTCTAACTTGCTAATTATTAACTTGCTAACTTTCTAACTTATTAATTTATTAACTTACTAATTTACTAACCATGATATTTAACAGCAGGTTTATATCGCCTACTTGTACATTTTTTATTTTATTTTAAGTTACTTGTTTATGCTTAATTGGTATCGTGATTTAAATTCTGATCACTTTGTTAAAGTTAATTTTGGTACTTTATCTATTGATTTGTTTGAATCACAATAACACATATTAAACATAATGGCTGAAAATGAAAGTGTATATAATGAACCTGAAAATCAACCATTGCGAACCATGCGTGAATATTTGCAACTATCTCAAAATTCTAGTCCTTCATATTTTATCTTTCCACTTAATGCTAACAATTTTAAATTTAAGTCGGGTATAATTTCATTACTTCCTAATTTCCATGGTTTATAATCTAAAAGCTCATATTTACATCTAAAAGAATTTGAAGAAGTATGTACCACTTTTAATGACCAAACTTTCACTGAAGAGATTATTAAGCTTAAATTGTTTCCTTTTTTCTTTGAAAGATAAAGCAAAAACTTAGCTTAACACTTTGAAACCAAGATCAATTAGCACATGGCAAGAAATGCAAGGTGAGTTTTTAAAGTGCAAAAAGCCTGGGGCAAATTACGGGTAATAATTTCCTAATTCATACCTAACAAAACAAAAAGAAGATCATCACCAGGGGTATGAAGAACGTCCTTGATTTTGATAAACCCGTGTTCTTCAGAATACCGAGTTATAAACTTAACGCAGTCGACCTCGTTCGGAGTAACGTCTTTCTCTTCTTTTTCAAGCAGCATGGTGGGAAAACACCAAGCATCTTTTGTCCAGTATAATGGGAACTTTAGCTCCCCATCGTCTTTCAGAAAAAAAAGGGATGAAACCCCTCTGCTGCCATCAGCTTAAAGAATCTAGTCTTAAATCCTTTGAGACTATCTTAAAAAACATCAAAGGATTTGTGACCGGATCTTGACCGGATTGTGAGCCAATTCTTCTGCCTCGCTGAACCCTGAGGGTTTATCCAGGTATAAAAATAGAAAAAGGCATTGGTTGAATACTACAGCCCTATTATTCGGTAAAACCTCTCAAAAGTGATGATATAATCCCACCCATTAGGATGAATCAGGGGCGCAAGGCCTGAAGGACAGCGGTCTAGAATTCCATAAAAGGTAACTGAAGTCAAAATTTAACAAAGAGGGGTTCATAGAGAAACATGAAGTGCGAACTCACCTCTCAAGAGGAGCAAACCCTCCCGTTCCACTCTGGGCATAGAACCTGGAATTCTCTGTCGCGAGTTCTTCCTTCTGTAAACTCCAGATATTGTACTAATTGTCTGAGCTCATTTTCAGAAGAAAGCTCAGATAAATGCTCCCAGACATTGTCCCCTACCCATAGGTATACTATCCACGAACCACGCCGGATCCGGATTTGGTACTCCTCAGCCGGTTCATGAGCCTCGGCAACTAGTACTCAGGCTCTGGCTCCCCTCCTACCTCTGGCCATGAAGATCCTGAGAACATCCAAAGAGGCTGGTAAGTAATTGTCAGAATCAATCAATCAGAGATTCATACACAGTGAAGGGTGAAGGAAATGGTCCACACCTACACACCGACCTCCTTTCCCTCTAAAGCCTGAAACTTCAGAAGGACACCTCCGCCATGCCTATTGTGGCAAAAATGTTGTTCCGAAAGGGTAGGGTCATGTGAAGATGGTTGGAAGTCCTAAATATACTTCACAAATTGAAGAATAAAAATGCACTCTAGCGAGGAGCATGTAACCACTCAATTACTTAGTCACAGTAGAAGTGACTAAAAAGGGGAAAATAGTAATGAAAAAAAGAGAAGACGATACATCCCTAAACCCCTATTTATAAAGGCTAAGCGGCTAGGGGGCATTATTGTCCTTACAGCCCAATTTTCAAAAGAATGCTCATCATGGGGCGCGAAGCACTATGCACATCCTCCCAGTGAAAATGTGCCACGTGGCGCTTACAGTTCTTAAAGCAGTTGAAAAGACAGTTGTACAGCAACTCAAACGTCACACAACTTCTGAAGGTTAATTACAAATTCTTCCCATGCACCCCGGCTTTAACCGGGATGTCTATTTTGTGTGGGGTTATCAGTCTGGACTACGGTTGTTAAAGTGACAAAGTACTCGAACCCCGTACTAAAGACTTGAAGCCCGCCACTTTCTCAAACCAAGCACCAAGCCAGGGGCATCTCAATGTTATGCCGGAATAAACGTTGGACTTACCCCGGCAAAAAGAAAAAGGTGTGAACAGTGATAAAAAAAGGAGAGGAAGAAAGTAGGCACAATATAAAGTTCATAATATAAGAGTTTTTATTAATTTTTTCTCATTCCATACATCGTTTAACATCTAGAAAAGAGGGAAAAGAAAATATTGAGACATGAAATGTATAAGGAAAGAGCATCGGTCTTTTCCTTCGTTGGACGAGGTATAGCCTTTCATGCAGAAGATCATTCCACCAGCTTCATGATCACACCAAGTTGCCTCAAATTGTAGAGCTACTTCAATAACCCTTCCTGCTTATTTGAAAACTAGCAAAACTCAGGACGAAGCACCTGCTAAGTTCTCAGAAAGGAGGAGGAGTGTAGGCTCTGTTTCTTTGAGGAGGTTCGTCCAACACAACAGGTATCACAGATTTTCCCAGCAGGGGAGCGTGTTTTAAATATTCCCTCATACGTTGGGAAAGAAAAGTGTCTGCCATTGCTATGCTGAGAAAGAAAAGTACCCATTGGAAAAGTTATTAGCGAGGAAAAAGAGAACATCTTCACAGATTTTGAAAAAAGCAAGATGACTTTCGCAGAGGGCAAAACCCTCTTTGAATTTGAACAAAATAAGAAGAAAGCCATGAAAGGTTACACTCTAAAACACATTGGCAAGAAGAGAAGAATGTAGCAAAAGGAATGTCAACCCTAACACAAACATTCCCTATTTTATAGATACAATGAAGCACTCTGATTAGTCCCTAGATAGGTGAACTGATCGTACGAGATGAACTGCATTCTTAATGCTCCTCGTTTCTGATTGGTTATGAGGTAAGTGGGCAGTTGGCAAACAACATGGAATTAATGTCCCTTTAATGGATTTTTAATTCTTGATAAAGTCAAGGCAGCGGTTTTCCAAGAAAGCTCAGTACTGTTGAGGAGTGTAAAAATGTCAGAAAACCCTGTGAAATCACGTACGAGGGCGAAAGATATACCTCGAATGATGGGATGGTGTTGTATGCCAACCTCGGAGGTACTCTATATTAATGGACCTCGGCCTTAATGGATTTTTGTTTATTGAGAGCCACGGGTTCTTCTCAAATTCGAAATCTTAACACTTAACTGTTCCACTTAAGTGCCAAGCTGGGGGAAACTATTCTAGACCGTAACCTTGGATCTCAATATGTAGTCTAGCCCGGTACACGTACTAGCAGAAGTCCAAGCCTACAGGTCTCCAGTAGAGTCAGCTTATAATGAGATCCCAGTTTTATATGGTAATAGTATTAATGCAAGATCTGCGCAATAAATAAATCTCCTAATTGCCATTCATGATCTTATAGAATAATAGCACTGTAACTGCCATACTAGTATTGCGATAATATAAGGATTCTCTATAACTAAATAAGGAACATATCTTCTCCTGCAATTATAATGGGACTGTATCTCTTCATCAAGAGAACATATCAATCCAACCTCTATAAATATTAGGTTAAGTCACCCAAATCAGGTATGAATCCTTCCATAACATTGACCTAATTGGTGCACATCCTAACTTGAGCATTGGAGTCCTATTGCAGGTACCCACCCCCTGATTCAACACGCTTGGTTATAGTCGTGCATCAAAGAAGTCAACCTTATACATGCCTATCTCAGGTACCTTATGAATTTACTTCAGAACACCTTACTTATTCATTTAAAAAAATATATTTTTTAAATTATCTTTTTCCAATATATTTTTACTATGAGTGCTTATATTTCTAAGATTTGGAGTATAACTTCTTCACAAATCACAGGCGTTTCTTTTTATTAAGTAAAACCATAAGTTGAATGTGAGACTATTCTCATTCATAAATCATAACCACAAAGTACTTTTCGATAAGTAAAAAATTCTAATACTAAAGTACTAGTGTAGAAAAAGAATAGAGTAACAAGAAAATAATTCCTTCATAAAACTTCTATTATTATCAACTAGAGAAAAGAAATTTTAAACTAGTGCATTGTAAGTGTTGCTCAGATATGTGCAATAATACAATAGCGTAAGAGATTTTGATTTTATTTTCATTTTTTAGCCATCTAATACATTTCAACGTAACAAAAATCAAAATGCATTGTTCAACTCCTTTCATAGACAAATCAAATAATACGTCTAGGTTAAGATTCAATCTACTAAGTCATGGTATAGGTATAACATTTAACTGAGAAAGTAAAGGTAATCCAATTTGACATCTGTTACCAAGTGGCTTCCAGTACTCAAGAGGGGGGTGAATTGAGTATAAAACATTTCACAAAACCTCTTTTTAAAGTAAAAACAAATATTAAAACTTAATAAATAAATGCATAGAAAAAATGAGAAGAAGAAAAGAAACAATAAGGACAGTGAAAAATAAATGTGCAGTAAATTAAAGTTACATAAAATAAAGAGATTGAGAAGAGAGGCGCAGGCACAATATTTATCCTGGTTTGACCACTAACCCACTTGTGGTCTACGTCCAGTCCTCGAAACAGAAGCCGAGATTTTTCACTATGTATACAAGCTTCAATAGGTGCTTGCAACCGTTACATAGAAGAGCACTTTTTACACACAGGGAAACTCTACCCTTGTGCTAAAGTCTCAACCTGCAGGGATACCTCACCTTTATACAAACCTTAAGGGATACCTCACCCTCGATACAGAATAGTAGAAAGTAGATGAAGAGAAACTCTCACTTAGAGCAAATTATACAAATTGAAGCACTATAGAGCTCTCTAAGAATATCTCAAAATTTTACAAAAAGAGCACAGAAAAAAAAGAGAATTATGCAAACAGTGTTTTAGCACAAGCAAAAAAATTTCAGAAATTTCGTGTGTTTTAGACGTGAGTCAAGGTCTCTATTTATAGAGCCTTTGAGCAGAAATAGTTGTTTGAGGAATTAAATACGATAATAAATGCAAATGCGTTCACGTATAAATTCAAAACAAAAAATAGAGTCTCGTGGGTTATTCGAATACTATTATGGGGTATTCGAATACCACTGATGTCAGTTCTCATAAAAAACAATTTAGAAACAGGTTATTCGAATACCACAAGGGTGTATTCAAATACCACTGTTTTCCATTTT
Organism: Ormosia semicastrata; assembly: GCA_029884595.1. Taxonomy (NCBI): domain Eukaryota; kingdom Viridiplantae; phylum Streptophyta; class Magnoliopsida; order Fabales; family Fabaceae; genus Ormosia; species Ormosia semicastrata. Next base: position 1,507,983 of record JAQQTO010000022.1, on the reverse strand, counting down.
CTCATAAGACAGTTCAGAAGCAGGTTATTCGAATACCACAAGGAGGTATTCGAATACCACTAATTGAAACATGTTTTTAAAAGCATTTTTTAGAAGGATTGTATTCGAATACCTTTAAGGTTATTCGAATACCTCTGTTTTAAGTCATTTTAAAACACTTTTAGAAAACAGATTAGGTAATTTCTGAAATTTCACAAACTCTTTGATTTTCAAAGCCATATTAAAACTTTAATTTAGTTTGTAAGAAAACATGTTATTAGATCTTTTAAGTCAAACACTGAGATATCCTATAAAAGCTCTATACAAGAAAGATCCTAAGTCCTAATGCTAATCTTGAAGATCTTAGACTCGGTCTTCTCATCATCTCCATATTTGTTATCATCAAAACTCATCATCAATGTTGCATGGTAATCACATTCTCCCCCTTTTTGATGATGATAAACTATCATTGAGAAAAGCATTAGTTCATATAAATTGGAATTCAAAAAGATAGGAGACTTACTTTCAAAGGTAATTTAATATCAAAACAAGCACATTCTCCCCCTTTCTTTTGGAATCCAAGAGCCAGTATCAATCCAATTTAACCTGTCTTTTCCCAGTATCAATCCAATTTAACCTGTCTTTTCTCAAATAAGATTGATTATTTTTCTCCCCCTTTCAACATGATCAAAGAGGATGCATGCATTCAATAAAGCAATGCTATAAATATGCATGTGATAAACAATAAACGATTGTAATTGGCAACAAATTGATCAAAGTACTCATTGCATTAAATATAATTGGCCAAGAACATATACAAATTTTGATCCAAAAACAGCCAATACAATAAACAAAAAAAATCCAAAAACTAGAATGTAAACACTAGAGCAGAGCTCGAAGTGCAGCCTGTTCACGCTTAACACTAGCTATTCTGTCAAACAGAATAGTGAAGGTGTTCTCCATGTAAGCTCGGTTATCCAATAAAAAAGCCAGGATTTGCTCATTTGTGACAGGAGCAGGAGCAGGGATATCAACAACAGCAGCAGGGGCAGCAGGATCGCCTTGAGGGTAGTCCTCATCATCATCAACTTCCACTGGGAACACCTAGCCTTCATCGGTCATGATCATCTTCATTTTGTTGAGGGTAAAGGACCCAAACACGTGATAATGGGTTAGCGAAGTTGCTCGCTCAGTTTCTAGAATATGTGGATACTTGCCTAGGAAGGCAGTAATGATCACTCCATAGGGAAGCTCAGACCGCTCTTTACCTTTTGCCCTCATCATATGCTTCATAATGAAGACGGGCTAGTTAATCTGATGCCCTTGCTTTAGAATCCACAGCATGAACACATCATCTTCGCTCAGGTAGGCGTAGTTCCCACCTCTAGGAGCTAGGATGTGGGCATAAGCATAATGTAGGAGCCTGTCCTAGCTCTTCATTATGCCTCCTTTGACTCCCTTTTGAGTCGAAGGTAATGCCAACCCAGGTCTTAGAACATCTTCAATTGCTTTGTTTTTGTTGAAGAGCTAGAGAAGCGAGTCTTCGTTAACGTTACGACCAGCTGACTACAAGCCAAACATTTGAACCCAATTGTTAGATGTGATCAGATGTTTTAGTCGCAAACACTGGAGTGCAGCTCTTGACCTTCAATCTTCAGGTTACAATAGAACATCTTGACCAGGTCGGGATACAGAGTAGCTGAATAAGAGTAGAAGCGAAGTATGCCTTGGTAATTCAGCCGGTTCAGAAAGTCAAAACCACCTTCTCTTTTGAAGAACCCCAAGTCGAGGTACTTCAGTTGCACTTGGTTACGCTCTCGAAAGTGGGTAATGAAGCGCCCAAGCTCTTGCTCGTTGGAGGAGAGCCTGCGAAGGTCCAGCGGGTTGTTGCATGGAGCTGTCTTCGTGCGAGAACGCTTAGGGTGAGAAGAAGATAAGGCCATGGATAGAAAAGAGATGGAGGAGATGGAACGAAGAGTAGGGGGAAACGGTGAGAAACGAGTGAAAAAGAGGGTTTAGGAGAGAGGAGGGAAAACAGAGGGTTTTTGAAAACGGAGAGAAACGAGAGAGAGACTCATTCGGATACGTAGGGGGTATTTAAAGAATACCCAAATCTATTCAAATACCATGAGGTGTATTCGAATAGAATGTTTGGGAGAGATCAAAGGACACAGCCTTCAGATAGAGGGTATTCGAATACCTCACCAGGTATTCGAATAGATGGCCAAATTTGGCTTGGCTGCCAGTCCATGGTATTCGAATGCTTTTTACAGTATTCGAATGCCCACACACAGTGTGCAAAACAAGGGCAAGTATTCGAATAACCTTGAAGGTATTCGAATACTTCAGAGGCATGTGAGAAATACTGATATGCTCAGCCTCAGGTTATTTGAATAACTATTGAGTTATTCGAATACACCAACTTGTAGGAGTACTGTACTGATGTATGGTATTCGAATAGCCATAGGTCTATTCGAATAGCCCTATCAGAAAAACACAAATTTGCACGTATAACAGCAATGGTATTCGAATACCATAGATAGGTATTGGAATAACTTAAATAAGAAAACACATATCTATGTCCAGGAATTGCATTTTTGAGAGACGAAAGCATACCTTTTGGTGGGGTACCTGTAAAAAGGATTTCGGGATAACTCCGACGCTTAAATCAGTAATAATTCAAGAAAGATTTAAATCATAATTTAAGCAAATAACAAGCAATTATATGTTGGATTGATCAATTATGCCTAATTCTCCTCTAATATAAAAGAATGCTTCTTTTGCTAGGGGTTTAGTGAAAATATCTGCAAGTTGCTTAGATGTTTCAACAAATTCAAGAGTGTAATTCCCTTTTTGTACATGATCTCTGATAAAATGATATCTTATCTCTACATGCTTTGTTCTGGAATGCAGAATGATATTCTTAGAGATATTTATTGCACTAGTGTTATCACATCTTATCGGGATGTGATCAAGCTGAATACCGTAGTCTAAAAGTTATTACTTCATCCATAGGATTTGAGCACAACAACTCCCGGCAGCTACATATTCAGCCTCAACGGTAGACAAAGTCACACTATTTTGTTTCTTACTATGCCAAGAAACTAAAGAACTACCAAGCAAGTGGTATATCTCACTAGTACTCTTTTTGCCCAATTTGCACCCAGTAAAATCAGAGTCGGAATTGCCTATTAGGCTACATGAGGCACCTTTAGGGTACCACAAGCCCATTTGTGAAGTGCCTACTAGGTATTTCATTATTCGTTTAACAGCACTTAAATGAGATTTCTTAGGGTTTGCCTGATATCTAGCACACATGCATACACTAAACATAATATCTGGCCTACTAGCAGTAAGATAAAGGAGAGATCCAATCATACCTCTGTATTTCGTTATTTCTACCGATTTACCTCCTTCATCTTTGTCCAAATAGCAAGAAGTACCCATTGGAGTGGCCATATGTTTAGCGTTTTCCATTTCAAATCTCTTGAGCAATTCCTTGCAGTATTTGGTTTGACTTATGAATGTCCCTTCATTCGTTTGTTTGATTTGAAGTCCGAGGAAGAAATTTAGCTCTCCCATCATCGATATTTCAAATTCATTCTGCATTGTCTTAGCAAATTCTTTGCATAGAGATTCATTAGTAGCACCAAAGATAATATCATCCACATATACTTGCACAAGAAGAATATCATGCTTTTTATTTTTAATGAAAATGGTAGTATCGACTTTTCCTTTTGAAAAACCTTTTTCTAAAAGGAACTTACTCAACCTTTCATACCAAGCTCTAGGAGCTTGCTTTAAGCCATATAAAGTATTTTTAAGTTTAAAAACATGGTTGGGTAGTTCATGATTTTCAAAACCTGGAGGTTGTTCAACGAATACCTCCTCTTGGATAAAGCCATTGAGAAAAACACTTTTAACATCCATTTGATATAATTTGAAATCCATGATGCAAGCATAAGCAAGTAACATTCTAATAACTTCTAATCTAGCTACCGGTGCATAAGTTTCTTCATAATCTATTCATTCTTCTTGATTGTAACATTTAGCAACCAGTCTAGCTTTGTTTCTAGTTATTAACCCATTTTCATCAAGTTTGTTTCTAAAAACCCATTTAGTGCCGATTATAGGATGATCATTGGGTCTAGCAACTAATTCCCAAACTTTATTTCTTTCAAACTGATTTAATTCCTCATGCATAGCTAAGATCCAATGTTCATCATCAAAAGCTTCCATTAAATCCTTAGGTTCTATTTGAGAAATAAAAGCTAAGTGATTACAAGCATTTCTAAGAGAATTACGAGTACTTACACCTTTGGATACATCGCCGATAATTTGATCAAGGGAATGATATTTTGAAGTTCACCATTCCTTGGGAAGTTCCAAAGCTTGCGAATCTTCTTGTCTTTGTTTATCCTCTTGTTCCTTGATTTCTTTTTCCTTGCTATCCAAATGTGTTTCCGCCAAGACTTCTGCAACATCATCAATAACAAGATCCTTTCTCGATCTATTTGGGTCAGTTTCATCAAATGCAACATGTATAGATTCTTCAATAGTCATAGTTCTTTTATTATATATACGAAAAACTTTACTATGATTTGAATAACCAAGAAATATACCTTCATCAGACTTAGCATCAAACTTGCTTAAGTTATCTTTTCCATTATTTAAAACAAAACATTTGCATCCAAAAACATGAAAATGTGAGACATTTGACTTTCTTCCCTTGTATAACTCATATGGGGTTTTCTTTAAAATAGGCCTTCTAAGGGCCCTATTCATTACATAACAAGTTGTACTTACAGTATTTGCCCAAAAATACTCAGGAAGAGTAACCTTATTAAGCATAGTTCTCGCCATTTCTTCTAAAGAACGATTTTTCCTTTCTACAACTCCATTTTGTTGTGGAGTTCTAGGGGCAGAGAAATTATGATTAATACTATGTTCATCACAATAATTTTCAAAAATATTGTTTCCAAATTCGCCACCATAATCACTTCTTATAGAAGAGATTTGAAAACCTTTTTCGTTTTGAATAACTTTGGCAAGTCTTTTAAAAGCTAGAAATGCATCATTTTTATTTGCAAGAAATAAAGTCCATGTAAACCTAGAAAAATCATCCACAATCACTAAAGCATAGTAATTCCCACCAAAGCTCATAGTTCTAGAAGGTCCCAATAGATCCATATGCAAAAGTTGTAAATGTCTAGTAGTTGAAACTATATTTTTTGCTCTAAAAGAGACCTTTATTTGTTTACCCTTTTGACATGCATCACATAGTTTATCTTTTACAAAATTAAGCTTGGGTAGTCCAATTACTAGCTCTTTAGAGACCAACTTCTTTAAGTGATCCATGTGAATGTGTGCAATTCTCCTATGTCATAACCATGAATCATCATTCTTACTTAAAAGGCATTTCGCATCATTTGAAGATATATCATCAAGACTAATCATATAGATGTTGTTTACTCTATGACCAATGAATTTAACATGTTTATCATTTTTATCTTCAATTATGCAACAATTTGAATAAAATATTACCCTATTTCCTTTATCACACAATTGGCTAATACTAAGCAAGTTATGTTTCAAGCCTTCAACAAGCAACACATTTTCAATAGAGGAGTTAGGGTTCTTACTGATTTTGTCAATTCCAAGAATTTTTCCTTTGTTGTTATCACCATAAGTAACGTGTCCATGGTTCTTGGAAATAAGCATGGTGAATTTCGAGTCATCCCCAGTCATGTGCTTGGAATAGCCGCTATCAAGATACCAATTTGAACTCCTGGCTTTCAAGCACACCTACAACACAAGTTTAGTTTTTAACTTTTGGTACCTAAACTTTCTTGGATCCTTGTGTGTCAGTTTTGGGTATAGTACCATTGGGAACCCAAACCATTTTTGTTCCAATTTTTGTATTAATATTTTTTCTTGCATTATATGTTGATACATTATGTCCTTTCTTTTCACAGTAAAAACATTTAATAAAAGTACTACTTAAAACACTAGAATGCACAAAGAAATTTTTAGGGTTTTTGTTGATTTTTCGGGTTATAACCTATCCCCGCTTTTTGAAAAATCACTCTTTGTCTTCCTAATAAAATATTTAAATTATCCATTCCAAAGGTGAATTTAGAAAGAGTGTTCTTTAAGTCCTCAATTTCTTTTTCAAGCATATGACATGAAGAATAAGATGAAGATGTAGAAGCATGTGAAGAATGATTTGTGCATGCATCAATGATTCCCAAAGTTTCATTTTCAACTTTCAATTCTTCTATTTCTTTATTTAAAACAAGAATTTGATTTTCTAAAGAAAAGATTATTTTCTGAAAAGAAGAGATTATTTTTATGAATTTTAAAGACTCTTCATGCAATTCTTCAAAGGTATATTGTAACTCATCGTAAGAAGGTAATAAAGTAGTATTAGAACTTACCTCATTTTCACTTTCTTCTTCTTCTCCTTTGGCCATGAGACATAGTTGAGTTTTCTCGTTGTCTGAGCTGTCAGTTGAATCCATGTCATTTTCATCTCATGCTATATAGGCTTTTCTTCCTTTTCTTTCCTTGAAGGGCTTCTTTTCAAATTTCTCATTCTTCTTTTGGTAAACTGGGCACTCCATTTTCATGTGACCAGGTTTGCCACATTCATAGTAAGTTGGAGTTGATGAAGCTCCTTCGCCTTTGTAATGAGTCTTCTTCGCGGGGAAGGGAGATCTTCTTTGCGTTCCCTTTTTCCTGAGAAATTTACCAAATTTTTTAACTAACAAACTAAGATTTTCTTTGTTTACCTCGATGTTTTTCGAGCCTTCTTCATTTTCTTCATCATCATTATCGATTGATGAGGAAGTGGCCTTGAGCGCTATGCCCTTTTTCTTTTTATCATTTTCTTCACTTTGACTTAATCTGCTTAGTTCCAGTTCGTGCTCATGAAGTTTTCCAAAGAGGGTAGCTAGAGTCATTGTCGACAAATCCCTCGATTCTGATATAGCTGTTACCTTGGGTTGCCAAATCCTGCTAAGACATCTTAATACTTTGTTAATCAAATCTTCGTTAGAAAAATTTTTACCTAAAAATGCAAGATGATTAACTATGTGAGTGAACCTCTTTTGCATTTCTTGAATGCTCTCTCCTTGGTTCATTCTGAATAATTCATATTCATGAGTTAGTGAATTGATTCTCGACCTCTTTACTTCGTTAGTACCCTTATGGATAACTTGCAAAGTGTCCCACATTTCTTTAGTAGTTTTACAATTTGAAATTCTAAAAAACTCATCATATCCCAAAGCAGTAGTAATAATATTTTTTGCTTTCAAATTATGTTGCAACTTCTTCAGACCATTTATTTCTTGGTGTTTCGGTTCTTACGCCATCGACCTCATGTGTAGGAGGCACCGTTTTCGACAGCATCCCACATGTCTAGATCAATAGCTTCGATGAAGATTTTCATTCTTTCTTTCTAATATGCATAACCATCCCATTGAGAAAGGGTGGTCGGTTTATGGAAGATCCTTCTGGAAAACCATTTAAAGAAGTCATGTTCTGTTGAAGCTGCTAAGCTCTTTATACAAGAGTCTAACTCTGATACCACTTGGTAACAAGTGGCTTCCAGTACTCAAGAGGGGGGCTGAATTGAGTATAAATTTTTTTGCAAAACCTCTTTTTAAAGTAAAAATAAATATTAAAACTTAATAAATAAATGCATAGAAGAAATGAGAAGAAGAAAAGAAACAATAAGGACAGTGGAAAATAAATGTGCAGTAAATTAAAGTTACATAAAATAAAGAGATTGAGAAGAGAGAAGTAGACACAGTATTTATCCTGGTTCGACCACTAACCCACTTGTGGTCGACTACGTCCAATCCTCGAAACAAAAGTCGAGATTTTTCACTATGTATACAAGCTTCAATAGGTGCTTGCAACCGTTACATAAAAGAGCACTTTTCACACACAGGGAAACTCTACCCTTGTGCTAAAGTCTTAGCCTGCAGGGATACCTCACCCTTATACAAACCTTAAGGGATACCTCACCCTCGATACAGAATAGCAGAAAGTAGATGAAGAGAAACTCTCACTCAGAGCAAATTATACAAATTGAAGCACTATAGAGCTCTCTAAGAATATCTCATAATTTTACCAAAAGAGCATAGAAAAAAAAGAGAATTATGTAAACAGCATTTTAGCACAAGCAAAATAATTTCAGAAATTTCGTGTGTTTTAGACGTGAGTCAAGGTCTCTATTTATAGAGCCTTTGAGCAGAAATAGCTGTTTGAGGAATTAAATATGATAATAAATGCAAACGCGTTCACGTATAAATTCAAAACAAAAAACAGAGTCTCGTGGGTTATTCAAATACCATTATGGGGTATTCGAATACCACTGATGTCAATTCTCATAAAAAAACAATTTAGAAACAGGTTATTTGAATACCACAAGGGTGTATTCGAATACCACTGTTTTCCATTTTCTCATAAGACAGTTCAGAAGTAGGTTATTCGAATACCACAAGGAGGTATTCGAATACCACTGATTGAAACACGTTTTTAAAAGCATTTTTTAGAAGGATTGTATTCGAATACCTTCAAGGTTATTCGAATACCTCTGTTTAAGTCATTTTATAACACTTTTAGAAAACAGATCAGGTGATTTCTGAAATTTCACAAACTCTTTGATTTTCAAAGTCATATTAAAACTTTAATTTAGTTTGTAAGAAAACATGTTCTTAGATCTTTTAAGTCAAACACTGAGATATCCTATAAAAGCTCTGTACAAGAAAGATCCTAAGTCCTAATGCTAATCTTGAAGATCTTGGACTCGATTTTCTCATCATCTCCATGTTTGTTATCATCAAAACTCATCATCAATGTTGCATGGTAATCACAACATCAACACAAGGAAAATAAGAATGATTATTTTGGGGGTGTTCCATTCTATGAATGTTAAGAAAAATGATTGGTTCCAACTTCCAAGACAACTGATAAAAAATATATGAAGAATTATCATATATTTCAAAAATAAAAAAGAAAAAGGGAAAAAAGAAAAGAAAAGAAAGGAACCACTTTTGTAGATGTTAAACAACTAACTCCTCCTAAAGGGAAAGTGAGAAAACTCAAAAAGAAGTATACAAAGTCTTCTTTTCCTTGTGCAAACAATATCTTACCATCCGAGTTTCTATACATTACCTTCACATTAATTTGGCTACTGCCTTTAGCTGCAAAATCACATAGAGAAAGTATTGTCTATTCAGATCTCTCAAGAAATGATATTTTTTCTATGAACAAATCTGCCAAAATTGTCTTTGAGAGCAAAGAACACTTCAACAGATACATTACCTGTAAAAAAAAGAATCAATTAATAATCATCACAAAATATAACTGTCATATGAATTTAAAGCAAAAATTGGAAGTAATATGATATACAAATTCATGATACTTTAAATGAAAAAACATGATTCTTAGTAACATTTATAGTCGTTTCCTCCACTGAAGACGTGTTTTCTATTCCACAACTCTTGAGCAGATAGAAAATTGTATCCATTGAGTTTGGTACAACATTTCATATCAACAGTGATCATAAAAGATGCATTACTCTTAACAAAACCCTCAAAGACATTGGAGCTTTTAGGGGAAATTGGTTTTGCCAACAAGTTCCCACAACTGCATTTTTTGTTTTCATGGTGCTCAACATGACCTGTCCTTCATGTCGACAATATTCCAAGTTGACATATGGTAAGTACTTTGTGGGATTAGTATCTACAACTAAATCGAGGAATTTTTATGCTCAAAACTTAAAAATGACTTTCTTCTGTTGCCAAAAGCTTTGCTAAACGTTTTAAGTATATATAAGGAGGAATCATTGAAATAGTAAAGTCACTTTGTTTAATGAACCAGCTATTTTGTTTGGACCGTGCCACGATTATTAGGCGCTGACCTCTTCCTTTTCCGAAAAAGCAATTAAATAGGAATCATTAAAGGCACTGGTTAGATACAAATGTCACTTTATTTTAAACTTTGTATGCTGTTTCCATTGGCTTTTGGCGTCAGAATGTTGCAACTTTCGTGCAATGGCTAATGTTATTTGGGCAATGCTACTGAAAGCTTAAGTGCATATTAATTCAGTAGTAAATTTTTTTTAATGTTAAATTAAGATTTTGTTATTATGCAAATCTCAAGAATTCATTACCTCCAAAGGCTTGTGCGCTTGTGCACTCAAGCGTGAAATAGCAACACTTATTATTTTGCTTAGGAAAAATTACACTGACCTCCCTTGAGATTTGGTTTGATTACACTCAGTATAACTCTTATTTCATAAATTACACTAATTTCCTTTGAGCTTTATATTTTCATTACACTAATCTCCCTTGAGATTTACATTGTCATTACATTGACCTCTGTTGGTGTATGCCCTAGAGGCTAATACATTTTCTGTATTTACATATATATTCTATTATGCTATTTTATATATGAGGCATTTCATTTATTGTGTTCTTTTTTGATAAACATAATAAAGTCCTTAGAATAGTAAGTTTGATGCCATAGGACATCAAGTAGATGACTTGATCGTGAGATCCTTTTGGTTACAACACTATTCTTAAATGTCCCTAGTCAAGTATTATTGTTAATTAGGACAACAATAATACATTGAGACTAGTATGTGTAGAGACTGATGATCGCATCTCACGGGTCATGGATATGAGATATCAAGTCTTCACATTGGTACATATTAAAGTAATGATGTACTGGACTGACCCACCATGAGAACGCTACATGGATCGTTACGTGAGTGTCATAAGCGATTCTCATAGTGACAATGGTGTTTGTGGTCCTTTGACCTGAAATCACTATGATTCCTACATGAGGAGTTGTGTGTTTTAATGCCATCAAACATCATCTGTAACAAGGTGATTATAAAGTTGGTTATTGGACATACCGCAAATCATGCAAAGGGATGTGAGTGACCTAGATGAAATTTGTCACTCCTACATAACAGGAGCGATATCTTCGGGCCCCCTGATTGAGTGAGACTGCGAAATGCATGACCATACTCAAATTAGTCAATATGAGATATTGATCTCATTTGTTGTTACAAAGTCTACTCGAGTATCAGGAAATGAATGATTGGACTATACAAGGGTGACGCATTTCATGCCTTGTGTTCAATCTAGATATCTTGACAAAGGGACTAAACGACACGGAAACATTGGTCACGAAAAGGTTATGTCAAATCACTGACATTCTTATTACTTGGGTAGCAGCGATGTGTTGCTAGATACCGCTCACTGCTTGTAATATTAAAATGGGATTTTAATATTACTACCAACGTAATAAGAACCTGCAGGGTCACACATATAGAGCAGACTAAAATTAGAGCAATGGATCCAAGTTGGACTCGGATTCAAATATGGGCCAGACTCATAACAGATGGGTCTAGGGTTGCACAGCTTACCTTGCTGCTGCTCACACTCACTTAAGGCAGTCACTATTATAAATAGTACTGCTAAGGGGGCTGCTAAGTGACATAATTCTGAACCCTAGCCGCACCTACAGAATAGTGAGTGAGAGAGCGACAGGTTTCTTCTCTTCTCTTCGCAGCTAGCACTGTGTGAGAGACGTGAGGCTCCTCTTTGCGGACGTTGGACGTTCGTGAGTCTGTTCGTGTGGATACCGCAGAGACATCGTTTCTATTACGGTGTTAGTGATTCACGCTTCAAGAGGTAAATCCTTTAAAAACTCGGATTATGGCTTTTTCGCATGGATCCTCGGTGGGAATCCATGTTTTTCACAGCGTGTTGTATCCGCAAAAATTCCCAACAACCTCTCCTTGATCATTGCACTTATATCTTTAGTATAACGGTGCAAAGAAAAAGAGTGTCAAATGTAATTAGACTAATCTACAAAGAAAGTTAGTTTAATTTTACTTTTTGCTTATAATGAAATGCCTATATTTGTATTTTACTAATTACTAATTGGGATATGCTAGAGAACACTCGAGCATATAATCACTCAAGGTTCCTTGCTGTTTGATTCTTGGAATCCACTTAAACAGGCCTGCATTTACTAACAAATTTCTAGTTGTTTGATTATTGAAATCCATCTAAACAAGCTTGCATTCATTAATAATTTTCGACCAATCTCAATCCGCCATGAGTCAACAAAAAAAGAAGCGAGGGCAGGTTGACCAGTTTTTATTTAGTGAGTTAACAAATCAACTCTTTTAAAAGGTTGACGAGTTAGACAAGTCAATTTGTCAATAAAAATATTTAAAAAATAATGAAACTTTACCTAACCTAAGCATATATAACCCCTCCACACACACACAACAACCAAAAAAGAAAAGAAAATCAAAATTGACCTAATAAGCCAACTCGTCCCTATCAACCACCCACTTATTACGCATCTAGAACAAATAAGAAGTTTAACCCATCTCAAAAAAACTAACAATGTTATATAGATACATTTACACATACAATATTTCACATCTACACAGTTTTCTGATTTCATCATCTGATATAACTGGGTCTACCTTGTTTTCTACATACTTATACTATAATTCTATCACATAAACAAAATGTAAAAGATGTGTAATTAATGTGTAACTAGCATTTTTTTTTTTTAAAAAAAATTGGTTGTGACATACAATGCAAACTGTCATTTTTAGCTTGTTAAATGGATAGACTCACTTTGCCATTTCTACCACCATTGTTCTCTATATTCTCTCTAGGAAAATGTTTAGTGGCCACCTAACATAGGTCAACTGTATTCCCACCGTATGTCAAGTGTGTAGGATTTCTGGAATGCCCCGTATGCCATGATAGATTTGACAAGGTGAAAGAGTTTGTAAAGAGTTGGGGTGGAGGTATTTTGATCGGAGAAATAACACGACTCTACTCTCTACTAGCACAGAATTAGTTCTAGGATCGCTTTTAAGGTGAACCATTTAGTCAATGGACCATCAAAATGATTTGCTATAGTAAGTTTTAGTTTATTACAAAATGCTCCAATTGGGATGAAGTAGCAGCCATACCATCCACTATCGATCACGACTGCTATTATTGGCTATTACCACTTGGGGCTTCTGCACCAGCAACCACCATAACCCAAAGGCCCAAATTTCCTTCAACCAACCATTGCCTGTTATCACAGGGGTTATACATATACATATATAAGAAAATAAATAAATAATAAACAAATAACCTCCAAAGCCTTTTTTATTGTCAACTAATAAAACATAACTTATAGTCAACAGAATATATTTTAAGAGAATGGTAATCAAATCATTAACAAGTATATAAAAAAAAAGAAAATTGTTGGCAAAGATCTCCCATAAAATTAGAGGTTTTCCAAAACTTAAAATAGAGTTCGCATAGTTTGATTATGAAATCCAAGAAATAAGTAAAAACATACAATAGTCAAAACGAGTTTAATTTTGACTAATCTTAATAAGATAAATAATAACTTGAAAAGAAAGTACTAAATGTTATCTAATGCTCATTATTTATAATCTTAAGACTGTAATGATCCCAGTACATGTATATCTATTTTCAAGTAGACGTCACAAGCACTACATCAAAAAACTCTTTTAGTGGCCATTATTTAACGGCCATTAACTTATTGCCAGTAATTACATCTTTTATATGAAATTTTTCTGGTAAATATTCATTGGCCACTAATTGGCATCCTATAGTGGCAATTAAGTAAAATGGCCAGAAAAGGAGATATAAGTTACACGTTAACACATTTTCCTCTGTTTCTTTTTTCTCTTTTTTAGGAAATTTTCGCGCTCACACGTTCCCACTCTTCTTCTCTACTCGTACTTTCTCTCTCTCTCTCTCTCTCAACAATGGGACTGTGATTTCGAAGTAGAAGAAGGACGTTGGTCAGCATCGATATCGATACCAACTAGGGACACTATTTTTCTCCAATCCCCAATCTCCAATCTCCATAAACAAGGGTGATTTTCGCAACTTCGATCCGGAGCTCGTGCTATGACTCTCGTCTCTCTTTCCATTTGCATTATTCTTTAATTTTTTGTTTTGTTTTTTAGGAAAATGTTTTGTTTTGTTATGTGCTAACAATAACATGCTCTAGTTTAAATTGTTTGTGATACACAGACACATATAGCTTGAAATTCTCAACTGGGTATCTATTTTTTATTTTTATAGTTTTGGTTTGCACTTTGTTCATATCTCCTACTTTTTATTTTTTCCTCTGATTGGTAATGGTTTTGAATGTTTGAGTTTAGATTTGTCTTCATTTTTGCCTCTTGTGTGCCTAGTTTTTATTGCATTGTGTTTCTATATATAGGCATAGGTTGTTGTTCGAGAAACCCGATGTTGCTTACTTGCATATGATAAATTGTTAAATAGGTGGTTGTTTGAGATATTACATACAAATTTTTATTTATTTATTTATTTTCTTATTTTTTTCATGTTTGTTCTAGTTTCTGATTGCTTGGATTGAGTAGGAAAAGGTAGTGTTTTCTCAAAGCCAACCAGACTTATGCTGCTTGATTGAATTTTTGGCTTTTTTCTTTCTGTAATTTTCTCTCTTATTTTGATCTGTTTGATGGATAATTTCAATGGGGGAAGAGAAAAGGGATGGCCAATGGTGATCTCTGGCATAACTCAATTTCATTTAAAATTGAAGGCATGGGGATTGCAGGTTGCCCATTATGGAGTGGGACTTGTTTGCTCCCATGTTATTGCATTAAAAAATAAAGCACTAAGATGAGATGGTCTGTGTTAGTGAATTGTGAAAGATGTTCTGTTGAGGAACATCTGTCTGAAAATTGATCTGGGTTTGGATTTTTCCAGATATGTAGTAAAATGAGCCTGGGGGAGGGGCAGGTGGTTGTTCTGTTCTCCCTCCTGAAGCTGAACTAATTTGTTGATTCAGCAAACTAATCAAACTAGTTTTTTCACTAATATTAACCACACTCTAACCATATCTTAACTAGTGTAGCTAGTAGCTCTTGGATTGTATATAATATAGTTTATACATATAGGATTCTATTTTAATGCAATATTTATAGAATTGAGTTAGAACTTACCTTGGGAAATAGGTGTAGCCTTTCCACAACAGCAAACACGCTAAAAGGCCATGAGCAAAGCCATGCAGAGGACTTCCCTATCAAGAAAAGTCTAAAGAAGATCAGTAATTAGACTTAATTAAACAAATGTCTAACCAGCTATATTTTGCACCACTACATACATAATTGATATTAAATTAAGTAGCAATTACTAATGAATAAGTTAAGCAGCAATTACCTTTTGTCATAGAATAACCAACCTTGATTTTGTTTGCCTCGAACAGCTTCAAGACCTCCCTACCAGATTCAAAATCTCTAAGAAATCGATGCTCTATATCCTTTATGCTTGAAAGGAAATTTTTAGCTCTGTGGGTGATGAACTCAGAAGGATCTTCTCTTTCTGTGCACAGATTTTTCATAGTTATCTCCTTCTTGTTCTTTGAACTCAATCCTCTAATAGCACCCTTATCTATTACAGTCTCGTTTAAATCACCCACATCACTTGGTAACTCTAGCTGTCTCACTTCTCTATCAAAACCTTCAACTACTCTTGAAACAACTGAATGGTCACTATAGTCATTTCCTCTAGTACTAACATTTTCATCTAAGTTGGATTTCATGCAATACCTATAACATCCTAATATCGGTACCCTAGTATAATTGACATATACCAAGATAAGCAGTACTAATCATACTACTTCTAAGTTCAACCCTTAGGGGAGCCAACTCTATGTTCAACCCTTAGGGGATCCAACTCTAGGTTCAACCCTTAGGGGATCTAACTCTAGGTACAACCCATAAGGGATCCAACTCTAGGTTCAACCCATAAGGGAGTTAACTCTAGGTTCAACCCATAGGGGAGCCATCTCTAGGTTCAACCCTTAGGGGAGCTAACTCTAGGTTCAACTTGTAATACCCTAGAAAATCATGTTAGGTTTGTATATAATTACAGAGGTAGCTTGATACTTACTTAACATATTTGTATAATTTTGTGACTTTTTGAGTATGTTTAGGCACTTTGCTATAACACTATGTGAGAAATATAGTTGTTATTCTTTCTGGAAGTGGGTTAAACTGCTCAGTTAATAGAGATAAGTGTGGAGAACTTGTTTCTAGGTCAAAATGTGTTAATGTAGTTGTGGTTAAAGTTTGAGAATTATCAGAGTTAGTTTGACATTTTAAAGTATATTGGTTGTGAGTTTTAGTGCCGAATTAACCCACAGCTGATATGGAAATATCAGTTTTTAGTGAAATAAGATTTTTAATGAATTTTAGGATTTATTTTAAACTTGTTGAAAGTTAGGAAACTTGGTTTGGTAATAACTAAGCATTCTTAACTGTTTGAGTGAATAGTAATCACATAAGTGACCTAATAGAGGGGCACGATTGGTATCTCTTTTGTGGCCTATTTAAGGCTAAAATGAGGAGTTAAACTCATTCTCATTTTCTTATCTCACAGCTGCCTTAGGGAAAATAGGAGAAAAGGAATTTCAAGGCTTTAAGAAGGGAGGATCTTCATTAAAGCAAGGGAAGGAGCTTAGCTTTTCGGAGGAACGACTAATCGATTTCATTTCTGGAAATTGAGGTATAGGGAAATCTATTTTATTTGTCAATTTTCATTCTTTTCTTTGGTTCAAGAGAAGCATGAAGAGGAAATGATGGTTTGAGAGGTGATTTGAGGATTTATAAGTTGAATCTTAATGTGGTTAGTATGGTTGAATTAGAAACTGAATTGTGGATGTGTTTAGATAAATTTTTCATCTTTTGGGGCCTTAATTCCCACTTTAGGGTATTTTTGGGGTTTTAGGTCAAAACTTGAGATTTTTATACAAAAGTATTGAATTAAATGAAATTGAAGTGGATTAAAGGTTGCTATGTGTAGTTGAACCTTGTTTGAAGTTAGGAAATCACTTGGAAGTGAGTTTGAGTGATTGTAAGATCACTTGTTCCCAATGGAATAATGATCGTTTCTGCAAAATTATGCAGAAAATGTTTCTGGTTTGAGAGTGCCTAAGCGTTGAGTGTCTGGGTGTCTAGGCGCCCAGTGCACAGGAAGAACAGGTTATGCGTGTAGCGCACCTAAGCACTGGTTTCAAAGCGCCCGAGCGCCCACCGTTGGACAGAACAATACAGAGCCCTTAAATTGAAGAGGATCACCCATATGATACTTTCTTTTATACTTCTTAGTGAGTAATAGGACTCTAGAAGGAGTATAAATTAGTGATGTGAATGGTTTAAAACATAATGATTTGTAATGTTAATTATAAGTGTTTAATTAGTAATGATGATATACTTAATTGTATGTGATGCCTTATTGAAAAGTGTGAGCCCCGTAGATGTGCATGAGCCCTGTAGATATGAATAATCTATATTTAGGCAAGGTGGATTGTATCCTTCCTATTATAGAATTTTTTAGGATGAATTTCCTTGTTCATTATCGATAATTGTGTAGTTGATGGACTTCACTACCCAGGGGGAAATTGATTTTCTCTGTGATAATGATGTTGCTAGATGGACTTCCAGTGCTTGTTTAAGGTTGTGGTTATGACTTCCATTACTTTGCTTAAGTTACATGCATTCATGACATTACCATTGAATTGTAGGTTCCTGGATATGGTATCATACATTATTCATTTCCATATTTAGGAATAATGCATAGGCATAAACATTAGACATAACTTGGCATATCATAGCGATTGTATGGGCGGTTACTTTCATGATATTAATCATGCACTGCAATTGTATGGGCGATTGTGTGTCTCTGAGATGGCGATATTGTTGCTTCTGTGATTGAAATGTTAACATAATAATTGTGAATATTATCTGTTTGTACATATATATATATATATATATATATATATATATATATATATATATCTTTGGTATTGGAATACTTCTACTGAGATATGTTTTCTCACCCCGATTGTGTTGTCATGTAAATCCAGGTACTAGTTCTTCGAAAGGGAAGAAGAAGATGTATGAGGATTAGCATAGTATAGATGCTATTTTTGAGCTGAGCATATATGTGTTTTATATTTGCTTAGTTATTTTGAGTTATGTATAACAGTACACCCTTGAGGCTGTGATGTATATATATAGCTTTTGCTTTTGTGGCTTTCCATATTTACTTATTTCATTGTGTATGAATGATATGGGTTAGACATTGATGTATGTCAATAGTAGCAGGGTTAATACTGGGTTATTCATTTATATAACGATATATTTGGGTAGCAAATATTGAGCTGTCAACTCATAGGGGAGCCAACTCTAGGTTCAACCCATAGAGTAGTCATCTCTAGGTTTAACCCTTAGGGGAGCCAACTCTAGGTTCAACCCATAGGGGAGCCATCTCTAGGTTCAACCCTCAGGGGAGCCAACTCTAAGTTTAACCTTTAGGGGAGCCAACTCTAGGTTCAACCTTTAGGGGAGCCAACTCTAGGTTCAACCCATAGGGGAGCCATCTCTAGGTTCAACCCTTAGGGGAACCAATATTTAGCTATCTAGGCCTTATGGCACTCAACTCTAACAATTAAAGAAGCTACTAGTATTTTTAGGGTTCAAACCATTCCAAAATAACCTCAATTTTTGCCTAAAAAGGCTAATTTTCATGGATGCACCAATTGCACATCCTAACTTCTATAATTCTAAAATTCTACCACTTGAAGCCTTACATCTTAGCTTTCAAATGCAATAAGAATCAGGTCAATCCGATATATGTAGCTTAAGTTATGCAACTAGAACCACAAGCTGTTCAGAGTGCCTTGTTTCTGGTTTCTGCTGATATTTGGGCGCCTAGACGTCTATTTTTCAGCGCCTGAGCACTCACTGGGTAGCGCCCAATAATTTCTCTCGGGTCTTTGGGCGTCAAGACACAGCGCCTAAGCGCCCGTAGATCAGACTGAGTTCTGCACAACGTGTTCTGCAGAATTATTAGTTCCAAATCAATCCCTAAATCTCTAATCATGGATTCTAAGTGATTTCTAACACCAATCTAGGTCTCTAAACTTGTTAGAAATCTTTTACAACCTATTGATTCACTTAGGCATAGATTTAGGCTAGAAATCTCAATAACTCTGATCTATTTTTCTAAGTTGCTCATGAACCAAAAATGGATTAACTTAAGCCATGAATGACCAACGAGCACTCATTAAGCTAAAACTATCCTAACTTAATCCTTGAAATTAAGAATCAAGCTAAGAACTAGGATTTGACTCTCCAAATTCATTTCTCCTTCCAAATCCCTAATTTCTTTCAAGAGAAACAAAAAAGGAAAAGATGGTAAGAACTCCCCTACCTTTTAACTTCTTCTATAATTCGAATATATATAATTATTACAGGTTCTGCAGGGTAAAATGGATATATAATAATTGGTAATTTGTCCTGTTGGCTTTCTAACAATGTGATGGCACCAATTACAGCAAAGTTGAAAAATACTTTGATCTTAAAATTCTATAATCATGTGTATTTGTTTATACACTTAGCAAGAAAAGTATTATGTTGTTTTCACATGTGCAATGTATGGTATATGAAGATGTAAACTATTTACTTGCTTGGAGGGTTTTAAATGTTGCATTTTTTATTATCTAAAGGTTATTTTTTAGCCATGTAATCATATTTGTATTTGTATTTTGTTGGCATTCTATCATTTCAACCTTGTAATCATGTTGCAATCCTTTTGTTAAATAGGATAAGATTTCTTGCATGGTCATGGACAATTCTAGCAGTAAGAGATGGATGGATTGTGATAGAGTTAGTAAAGAATATTTGGATGGAGTAGAGAAGTTTTTAGACCATGCTTTTCATGAAAAACATGATGGAGAAACAATTCCATGTCCATGTAAAGAATGTGTGCTCCATTATTCAGTAAATCGAGCAGTGGCATATGAGCACCTTGTGGTTAATGGCATTATACCATCATATGATACTTGATTTTGTCATGGGGAGCCAATAAATGTTTCAAATTGTGTTGAAGAAACTAATTGCAGACAAGAAGATTTTAGGGGTGATGATATGGTAGGAATGATACGTGATGCTTTTGGAGGCTTTACCCAATTTATGGATAATAACATTAGCGAAAGGGGTGAGATGGAGCTAACCTTTGAAGAAAACACTACTTATTCATCAAGAGATCAACCAAATCCAAAGGTGGAGAAGTTTGAACAACTAATGAAAGATGCAGATGAAGAACTATACCCTGGATGCAAGAAATTTAGTAAACTATCATTTTTACTGCATCTTTACCATATAAAATAGTTGTTTGAATGGATAAATGAGTCTTTTAATGCTTTGCTTAGACTGTTGAAGGATGCATTTCCTGAGGGGGAAAGGTTACCTTATTCCTTTTATGAGACCAAGAAGATAGTTGAGGGATTAGGCTTAAAGTATGAAAAGATCCATGCTTGTCCCAATGATTGCATGCTTTTTAGGAATGCATTTACTGGTAAGGATGCTAATGAATGCTCAATTTGTGGGGCTTCTAGATGGAAAAATGATGACAAAAAAATTTCAGCCATGGTCTTAAGATATTTTCCTCTGAAACCAAGGCTACAAAGATTATTTATGTCTTCAAAAAATTCTAAACTGATGAGATGGCATGATGAAGAGTGCAATAAAGATGGAGTTTTATGACATCCTACAGATTCTGAAGCTTAGAAAAGTTTTAACAGTTGTCATTCAGAATTTGCTAAAGATCCCTGCAATGTTCGCCTAGGATTAGCTAGTGATGGCTTTAATCCATATGCCTCGATGCATATTGCTTACAATACATGGCCAGTGATTTTAATGCCATATAATCTTCCACCATGGTTGTGCATAAAGCAAGAATTCTTCATTTTGTCCTTACTCATTCCTGGACCAAAAGGGCTTGGAAATAACGTTGATATCTTTTTAGAACCATTAATAGAAGAGTTAAACCAATTATGGGACGTGGGGGTAGAAACCTATGATGCCTTTACTAAGAAGACATTTCAAATGCGAGTAGTGCTTATGTGGACTATAAATGATTTTCTAGCATATGGTAGTCTATATGGATGGTGTACTTATGGTTAGTTTGCAAGCCCTTCTTGCAACATAAGCACTCAATCTAGAAGGCTCAAACATGGCAAAAAGTTTTGCTACATGGGCCATGGACGTTTCTTAAAGCTGGGGCACAAATATCGAAATGATGCAAAGTCATTTGATGGGACTAAAGAATCAAGACCTACACCTTGTCCAATATCTGGGTCACTGGTTCTAAATCAAGTTAGAGGCATAAAGTTCACTCTTGGTAAATTGAGTGAAGAGGTAAGTGGGGTGATGAAAAGCACATGAAAAAAGAGGAGTTATTTTTTCAATCTTCCTTATTGGGAGTATAACTTGGTGCGCCATAATCTTGATGTGATGCACATAGAAAAAAATGTGTGTGATAATTTGATTTATACATTGTTGGGTCTTGGTAAGAAGTCGAAAGACAACTTAGAAGCTCGATTGGACTTTATGGAGATGAACATAAGACCAAGCTTATGGCCTTAGCAACGAGCTAATGGGAAGACATATCTACCTCCTACTTATTTCACAATGTCCTCAGAGGAAAAGAAGTTATTCTACGAAGTACTACAAAATGCTAAGTTTCCACATGGCTATGCATCTAATATCTCACGCTGCATTCGAAAAAGAAAAATATCGAGGTTGAAAACTCATGATTGCCATGTTATAATGCAAGAACTTCTTCCTCTTGCATTGTGGGGATCAATAGATAAAAATATGAGTGTTGTTTTGATTGAACTATGCACATTCTTTCGGGTGCTTTATAGCAAAGTGCTTAAGATGGAGGAGTTAGAACTACTTGAAGAAAAAACTGTACTAACACTGTGTAATATGGAGAAACTCTTCCTCCCATCATTTTTTTACCATTATGGTATATTTGGTTATTCACTTGGCAACTGAGGCTAAAATTGCGAGGCCATTTCATTATCGCTAGATGTACCTAATTGAGAGGTACGAAGAATCGCATTAAGTTTTTTATATATCTTAAGTTATACTTAAGCCTTAAAATATTAAACTGATAACATTTTTTAATGTCATAGATACTTATGTACTTTGAAATCATATGTTCGTAATAGTGCATGCCCAGAAGGTTCAATAGCAGAAGCATATCTTGCAAATGAGTGTCTGACATTTTGCTCACAATATATGGAAGGTGGAGATTTGAGGCCTTATTGGTCAAGAAAAAATGAAAATGAGATTGAGCATGGGACTGATAAAGAAGGATGTCTTTTCCCCGCTGTTGGGCAACTATATGGCAAAATAGAAGCATTTTTTATGGATGAGAAAACATGGTTGCAAACGCATCGATATGTGCTCTTCAATTGCGAATCAGATGTGGTTGAAAGCTATAAAATGTGAGTGGTATATCTTTGTCTTGTTGATTGTATATTACTTTATATGATAAGGAAAATTGATATATGTGAGTTACATGCATAGTGAACATATTAGGGAGATCGAGAGATTAAATCATAAGCATTGCCTTACATAACATCAGCTTGATCATTTGCATTTTGATACATTTCATGAATGGTTGAAGGAGCAAGTAAGTAGTAAGATTTAGTCACTATTTACTATAATTTAGTGTCGTTGTACTTATATTTGGTATTTATAGTCATATATTACTATTTGGTTAGGTTAAGGAGTTGGACCTCACATTTGATATCGAAAAATATCTTAAAGCCTTTGCACAAGCACCACAGAGATCATTTCAATTACATAGCATTGATGAAAATACTACAAGCCCTCATGGTATTGCACTTGCTTTAAAATATGTTAATATATATAGTGCTCATTTTATAAAATGTGTTTGATTTTGTTGTAGATTGTGCTAATTTTCTAATATTTTCATCATTTGTTAAGTATTTAACACTAGACTCATCCTCTTGTGTGTGTGTGTGTGTGTGTGTGAGAGAGAGAGAGAGAGAGAGAGAACAAACCAGGAGTCCAACATTCTTCATTTAGAAGAGAGATTTTGTTAACACCAGCTCTAAGCTTCACATTCTCGCTAAATGTTAGTTTAGGGAATTCTAAGCTTCCTATACAGTTCCTGATCAAAAGGAGAATAATAGGCTCAATGTATCAATAATGAAGCTACTAGATACTTATTAGCTTCCAAAGTAAAATAGTTTACTTGGACTGTTTTAAAAAGAAAGGTCATGCAAGAATGACAACTACATCCATGCTTTTTCACATCAAGTATTGGGTAAATCACTTGATGAAGCCTTGATATATTGATTCCATGAAATGTTCTAATTTATTGAATCCTCAAAAGCATACATCAACTAGTTTTAGGGATGACCCCTTCTTCCTCATGGATCTTACCAAGAAAAAATAAAGTTATATAGGTTAAAGATTTGGAATAATTTCGGAAGCACTGAGAATGTTTAGTAGTTGAATTAAGTGTTACTGAAATTTTGTAAGCCAACATTATGCTCCTCACCCAAAATATTATGTATGTATATATTCATTGTCAACTGTTGCTGTTTTCTGCATTATACTTCAGAGTAGTTTTTGTGGTCTTTTTTTTTTGGGTAAACATCGTCGAAGATATTGGGAGTAGAAAAAAGATGTTGATGTATGTATGCAAAGATGTTTTATATTTTCTAACTAAGGTTGATGAACTATATCTTAATGACATATTATTTTTATTTTATTATTGTAGGTCATATATACACTATGATTTTGAGAAATTTCGCATGTGAAGGACTTCATTATGATCAAGAGTTAAAGATTTGTTTATGAACTACCTACTATCTTGTATTATGACTATTTGATAACACTAGTTATTACACTCAAAATGATACGAGTTATTAAATGGTGTACTTTTTATGTTTTGTTGTTGATAGTAAAAAGTTATGAATGTTCTTTTTTGTTGTGGACTTAATGAAATATATTTTGCTTTTTAGAATGAATTCTAGTATGTTGTATTTAGGAACATTTGTATCTTATGATTTAAGTTCTTTAGGGACAAATACTATTATTAATAAAAATTTGGTTAATGACATTGAAATCTTACTTTGAATGGTAAATAGACATAACATTTTTATCGGCAATAAAATAGGTTTTTACCGACAATAACAAAGGTCACTAAAGACAAAGAAAAAAACAAAAGCTTGGGGTTATTTTAGCGGCCATTACTATTGTTGGTAAAAGGGACATTTTTTACCGGTAATAAAATAAGCCTTTACCGGCCATAACAAAGGCTGTTCAAGACACAAAGAACGCAAACATTGGGCTTGTTTTACTAGCCATTCCAATTGCCAATAAAAGGCACTTTTTTTACCGGCAATAAAATAGGGCTTTACCAACAATAAGAAATGCCATTAAAGACAAAAAAAAGCAAACCTGGGAACTGTTTAACGGCTATTACAATTGTCGGTAAATAATTGCCACTAAAAAGCATGACTTTTATCAACCATAAAAGGGATATTTATCGGCGCTCTATATAATGGCCGGTAAATGTTTTTGCGGCAATAATTTATTGCCGCTAAAAGCCTTTTTTTGTAGTAGGAGTGATTGAAACCACTAATCAGAATTATTGCAACTAAAAGCCTTTTTTGTTGTAGTGAAGGAGTGATTGAAACCACTAATCAGAATTATTGCCACTAAAAGCCTTTTTTGTTGTAGTGAAGGAGTGATTGAAACCACTAGTCAGAAGGAATACGAGGGGTCTAAATAGGCTCTAAAATGAAAATAACAGAAGTCGGGAAGAGTTTATAAACTCAGTGAGCAACACTCAATAATAAAATTTACTTACTAAACATAACCTATACTTTATATGCAAGTAGAACCTAGAAGAGTTACTGGACATGCAAAGTCTAAGCATCAATATGACTCAACAATGCTTTTAATTAGATCATCTATTAACTAATTTATTTTGTATCAGAAATACGTTACAAAAGTCAAAAAACTTCATATAAACATAGTTCAGCTCTAAGTAGTTTGGGCCAGACGTCAACCACACATTTACTCAATCATTTTCTTTTTGAGAGTTACCCCCAAGTATTTCAATCTGGACATCAGTCATACATTGGAATAGACTAATCATATAAAAAAATCACTTCAAATAGAACAGTTGAGACCAAAGTTTATGAAGAGAGTATTAAAATAAAATAACATAAAGTAAACTAAAATGAAATGAAATCACTAAACTATCTAGAAAAAATGTAATATATCAAAGTAAGCAACTATTGGAATGTGTTAATGATGAGCCATGTTACTAGTGGAAAAGGTACAGCTTGTACACACAAATTCAAAGCAAGAAATTCCAAATTTATTAATCTTTACAATTTCTTTTCATTCCAATTAAAATTCTGTTATATATTAAAAAATATTTCTTCTTAAGAAAAACAAAAAACATTTGATGCCCATGAATAAAAATTCACGGTGAAATGCAGAATAAAAATTCACTGTAATAGCCAAAAACATCACGAACTGCACTGTGAAATGCACAACCACCTACTCTAAAAGCATCGAAATGCACTTGATCCATGAATAAAAAGTCATCGTGAATGTACAGCATCCGTATGCCTAATACCAATATCCATTAAATCATGGTTTTATCTCCTAAAAGCCAAAAGAATGCAATCATGAATATATTTTCCTTGGCATTTACCAGGGTTTCAAATCTCGGTTGCGGTCGCGTTGCGGTCGTGGTCGCGTCGCGGCTGATGCGGCCAAATACGGCCGGATGCGGCGGCAATCGCGGCCTGTTGCGGTCGCGGCGGTCGCCGCAACCGTTTTGTCTCGGCCGCATCACGTGATGTGGTCCGAGATTTAAAACTCTGGCATTTACGAAGAATTGGTCTCCTATATTATATGGTAGTAGAAGACGATCATAAAGCAACATAATAGATCAACATCTCTGACTAAAAACAGAGTACAACAAAAAAAAGTCCCCTCACCTTATTCTCAAATGTTCCTCCTACAAGGGGAATTAGCTAGCCATAACGACCGCAATTGATGAAATCTTAATTTGGGCAAGAAGCGATCCTCAACTGCCATCGAACAAACCCTCAAAAGTCCGAGAGAAGAGATACAGTAGTTACTAATAAGAGAATTTCTATAGGTATAAGATTGGGCGTCTTAGGTTCTGGTTAACATGGGCCCATCCTCCATAACAATCTTCAAACTCCATCACAAATCACAACATAACCACCTTGCTTGAAACAACTTAAACCCATTCCCTTAGATTGACCTTAAACTCCAACGTGAGATTGACCTTGACACAGTCTTAAATACTCTTCTCTAAAGTCTAAACCCGATACCTAGCAAGTACAGTGAAAAGAATGACCAATTGCAGCAAGATAGAAATTTATAAAGGAGAATTGATGGAAAAGACTGCTAGTGATACAAAATTAAAGGTGATAGATGAATAATTATTTCCGTAACAGTAATAACTATTTAGAATGATTGATAGACTACTCTAAATGCTTAATTGATATTTACCATTAATTTTATATTATATTATTAGCTGTCCTTTCCATTAATTCTCTCAATTTATAATAATGTGCATTGCTCTATATTTGTCATTTAACATAATAATTAAGCAAATGACATTTATTTAGAATCGCTATGTCTCTTAAAGTGATTTCTTATATTCGTTATATATTTGAATCATTTCTAATGTATTGAGTGGGAAAGACAGAAAGTGATAATTTTGGTCAGCATCAACTTTCATTTATTATGATAATAATTATGTTTTTAATATGAAGAGTAGTCCATCTCATAATGTACCAAGACAGTTTCAAAATAGGAATTTGAAACCCGAAAAATAGGTTTTATGCTCATAGTGATTTCTCGAATTTCATAGTACATTATATGCTACAATAACTTCAGTAATTGAAGTGGATGGAATTCAAATGTACTCTTAAATTGTCGTAGGAAGTGGATACTAATGATGGAACAAATTCAAGTATTCAACATGTTTCCTTCTTTAAAGAATGATAATAGAAAAGTCAACATAGGTGGTAATTAAATGAAATTAATTGAATCTGAAGCTGCCACGTGGTATTTTGAAAGGAGTTATAATAATCACGTTATATTAGGTATTTTGCTTGGTAGATCTCCTCAAGTTATATATAACTACTAAAAAATTAGATCGAGCACAGCTAGATAAGTACCAATTCTTTATAAATTAGATTGACCAGACATTGTCAAAATTTTGCACTGTTAATTGGCCAATGATGTTGATACCTGGACTAACACCAAGCTTCCAAGCCATTAGATATGAAACTAATGGTATTAATTAAATATACATGTAAGTCACATTCAAACTTCTATATGCAAATTGTAAGTTGGAAAGCCGAAGTCAGGATCCAACCTCATCACATAGATCAGCTCAAGAAAATGAAACTCATTCTATAAAATTAAAATAATAATTTCTTAACATTTGAATAATACGCGTATGGTGGACTAATCTTATGGAGAATAATAAGTCCCATAGAAATGACAACACCTTCAAATGAAATTTGCAGCTTTATTTCTATAATTAAAACAATTCCACCAAGAACCACAACTCTTTAAAATAAATAATAGAAATAACAATACTATTTGTTGGCCGTACTACCAAGTTATTTTTCTTCCTTATTCTCTAGTACAACCATGATATATGTTGGACGGAACGAAGAATTTAATATGAATTATTAGTAAGAACTAATCACAAGGTGTACAAACTTTTAATACAATTTAAAGCCCGGAGGTGAAAGGCACACCAGTGCCCGGTAACCATGAGTTACCTGCAATAAAGTTCCCAACTGTAAATGGGGAGGCCTGAGATGCACTAGTTAGAACATGGTAACCCTTCCATGTGACCCGATTTGAAGTGGAGAAACCTGGACCTGTGTTTGCATATTCTGTATAGTATAAAGTATCTAAGGCAAAATCACTATTCCATTCCATCCAACCTACTGGGTTTATCAAACTATCAAGAAAAGTTTCCATGAACACTGTTCTTGAATATTTTTGCCATGGCCTCCCAAGATATGCCTTAACTGAGCTTCGGTTTAGACCTGAGGCATCTGTCACCTTAGAATTGTGAATGATAATTCCAGTGTTTTGGTTTGGATCAGTTCGACCTTGAGCAGTAACTGTGATGGTTTTTTGAGGAAGGTTTCTTGCATAAATGTTACAGTTTTGCAAAACACTGCAGCGTTACCAAAGATAAAATCAACTGTGCCATAGATGTCACACTCCCTATAAAATTGCCGCTCTGAATGAACATACAGTGTGTCCTGATAACCTTTAAAACCACATCTGTAAAATACTGATAGATCTGAGCCAGAACGTAGTGCCACAGCTTGGTGATTTGCTGCTCCAGCAGTGTTTCTAAATGTGATGTCTTGAGCAATAAATCCATCCCCAACAACAGCTGAAAAAGAAATAAATTAAAAAATAGTTGATTATCAATTTCATTCCTTTTACATCACTTTTCCTCACATACTACTATTTACACCATTTTTGAATGTTGTATTTTTCAATTGAAACTTTCATTATGTGTGAATTTCAATTGAGTTATAAAAAGAAATAATCTTGTCTTTATTTTATTACTAAGAGTAGATCTTTTAACCCAAACAAATCTTTTTTTCATTATGAACAACTTTTATTACCTTTATTGTTGTGACAAATATTTTTCTTACCTCAAAGAAACTTTCTTCGTTAATTCCCTATGAATTGACCTTGGACTCACGAGAATTTATTACTTGAAACAACCTACACTTGAGTTTGTAAATTATAATTTGTATCAAGTTTTTGACGCCGTTGTCAGGGAATTAATTTGAAGAACAAATTTATTGAGGTCTTCTTTCTTTAAGTAAACTTCACCATCTAGTATATATTTGTTTTTACTCTTTTAATTTTCTTAGTTACTAACTTTCTAATATACTAACTTTCTAACATATTAACTTACTAACTTAATTATTAACTTTCTAACTTATTAATTTATTAACTTACTAATTTACTAACTATGATATTTAACGGCAAGTTTATACCGCTCACTTGTATATTTTTTTTATTTTAAGTCACTTATTTATATTTAATTGGTATCGTGATTCATATTCTGGTAGTTTGGTTAAATTTAATTTTGGTACTTTATATATTGATTTTTTTTAATCACAATCACACACATTGAACACAATAGCTGAAAATGAAAGTGTACATGATGAACCTGAAAATCAATCGTTGCAAACAATGCGTGAATATTTGCAACCATCTCAAAATTCTAGTCCATCGTGTTTTGTCTTTCCACTCAATGCTAACAATTTTATATTTAAGCCGAGTATGATTTCATTACTTCCTAATTTCCATGATTTAGAATTTGAAAGCCCATATTTACATCTAAAAGAATTTGAGAAAGTATGTATAGCTTTTAATGACCAAATTTGTATTGAAGAGATTGTTAAGTTTAAATTATTTCCTTTTCCTTTGAAAGATAAAGCAAAAACTTGGCTTACTGCTTTGAAACCAAGATCAATTGGCACATGGCAAGAAATGCAAGGTGAATTTTTAAAGAAATTTTTTTCAACACATAAAACTAATGCTTTGAAAAGACAAATCCAAAATTTGTCCCAAAATTCAAATGAAGCATATTTTCAAAGTTAGGAACGTTTTAAAGATTTGTTAAATTCTTACCCATATCATGGTTTTGAAAAATGGCGTACTATAAGCTTCTTTTATGAAGGGTTAATACCTGAAACTAAATAATTTGTGGAAACAATGTGCAATGGCAAATTTCTTGATGAAGAACCTGAAGAAGCTTTAGAATATTTAGACCATTTGGTTGAAAATTCTCAATCTTGACATGGTACTAATCATTCTGAAAATTCAATTAGATATAACCTTGCAAATGCTAGTAATAGAAAATATCATCTTAGTCAAGAAGAAGATCTAAATGCTAGGTTTGCCAGTTTGGTTAGAAAGATTGAAGCCATGGAATCAGGAAAAGTAAAAGAAATCAAATTTGTGCAAAATGAAGAAATTTGTGGCATTTGTGATGAATTAGGACACTCAACAAATGAATGTCTAAAATTTTCTGTTTTTAAAAAAGTTGTGCATGAGCAAGTAAATGTAATGAATAATTTTAAAAAGTCATTCACCTCTTCTTTTTCAGATTCATACAATCCGAGATGAAGAAATCACTCGAACTTCAGTTGGATGACTAATAATCAGGCACAATTTATGCAACCACCACCTCCTCAAGCGCAACTGGATTCACAAAATTCTCAAGGATATGCACCTTATGTCCCACCAAATAAGAAAAACCTTGAAGGAACATTGCATGCATTCATGGAAAAGCAAGAGGCCATTAATAACTAAAATACTCAAGCCATGATTGACATAAAAGACACTTTTGCTAAACTTTCTTTTGCACTCACCATTCACGAGAAAGGAAAATTTCCTTCTCAACCTCAACCGAATCCCAAGGGTCAGTATAGCCTAAATGAAGGTAGTTCAGAAAGCCAACAAATAAATCAAATCAAGTCAGTGATAACTCTTAGGAGTGGAAAGGTTGTAGAAAAACAAATTCCTGAACCTTGTGAGAAAGATGATGAATCAATTCTCAAGGATAATGAAGGAGTTGATAAGCCATCTGGCCAAAAGGAGAACAAACTCTCGCCTTCACCCCCATATCCTCAAGCTTTAAACAATTCAAGTAAATTGAACCATAACACTAAATTTTTTGAAATTTTTAAACAAGTGAAGGTCAATATTCCTCCGTTAGATGCTATCAAATAGGTTTCCTCTTATGCTAAATTTTTTAAAGACTTATACATTGTTAAAAGGAAACTAAATGTGAAAAAGAAAACTTTTTTGCCTGAACAGGTAAGTTCTATTCTTCATAACAATAATGCGTTGAAATATAAATATCCTGGTTGTCTTACAGTTTCATGCATTATTGGAGAATATAAAATTGAACGAGCTTTACTTGATCTTGGTGCTAGTGTTAATTTTCTTCCATATTCAGTTTATCAGCAACTCAACCTAGGTGAGTTAAAATCGACTTCTATAACTCTTCTACTTGCTGATAGATCAGTTAAAATTCTAAAAGGAATAGTGGAATATGTGTTAGTTCAAGTTGATAAATTCATATATCCTGTGGATTTTATTATCTTGGAAACTGAACGTTTGGTTAATAGTTACAAGTTAATTCATGTTATTTTAGATCGCCTATTTTTTAGTAACATCTAATGCTTTGATAAATTGTAGAAATGGTGTGGTGAAGCTAACATTTAGAAATATGATACTGGGACTTAATGTTTTTAACATGTGCAAGCAACCACAGGAAGTCTATGACGAAAAGGAAGAAATTAAAGGGATTGAGGCCATTATAGATGATCATCTTCAAACTAGGAGTTGTTCTGACTCATTAGAAATTTGTTTAATTAATTCATTTGATTCAAGTACACAATTAGATGATGATACTTTTGAAGTATGCTCTTTGCTTGATTGTACACAGGTAATGGAATACAAAGGATGGAAGCCGATATTCGAAGAGTTAAAACCCATGAACGATAATACCCATGAAGAAGTACCCATATTAGAACTAAAGTCATTACCTGCTGGGTTGAAGTATACATTTTTGGGATATGAACAAAGCTTTCCAGTGGTAATTTCCTCATCTTTTACCAAAGAACAAGAAGGTATGTTGATAGAAGTACTTAAAAGGCATGAAAATACAATTAGATGGACATTAAAGGACATAAAAGGCATTAATCCATTAATTTGTACACATAGAATACATTTAGAGGGTAATGCTAAAACATCTCAATAACATCAAAGAAGATTAAATTCACACATGAAAGAGGTAGTTAGAGCTGAAGTTCTCAAATTACTTGATGTTGGAATTATCTACCCTATCTCTGATAGCCAGTGGGTAAACCCTACATAAGTGGTACCTAAGAAATCTGGAATAATAGTGGTTGAAAATGAAAAAAAGTGAAGTAATACCTACGTGAGTCTCATCCAGTTGGCGTATGTGTATTGATTTTAGAAAATTAAATGGAGCCACTTGGAAAGATCATTTTCCCTTGCCATTTCTTGATCAAATTCTGGGAAGAGTAGCAGGACATCCCTACTATTGTTTTCTTGATGGTTATTCAAGGCATAATCAAGTACCGATTGCATTAGATGATCAAGAAAAAATTACTTTTATGTGCCTCTTTGGCACTTTTGCATATAGAAAAATGTCTTTTAGTCTTTCTAATGCTCCAGCAACTTTCTAAAGATGCATGTTAAGTATTTTTAGTGACATAATTGAGCACTATTTAGAGATTTTCTTGGACGACCTGACAGTTTTTTGAAATTCTTTTGAAATTTGTCTTAATAATTTAGAAAAAGTTCTTAAAAGATGTGAAGAAAAAAGATGTGTTAAACTGGGAAAAATGTCATTACATGGTTACCTCAAGAATAGTGTTAGGTCATGTGATATCTTCTAAGGGAATTGAAGTTGATAAGGGTAAAGTTGAATCAATTGCTCATTTGCCTTCCCCAAAAATAATCAGAGAAGTTCGTTTCTTTTTAGGACATGCAGGATTTTACAGAAAATTCATTAAGGACTTTAGTGTCATATCTAGACCATTATGTAATCTTCTATTAAAAGATGCACTATTTGATTGGACTCAAGATTGTCAGAAATCTTTTGAAAAATCAATCGGTCTTCTGACATCTGCTCCTATCATGCAATCCCTTGACTGGTCTTTGCTTTTTGAGTTAAAGTGTGATGATAGTGATTTTGCTGTTGACACTGTTTTAGACTAGAGAAAGGAAGGTAAGCCTCATGTAATTTATTACGCAAGTTAAACTTTGAATAGTGCACAAATGAATTGCACCACTATTGAAAAAGATCTACTTGCTGTAATTTTTGCATTAGACAAATTTTGAGCTTATTTAATTGGTTCTTCTACTGTTATTTTCACCGATCATGCTACTGTTAGATATTTAATGTCTAATAAGGATGTTAAACCTAGATTGATACAGTGGATCTTGTTACTTCAAGAATTTAACATCACAATAAAAGACAAAAAAAGTCAAAAATGTTGTTGCAGATCATTTGTTGAGATTTGCATATCAATGATTCTTTTCTCAATAAATTTTTATTTTCTGTTAATTTCATGCCTTGGTTTGCTAACATAGTCAATTTTCTTGTAACAGAAAAGATGTCACCTCAGTGGACATCCCAAGACAGAAAGAAGTTTTTGACTGAGATGAAAATTTTTTATTGGGATGACCCATATTTGTTCAAATATTTTTTGATCAAATCTTTCGGAGATGTGTACCCGACAGTGAGGTAGGTATAATGTCATTAAAATTTGTCACTCAGAAGCATATGAAGGCCATTTTTCTTCAAAGAAAACAACTGCGAAAATCTTGCAGTTTGGATTCTTTTGACCCACTTTATTTAAGGACAGCTATACTTTTTGCAAAAGTTATGAAAATTATCAGAAATTGGGTTCTATTTCTAAACGAGACATGATGCCTTTGAACCCTATCATTGTCATTGAAATTTTTTATTGTTGGGGAATTGATTTCATGAGTCCATTTCTATCATCATTTGGATTTGTGTATATTTTGGTTGCAGTTGATTATGTCTCAAAATGGATTAAGGCGATTCCCTGTCAACACAATAATCATAAAACTGTTCTTAAATTTTTAAAAGAAAATATTTTGAGTCAATTTGAAATCCCTCGAGCTATCATTAGTGATAGGGGAACATATTTTTGCAATAAATCATTTGATTCCTTAATGAAGAAATATGACATTTCTCACAAAATTGTCACCCCTTATCATTCTCAGACAAGTGGACAAACAAAATTAGCAAATAGGGAGATTAAACAAATTTTGAAAAAAAATGGTTAACCCAAATCGTAAAGATTTGTCTTTAAGACTAAACGATGCACTTTAAGCTTACTGTACTACTTTTAAAACATCTTTAGGCATGTCACCCTATCGGTTAGTCTATGGAAAACCTTGTTACTTGCCTGTAGAACTGGAGCATAAAGCATTTTGGGTTATTAAAGCTTTCAACTTAAATTTTGATAATGCTTGTAAGTTACGTAAATTGCAATTAAATGAACTTGATGAATTAAGAAATGATACATATGAAAACTAAAAAAATTATAAAGCTAAAATAAAAGCTTTTCATGATAAATCAATTTTGAGAAAATCTTTTGAAATTGGTCAAAAAATTCTGCTTTATAATTCTCGTCTTCACCTATTCCCTAAAAAATTAAGATCTAGGTGGACTGGTCCTTTTATTGTCAAACATGTGTATCCTCATGGGGCCATAAACATTGAGAACCCTATGAATGGTAATGTATTTAAGGTCAATGGACAAAAACTCAAACCATTTCTGGAAAACCAAATTGTTGAGGTAGAATTCATTTCTCTTTCTAATCCATGTTATGAGAAGAATTTATTTTAATTTTGTTGCTTTCTTTTTGTAGTTCTTTGTGACCTCGGTTAAGTGGTGGATAACGGCACTTCGTGACTCTCAAGTCGATTTATTTTTTATTTTTCCATAATAACTAATTCCTTCTCCTTTAAAATTGATGTCATTCTCTTGAATTTAAGAAAGCATTTTCCTTCTCTTCTTCAAAATGCTCTAATAAAAATCTACAAAGGTAGGTGTGAAATACTGAGACTGTTAATGCATAAGGGCATCCCAGAAATATACGCTGGATAATCGAAGCAAAAGTTCGTTTAACAAGTGAATCTTCAAATTCATTTGTCCCATACATGCCGGATCTCAGTAAAAGTTCGTATTCTAAAAGGAGAAGAGCGAAAAGAATGCAAGTTTATCAAAAATGTACGCGATGGAGTTGTAACTTGTGATGTCATTCTTTGGGGATAGTTTTCGTAAACTGGGAAGATTAAATATACTTTATTAAGAATAGACTGAGTAAGGAGTAATTAGATGATATCTTATCAACTCTTGAGACGCATTCTTGTGGAATTGTGCATTGTGAACTTCAGAATTTGTAGAATCTCTTCAAGGACGAGTAAAAGCGTTACAGTCTTGGGAATATGACTCAAAAAGACCCTGTTTGCCAATTTATAAGAAAATTGGATGGGAAGCTTATCCTCGACTCATAGAAGGTGTTTAAGCCGTTACTGAACATAAAACCAGAGGAAGATGTGAGCCATGATCATAACAACATGTATATATTATCTTGTTCATCTCTTAAAAAAAGGGGGCGATCAAAAGAGTACTATGCTCTTAATTGAGTGTGGAGGCCTTGCCAGTGGCAGACCCGTCATTGACTCGAGTAGACTTTTGCACACCGATCCTTAAATAAGGTTTGTATACCATGCTCTGTAGAAAGCCACACTCCACAACCCAATGTTTCCCATCTAGGCACTGTGGAGTTGATGGACAGGCAAAAGCGTCCCATTCTAGTTATTAGTGAGAAGTAACCCGCAGCTGCTAAAACGTAAGAGGCATCTGAACTTGATCCTCTCTTTTATTAGAAGGGGCTCTCAGTGCCCTAGGATGGGGCATTCTGGATCTTGGATATTGTAGGTTTCATATTTTAGCATCTTTGTTGATATTACAAACACAAGTGTGAGCTCTCCAGGTTCTAAACCCAGGATGGAAACCCTTGATGGTTTCTTTTTTCTCTTTTTCTTTTCTTCAAATAAACGGGAGTGAGTGTTTATTGCATTGGTGACACGTAATTCAAAGATATGCCATCATTTGTCATTATTTATCTTTGTATGATTTTGTTATATTTTAGTTTTGGACAGACAATCCTTTGGGTGGGGTCCTTCAGGGGTTTCTAAATTTCTTTACCCTGATGGTTTTCTTAAAGTCTAAAAAAAAATTTAAAAAAATAGTATAAAAAACTGTGTTTCTTATTTTCAAACTTTTCTAACAATAGCCAATCTACCTATTTAAGTGTTATCATTACCTTTTTCCATTCTCTTCCCTATTTAAACACCATTTTTTTCACTTTCTTCTAACTCATAATCATTCAAAGAGAGTGTGAGTGTAGAAATGGAGGGAGCTTCTATTCATAGACTTACTACTATTTGTGTATTTTGTGGGTCAAGTTATGGAAAGAGTTTAAAGTTTGTAAATGCAACAAGCACTATTGGTAGAACACTTGCTGCAAGGAACATTTGTGTAGTATATGGGAGAGGTAGCATTTGGTTAATCGGGGTTGTATCACTTTCTACACATCTAAGAGGAGGTTAAGTTTTAGGTATCATTCCTAGACCTTTAACTCAAAAGAACATCATTGGAAAGACAATTGAGAAGGAACTTTAAGTATCATCTATGCATGGATGAATGAGGATAATGCCTGAAAATTCTTATGCATTCATTGCCTTACCGGGTGGTTTTGGTACTTTGGAAGAAATTTTTCAAATTATCTATTGGGGCCAACTAAACATCCACCATAAACTCATAGGTTTGTTGAATGTTAATAATTTCTTTGATAATTTGTTATATTTTCTCGACCATGTTGTGGAACAAAAATTTATCACACCTTTGGCAAGACGACTCTTTATCTCTACTTCCACTGTTGATGAATTAATTGATAAATTACAAACTTTTATTTATGAACTTGATCCAATAATAGCTCAGATAAATTGGTCAGAAGGAAGCAGTAAGGGAGGCCTCAAGAAACGTGGCTTTGATCTGACACTTCATCTATAACTTTCTTTTACCTTTGATTTTATTCGTCGTACTTTCTTTCTGTTTAAATTTGTGTAAGGTTTCTCTTTTCAATAATTGTCATAACAGGTAATATCTTCTATCATTTACCTATCTATGTTTTGACATTAAAGAAAATGTTGTGATCTGGTTAGGGGGAATGATAGTTGAAGTGAAAACAAAACCAAAAAACAAAATTAGGGAAGTATGTTTATTGATATGTTTGTCAGCAACTTACTAATAGCAAAACTAATTAAGGATGACAGAGTAAGGAGTAAATTATGTCCTTGAGGTAAATTTACTCTTGAGACCCATCTAAATTAGTGGCAGAGTACGAAGTAATTAGGTAGATAACTATTTTGTGTAGAAGTAGTAATTCAAATTCAGGGAACATAGCATGATTGAATAAATTGTCTTCTTTCTTAAAAATCATATGTTTGGTTATGGATGTTGAATTGGTCGATTGAGAATGATAGAAATATGCCTTGTGAGATTTTGAATCTATTGATGAATGGATTGAACATTTGCACCATTCTTTTCTTTCTTGTGTGATTTTCATTTATGGAATTGTTACTCTAGAACTTGCTTTAACTTTATTTGAGGCTACATTTTCACATGCATACATAAACATGATTGATGTATTTTTCTTGAAATAGATACTTTAACTAAATAACCAACATTGTATATTTTTCCTTACTTAACCCTTTGAACTTATTCGACCATTCCTTGTTTTTAGCTTATTACATACCTTAAAAAAAAATATGTTCTTACCTAACCTTAGGAAATAAGAGCGCATTGACATTGGATGAGTTCTTGAACAAGTGTAGGGGTGTATGTGCAAAATGGTTGATGAAAAAGGAAAGAGTAGCCATCTTAAAAAAAAAAGTGTAAAGAAAGGTCAACAAGGTAAAAAAGGGGAAGTAAAAAGAATATGTAAAGGGAATTTGCATTATGTTGGGATAAACTTTTCATGTTTGTTATTTTAACTTAACCCTAATGCACTTTTATTCTCTTTGGTATTTAACTTATTATATCCATATTATCTCCTTCCTTTACCTTGACCCCATTACAACCTTGAATAAAGTCCTCTTAATTTGTGTGTGCATGAGTTTTGAGTAGTGGAGAAGTAGAAGATAAGCAAGCTTATGGTAGTGCAATTTTTCATGGGTTGAATTGAGTGAAATACCTATCTTTTAAACGCTTGAAGGATTGAGAGTGAATCTTGTAAAGATCTATCATTTTTGACTCATGTTTTTCAATTGAAGTTTCCTTGCTTGCTGGTTTGAAATGTGAAGAAACGTTACCTCATAAATGTTTTGATCCCTTGAATCTTTGGTTGCTCTTCTTGCTTATAAAATTTTGTATTTTTAAATATTATTAAAAATTGAGTCTTTTAGAATTTTTAGGTTTTGAGTTTGTGTTATTTTTCTTTAGTTTTGGTCTTATGTGTTTTACCCGGGAGTGCAAAAGTTAAGTGTGAGAGAATTTGATAGCAATATATTTTATTCATTTTATAATCCTTTCACTGGGCTTCTTAAGGTTCAATTAGGTTTAGTTAAGTTGGTTTATTACATTTTATGATATTGAGCTTAATTAGATCATTGAAGGAATTATTGCTTGAATTGGCTTTAATTTGTCTTTTTTGCAGCATTCAGTAAACTAGTTATAATTTGAGTTGCAAATATCTGATTGATGTGATTCTAGTTTTATAAGAAATCTAAGACAATTCTCTACAACTTTCATGAGACCTCAAGAGAGAAATCACATGTTTGGATAATTTAAATTGAAGTGAAAGCAAGAGTTAGAATTCTGATAATGACAGCTTGACCTCTACGCACTCATCAGCCCATTTCTTGAGCTATAAGAGTTCAATTGATACTAAACTAATCCCAAATGAAAGATAAGATACAAATCTACAACTTTCATGAAGAGTACAAGAGTCAGATCAGAAAAATAGTAGGTCATATTGGGCTTAAAAATCAGAACAAAGATGTTATTACTAGAACCCAAACACTGTGCAAAGATTAGGTCATAAGTTGGGCTGTAAGAGTTGGATTAGATTGAAACTAGTGATATTGGAAAGTTAAGACAAAACCCTTCAACTCACATGAAGACTACATTTCAAGATGATGACGTTATGATTGAATTATAATCATGTGAAGATAGCTGAATTAGTTAGTGCAAGTGGAAAGATAAACATGACAATAATTTTCCACTCATCCACCCATCATCCACCCACTCATTAAATAACTCCATTGTCATTTTCCACTCATCCACTCACTCATCCAACCACTCATTAAATAATCTATTGTCATTTTGTACTTTTCATGCTCTATAAAAGGCACCATGGGCTGCTCATTAGAAATATCTTGGCTTAGAGATCAAGATCATGCTATTGTGTTATTTGTTTCTCTTGTGGTAGTTTTCTTCTGTTCTAAATAGAAGTTATGTTCATCTCTTTCTTCTTTTCTCTTTCTTTCTTCTTGTTCATAAGTAACTAATTTTTATTTTACTTGGGTGAAATAGTGAAACTTTTGGTAATAAATTAAGGTTAGATTAATTTCTCTCTTGTACTTGAATGATGTATTATCAAGTGATCATTATATGTGTTGTATTTTGTTTCCAATCAATTTAGAAACCCTCCTTGTAAAGTAGAGATCTTGATTTATTATAGACAAGAGGTTGGCACAATGAATGCTTAAGCTCATTTACAAGTGTTGGTGTTTGTGAATAATTAAAGGAACTATAATATAATTGCATATATAATCTTAATTGAACTTTGAATATTATATTTTCTTATTGGAACCTCTATTATGTGTGGATTTCAATTGAGTTATAAAAACAAATAATTTTGTCTTTAATTTATTACCAAGAGTGGATCTTCTAACCTAAGCAAATTTTTTTTCATTGTGAATAACTTTTATCATCTTTATTATTGTTACAAATCTTTTC
The DNA here is from genome assembly GCA_029884595.1 of Ormosia semicastrata. Lineage (NCBI taxonomy): Eukaryota > Viridiplantae > Streptophyta > Magnoliopsida > Fabales > Fabaceae > Ormosia > Ormosia semicastrata. The sequence goes on along the minus strand of JAQQTO010000022.1, from coordinate 1,468,351 downwards.
CTTACCTCAAAGAAATTTTCTTCATCAATTCCCTGTAGATCGACCTTTGACTCCTGAAAATTTTTTACTTGAAACAACCTGCACTTAGGTTTGTGAATTATAATTTGCATCAAGTGGGGACACATGCCCCCACTCCACCTTGAAACTTTTCTTTGATCCTATATAAGTATATATGTATATATCTTTTTTATTTCTTTATATGTGCAATTTTTGTCCCTATATGCAAACAAGTTAATAAATTCATAGTGATAAAATGTATAATTCATATAATATTATTTTTTAGTTTTTAACAATACTCACATAGTTTAGTACCTAAGTATACTCATATAATAACATTTTTCATATTTTAATAGTACTCACTTGAGTTTGGTACTCATATACTCAGACCACAAAATTCTTTTTCTCTCACCGTTCTTTATCTCTACAGACTAACGGTGATGGAGGACATTATCCGCTCAGACTCACTCGCATCTGCTTCGACCACTGAGACATTTGCCCCCATTCCCTAGGTCCGTCACTGGAGGTGGTAAAGGTGGAGAATGTGTTTGTCTTCATTGAGTTAAGGCGCTGACCATGATAATCTCTAATACTATAAAGACATTTTGAATAGAAAAATTAGCTAAATTTAATTGAGTTACAGCCATAATTATCTATTATATAGATGAACTTGTTACATAACTAACAAACAAACTAAGATAATAAGAATATAAATGTAACCTAAGATAATAGAAATAAATTCAAAATTAAATCAAGCTAAATCCTAAGATAAGATTTTACTCTATCACTATGTGCATAAGATTTTACTCTATCACTATGTGCTTTTTTCTTTTTTTCTTTGACGAGTTGATAATAAGTTAAAACCCGAGAACGTGATGTTTGTCATTAAGTAAGGCAAAATTACACAATTTGTGTATATATCATCACAATGTTAATAAATATTAAAGTTGTTAAGTGTAAGATGAGAGATGCGACAAACACTTCTTTTTACAGATATCTCGCATAGGATCGATGAGATGGCAAAATAATGTTCACTTATTAAGTTTCTTCTGTGAGATTAAAAATGACTTATATCTCTAAAATTTCTTTTTTTATAAAGTTTATTGATTTATGTAAAAAAAGTTTATTGACTTGAATTTTTAAAAGTGAAATAAATATTTTTATATTTACACAATAATTTATTTTGACATAATATTAAAGCGTCTATGATGAAAATTTCTGGTCCCTTGCTAATTTTATAAGCCCATTTTTTTTGTCAAAAAGATAGAGAGAATTTATTATTAAGAATAAAAAGGAAACTAAAGTTTTAAGATACAAAGCAATGGGTGTCAATGTAAGATCTTTTTCTACAGGCTAGAAAAGAAATAAGGAAGAAAAATTAATATATATATATATCATAACACTCGTTAAATCCTAATAGAGAAACTAAGGGAGAGTAAAAAGATAAAATAAAATGTTACATCCATCTTCCTCAATGAACTTAGAATGTCTTAATTTTGCTCCGAAAAGGTTTCTTCTTATGTCAAGGCATTGTTTATTTTGTTATACTTTTATAATTTGTAATTTGTTCATCAGATATGAAAGTCTTACTATTTCGTAGGCCAAAACTTGTGATTAATATGAGAAATTAAGATTAGAAATTTTAGATATACTATAATAAAAGACATCTCTTAAAATTTTAAAACTAAACTCCTCATATCTATAAATTTAGATAAATTTATTAAAATAATAAAAATAAAATAAAAAAGAGAACGAAGAGGAATGCTGTTCAAGGATTTTAAAAAAGAGTTAAATATATAAAATGATTTTGAAATGTAACTTAAACTTTTAAGTATTGTGAGACAACTCTGAAGACAAGCTTGATAGAATCTGTAAATTACAAACATAAATGCTGCTGGATGTATAATAAAGGGAATGATTGTATATGAAGCCATAATTACTTCGCAAATTTGCTAGAATATATCTGAAAGAGACTACGTACCCGCCACAAATAATATTTATATTATTAACGTATTCTAATTCTAACTTGTGGTGAAACAGTTAGTCAGAAATATTAAAATAATTGTGGACCTCTCAACTTGAGAATATCATGTACAACATTATTATTATTTATAATATTATAAAAAGCACAGTTAGTACTACATCTCCACTGCTTAATTTATTGTTGACACCACCACTCATTTTAATGTAACAAGTTTGAGCCCATCAAACTTCAGACATCGGAACTCAATAGAGTACAAAATTCAAAAAATTCTAGGCACAGCTTACCTTATCCGTTTTCATCCATTAATTAATGAGTCCCCCTCCTCCCTTATTATTATTATTATTTTGTCTTTTTGTACCCTTTTTTTTTTGTGGAGTCTTTTTGCACCCTTTAAATATTGTTATTCTCTCTGTTACCCCACTTATCTTGCTTTGAATGATTCCTCTTGTTTTGAAATAATACTATCTTAACACATTTTTTTAATATATTTTTTTAATAGATTATGTTACATATTAAAATATACATTTAATTTTAATTAATGTGTAATTATTTTAATTAATATATAATTAACTTAATTAATGTATAATCAAGTTTAAGTGTATATTTTAGTAAATGACGTAGTTAAATAACAAAAAATATGTTAAAAAAAATGTATTAGAGAGTGTATTGCTAATATTCTTCTCAAACATATAAGTTATAAAATGAAATATTCTTAACAAGTTTGAGATTGTGGGTTTTGAGAAATACAAGTGACCGTGGTGGCAACTGGTAAGAATCTTCACTGTTCGAATCATAGTTGTATGAATCAGATTAACCTAATTGGTCTGTCTAAAAAACCTATGTCCTAAGTTTAAATTGGTCTAATCAATCAATTAAACAAATTTTCTTAACATTCAATCAAACTCAATCTAATTTAGATGATTAGGTGACCCGCCTTGACGGGTTGATCCATTTTTTTTAATTAAAACTTAAAAAATATAATTTTTAATATTTAAATATTATATTTAAAGATCATTATCATGAAATATATTTATCACTAAATCATATATTCTTGTTTAATATTTTTTATTTTTTAATTTATATTATTATCTAATTAATAGATCCGCTTGTTTAAAAGTATTTTTTAATATAATATTTTTTATATCAAATAATATTTTATATAATATTTTCTTAAAAAATATTTCATTCTTTATCTGAATTTTTTTTGGTTCGATCGATTGACTTGTAGACGGACCATTAACTCGGTCACCCGCGGTCGGACAGTTTACAACGATGGCAAATGATTATGTGCATTTAAAATCAGATAGTCAAATATGATTATCGAAATACTATTGAAAGTTTGATAATTAAATATGATTATAGAAAAATTTGGGCCACCATTTGTATTGGCTTAGTAAATATACATACAGATACATTAGTCAGTCAATTTATGTCTTTTATAATAATAATAATAGTAATAATAATAATAATAATAATAATTATTATTATTATTATTATTATTATTATTGTAAAATTCACTGGAGACCAAAATTGTTAAACAAATATATAACACTCGTTGAAGAAATAATATTGTAATAAAACAAAAATTTCTACCAGTATCTAGAGTTTGAAAGACAGTCGAACATGCTTTTCAATTTAAATTTTGGAAAAACAAAAAGTTTCTCTCTCAAAAAAAATACAAGTTAATGTAGTTAATCTTTTTTATCTAAAGTTAATTAATATAGTCAATCTTAATAAACATCTTAAGTCAACAAAACATAATTATTACTATATAGAATATCATCTTAAACTTTTACAATAAGTCTTTGTCAAAAGTATTTTCTTTTATAAATAATAATAAAATTAAATAATTAATACTACAATGGCAAACATTGTCATGCTTATTTTTTTTTTTTGGTAATGAATCTGGAACATTCTTGCAAGTTACAATTGTGGCAGTGTTACAATTATCAAGTTCAATCATGTGATTATTCACACAATATCTTATATACAACTTGTATATAAATGGATAGAAAAAGTACAACGAATTCAAGAAGAGCAATTATGGTATTCTTATATAAATTAAGCTCAACAAACTGAATCAATATATCTTCTGATTCACATAATTAAATACAAGATTTAACTTTCCATTGAATATCAAAATCCAAGGCATGGATCATTTCTTAATTTTTATTAAGAATAAATACATTCTTGAATGCTAATTCATGTAGTCCAACTCCGAAAGAGAAGTCCTAGATATTTATGCCAAATTAAATTTTTTATGTAATTAATTAAAAATACATGGAAAATATTAGTTTCATCAGAAACACAATGAATACATCATCGTCTCCGTCATCTTTTTCATAAATAAATTGATGGGTACCAAATGTAGGTGCCTTCTTGTGTCGGCAACACATATTCTAATTACAGTCTTATCTAGTTAAAATACGTTTAATTTTATTTGGAGGAGAATCCTCTAAAATAATTTAAGAACAAATAAACATTTATCAATCATTAATAAATGAGTCCACTCATATCAATAGTTGATAGATACTTACTTGCCCATAAATTACTTTAGAGGATCCAAATTCACTTTATTTAACTCATTCATAAAATTATTTTATATATCACGGGAATGCTACAGTAACATATAAAATAATTTGATATTTCTCTTATATTAACATATAATATAAATACGATATATATATTTTGGTGTACATAAAATATTTTCTTTTTAATTAAGAGCAACTCCTTGAAAATAGAAACACGAAAATAAAAATAGAAACAATGTACTTGAAAAGATACCAAAGAGTGGTGGGTTGTAGTGGAAGTAAACTTTGAGCTCAAGTAAACCTTATTTTTAATATTAGAAGTTTCAATCTTGGAGTTATCACCTTAGAGAGAATTTTACTTAACCACCATCTCAGTCTGAAATTATTTGAGTAATTGGTTAAATACTAAAAATATATACATAAATATGACTTTATTTAAATTTGAAAAATACTATATAACACTCGAAGTCAAGTCTCGATCGAAACTTATAATTAAGGGTGTTCATAGGATGAGTTAGGACGGGTTTGGCCTGACTCAAACCTAACCTGATATTTTGATTTGACAATTTTCTTGGACCCAAACCCGACTTGACCATATCTCGATAATGATTAAGCTAGAATTGGACCAACCTGATATGTAGATATGATGTATAATTTTGAACATTATGCTTAATTAAGTCATAAAATTATAAAAGTGGGAAACAAAAAATAAAGTATATTTTACAATATATATTTGAAAATAAATAATATCAATATAAATGTATTATTATATTTTGCAAGTTATCAATTTAAGTTAAGAAAACTTATTATTTATAACTAAGTGTAAAATAAGTATAATTGTAAAATAATGTGTGAAATCAAGTTAAGTTGAAACAACTTGAAATATAACTCGAATTCGACTTAAAAATATATTGGATCTACTTTATAGAGGAGATTTGAAACGAATGAACTTTATAGAAGAGCAACCACAACGAGTTAGACACTATATATTAACCTAAAACTTTAATCATATGTGCATATCGCCCACATGAATTCAAAATGTGGGGCTTATAAAGTCCTCATAAAGCCCTTCTTTTTTAGGATTGATTGGTGATATTTCTTTTATCTATTAAATTGCTTTGTGCTTTTATTGCTATGAGTAGTTAAATCCTTCTTTGCAATGAAAACACAAAGCACTTTAATTGATAGAAGAAACATCACCAATCAATCCTAGAAAAGAAGGGCTTCCGATGTCTTCAATAGTGATTTCTTCTTAGCCCTCAATGCATATTTCTCCCCTCTGCCAAAGCTCTCTAGCCATCTTGTTCTTGTAAGTGCAGCCTCTAATTCCATGTTTAAGTGAGAGAGTCCTATCACAACTAGAATCGCAATGGGATGGTGAAAAAATAAAGAAAAATTAAGTTGTCACTAATTTTATTTAAACTAAAAGAAATAGTAATCGTATTTGGATGATGATGTATTTGCTTTCTTCTGGGGTGAAGATGTAGCTTGATTTGGAAGATGATATATTTGGATTCCTTTTGATATAATTTAAATATCTTTTCATTTAATTGAGTATTTATCATTATTCTTAATGCATTTGTGAATTAGCCACACATAAATTGATCTTGTGAATTATTTAGGAAATCAAAAATTTTGTACATGATTTAGACTATATGATAAATGCCATAATCTTGATTATCTAAGAATAAAAGTTATTGATTGTGTGAGTTTTGCTAGATATTTCATAAATCGCATAATGCCTTTAATTCTTGGGCTTAAATTAAGGGATTGATTAAGTTTCTAATATTAAAGAGAATTGATACACTAAGGAATTGAAAATTAGTTAAATTAAATAATCTCTCCATCAATTGATTAATTAAAACTTAATTAGGTCGGAATCCCAAATATTATTCGAAACTTAATTATGTCGGAATCCCAAATATTAATCGAAAAAACCAAGTGAAGTTGGATACCTAACTTCTTTATCATTGTGTGTTTAATCCCTAACTTGTTATTGTGATCTATTTACTGTTTTTAGGCTATTTATTTTACTTGCCTTTTAATTACTTGTTTTTTCTTAGAATTCGTCTTGCATCAATTCATTGTCTAGATAGTAGTTAGATTAATAAAGTGGTACTTAATAACTCAATCTTTATAAGAACGATATTTTATTCCTTACTTTATTACTTTTATGATTTGGAGCACTTACCAAATAATTCAACATGTTGCAGATAACCATCCCGAAATGGGGAAATCCCACCAAGCATAACCATTTTCCTACCACCCTGAGTCCATTTTCTTTAATTTTCAGCATTACCGACTTTTTCTTTTCGTGAGTTAAAAGATAAAGATTTTATAATGAATCTAAATATAGAATATAATCAATATATCCTTAATAGAACCGAAGGATAGTCTTAGTAAGAAGTTAATAACAGAAGCAGAATAACAAGCCCATCTAGCCAGACGATAAGCTACACAAATTGGACCCTTCCTGTACCATTACATAAGAGTAATGATATTTACACCAAAATTTTTACATCATTTTCATATTTTACTTATTTGGGTTAAAAAAAATTGAAAGAGAATATGTCAAAATGCATGTTTTGTTTGTTTTATTATCTAAAAAAAAGTAAAGTAAGAATAATGTAAAAAATTTGATATACAAATATCATTGATGATAACATAAAATACGCTTTTGGCAATCCATTCTATATATAAACTTCAGAGTAACTTCTCATAACGAATATGAGTATTCTCGATACAATCCAACAAAAGATGAGATAAAATCACAAAGAAACAAAGCTATTTATCAATTGTACATTTTACTTATTAGTGTTAAAAAAAAGTAGAGAGAGAATATGTCAAAATGCATGTTTTGCTTGTTTTATCATTAAAAAAGAAATGATGTAAGAATAAAATAAAAATCTTGATATACAAATATCATTGCTTATAACATAAAATACGCTTTTGGAAATCCATTCTATATATAAACTTCAGAGTAACTTATCATAACGAATATGAGTATTCTCAATACAATCCAACAAAAGATGAGATAAAATCATAAAAAATAAAGCTATTTATCAATTGTAGATTTTACTTATTTAGGTAAAACAAACTAGAGAGAGAATATGTTAAAATGTATGTTTTACTTGTTTTATTATCTAAAAAGAAAGTGATATAAGAATAATATACAAATCTTAATATACAAATATCATTGCTCATAACATAAAATACGCTTTTGGCAATCCATTCTATATATAAACTTCAGAGTAACTTCTCATAATGAATATGTGTGTTCTCAATACAATCCGACAAAAGATGAGATAAAATCACAAAGAAACAAAGCTATTTATCAATTGTACGTAGTAAGTTTCCTATTGTATTTGCTAGTACAAATTAAGAAAATTATTTAAACAATTAAAAAAAATAAAAGAAATGGAACTAATCAAACAATCAAAAAATATATAATACTTAAAGAGTAGATGTGAACGGCACTTTGGTGGCTGGTAACCATGAGTTTCCCGCAATGAAATTTGCAACAGTGAATTTTGAGGCTTCGGAAGCTCTGGTTATAACATGATAACCTGGCCATTTAACACGACTTGCAGTAGAAGAACCAGGACCTGTGTTCATGTACTCTCCGTAATAAAGGGTGCTTAAGGCAAAGTTACCGCTCCATTCCAACCAACCTGTTGGGTTGATCAAACTATCAAGAGAAGTCTTCATAAAAATGGTTCGAGAATATTGCTTCCAAGGCCTTCCAAGATAAGTCTTAACAGAGTTCTGAACCGGTTTCAAATCAGAGGCAGCTGTAACCCTTGAATTGTGAATAGAAATACCAGTGTTTTGGTTTTGGTCTGTTCGGCCTTGGGCAGTGATTGTGTTGACTTTGTTTGGAGGGTTTCTTGCAAATATGTTACAATTTTGGAACACCACAGCAGCATTACCAAAAATGAAATCAACTGTGCCATAGATGTTACATTCCCTATAGAATTGTCTCTCTGAGTGGACATATAGTGTGTCTTGGTAACCTTCAAAACTACATCTGTAAAATACTGATAAGTCAGATCCACAACGCAATGCAACAGCTTGGTGGTTTGCTGCGCCAGCCGTGTTCCTAAATGTGATATCTTGAGCGATAAATCCATCCCCAACAATAGCTGCAAAAATTCATTCATAATTAGCTCTCATCATTTAATCATTCATTTTTTACTTCTTTATAATAAATTGCTAAAGATGAAAATCAATCTCAATTTTCTCATCATAATTTTATCTCACATTACTTTTTACACCATTTTTCTTATCATTGATCACATCACTTTTTCTTTATCATTTTTTTTCACTTAATCACAGCTATTAGAATGTGTGGTGAAAAATTATATAAGAAGAAAAATGACGTGAGAACATCATTTTATGATGAAAATTAAGGGGAGGAAATACAAAATTATATATGAAAATAATAAACATACCAACAGTGGCTGAACGAAAGGTTGTGGTGCCCCCTCCAACACTTTTGCTACCTGTGATTATAGTCTTCCCAATACCATCTCCAACCAACATGATATTCTTTGCTTTTATCTCAACTTGCTCATTGTATATACCTGCCTTCACGTGTATCACATATCTTCCACTGCTACTCTTTGGTGCAGCATTTATGGCTGCACTTACCGTTGTGTACTTTCCAGACCCATCTTTTGCCACCACTACATTAGACCGAGAAGCTGGAGAGGACGTTTGCAACAGCTTTCTGTCACCTGGATTCACCCATGTTGGGAACCCATCTTTGTAACTTGGTTCTTGATATTGAACCTTGTTAAGGGCCAAAGTGTTACTTAGCAACTTAGTAACGTTGTTGGACATCAAAGGTAGCACATAGTCTTGAACCCCAAGCTCGTAGAACCCAGCTTTGCATGTCTCAAGGTTGGTGAGAGCTGTGCTGAGCCATGTTTGAGTATCAACTTGGGAGCACTTGGTGTTAGGGTCTAAGGTTTTGTTGAGCCTATGGATGGTTTGCTCATAAAGCTCAACACAATCAGCCCAAGCAGCCGTTTCATGTTGGTTACGGCACTTTGTGCCTATTGAAAGAGTGTTTGCATGGCCTTTGAGTGCTCGTTCTTGGGCAAGTTGCAATGAAAGCTTGAGGAAATCGGCTTTGTGCTTGATGGGTTTGTGTTGGTGTGTGGGGTTATTACTCAAGAAATATTCACATGGTTGAGGGTTGGGGGTTTGGCTGCACCAAAGTTTAACGTCATTCCATGAATAACCAGAAATGAGTGAGGAAAGTAGAAAGGGAACCAAAAGTGTTAGGAGCAAGCGAAAAGCTGTCATGGTTACTGGTTAGCCTTCTATGGCCTTAATTGCGTGGACAATCTTGGATAATTGAAGGTGAATGATGTATAATTGGCCTTAATTGAGAGAAGGGTTTGATTGAATAGAAGTGGATGCATTTTCATGTGCTAATTGGGTGCCTTTATATAGAGGAAGGCAGGAAGAGATTGTTCTATGGAATCTAGCCATCGGGAGGCATAAGCTGTCAGCATTTCACTTTTCCAATTCCTTTTCGTTTTTTGCTACTCCATGCATATTCTTTCATCAATAATAATTGAATATACAGATAAGTTGTTAGCAATATGAGTGTTCAAATAATTTAACTTTATGATTTATGCATGTCTTTGACTTTCAATCTGCATGGAGTCTATTGACTTGACATGTGGCAATTAATATTTAAGCAGCCAAATAAAACGCGTCAATATATGTATATATCCTTATTCACTTTATTATGTGTCTTTTATGGAGGCTAGCTAATTGTATTGGATTTCCTTGTCAACGACAAGGACTAGCACATAGGTTGAATATTGAAAATCTTGAAATGGCGACTGGTTGACGTATCTCAAAAGTTTTCGAAAACTAAATGAGAAGAACTACTACATTATGAGTGGACGATACAAGTTTATCAATGTAGGAAGTGCAGGCGTGTTTTAAATGATTAATTCAAAATACTTTTGTTGGTAAAGTAAAATTGTCATTTCCACATGTGAATAATTGTTATTTTTAAAAAAATATATTTTTCGTATACAAGTAAGCTTAATTACTACTGAAAAAAAAGAAAAAAAAAAGAACAGAAATTTGCATGAGAAACAAGTATACCTATGAATATTGTACATATTGTGAATTATTACTAAATACTTCAAAAAAAAAAATCATTAATAGAACTTTTGGTGTTACCCAAAATTTTTCCAGAAGCATGAGTTGATAACATAATGAGAAAAAGTAGAACAAATCGCTACGTACAGATTCATGGATTGAGAAAAAGTATCTGACGCCCGACTGGCACATAGGTGTTCGTGTTCTGCTGGTTTGAGAGTTTTGAAAATGTCAAATAAACAACTTTGACAATTTGAACTTTCACAGAAATTATGTTTATTCTCACATTTCATATTTTGATATGATATTCTCACGTTATTTTATATATATTGTTTACATATTAATTTGCACACTCTGTTATTTGGTCTTAACTAAATCCATTTATACACTAACATTTAAATTTAAGCTGGAATGTTTAGCTACGTATACTCTGCATGGTGAATGATAAGGATGGAACTTTTGACCAGGTGAAATTCCGATAGAGCCTCCTCTTGTAAATATTGACATTCGTTACGTTCTTTAGCATGTTAACTTACAAAATTATATTATTTTAACACTTAAAATACGATATTTAAATTATATACTATTCACATATAAATATGGTATATTTATTTCAATTTTATATATTATATATAATAGTATTTAATTCTATTCACATAAATATATGGTGTACAAAAAGTAGTTAAATTTGAGTGAAAAAATATATATTTAAGTTATATGCATGATGTCAATTTTCAATGACAGATGTTCTTATACATGCTACGTCCATAAAAGTCAATTTTCAAATGATGGTTCCATGTTTGACGTATTCCATTGAATTACGTTATTGTTATTTTCTTAAATTTTTTCAATTGAAATATAATAAACATAAAGCTTAAATAAATTAAAATTTATGTTTAAACTCTAAACTTGAAATGATTATAGTTGAACGGGCTCATATATAAAAGCAAACTAAAAATTACTAAAAAAAGTTGGATTGAGTGCGATAGTAAGTGATTCACACTTTGAAAAGATTATGACTAAATTTTAAACTCTAAATAAAACAATTGTTGAAATGACTTTTTAACCATGATAATGTCCCACGTAAATATTTGTGGGGATATCAAAAATAAAAAACTAAAACAAAAATTATGTTTTTATTATCAAGTATATACATGCATATATAAAAAGAATAAAACAACATATAATAGTACATCCCAATCATAGATCACAAATAAAAAAATTATTTACATATGAGAAACGTGTATGTAAAAAATTACGACTATAATTTTTTTACATCATTTTTTTTACAGTATTTTTTATACTATTTTTTATATTATTAATTACATCACTTTTATTTTATCACTTTCTTTCACTTAATTACACTCATTTAAAATGGGTATAAAAATAAGTGTACAAAAAAAATGATGTATGAATATCATTTTTCAAAAAATTATATGCATAGATGTATATCACTTTACTTTTACGAGATCAGTTGTCACTATCAATGTTTTTAAAATCAAACCAGAGACATTAGTTTACGATTTATTAGTTGAATTGATGATAATTATATATATATATATATATATATATATATATATATATATAATATATATAATATATTAAGTAATAAATTAACATACTAATATTTCATATTATATTATTTAGTAGTACTTTAAAGTTTTACATTGTATAATAAGAGAAGTATTTAAACTTACGACATATATAGAAGCTAAAAAGATATCACACTTACAAGTCCCATAGAGAATAATGAGTGAAACATCCAACATACAACTTATATAAAAACAAAGAGGGAGGCCAACCTTCTTACGCTTTTCTTAGGCCTTATATGTGGGCATTTATACCTTAACATTGGGCTTCCATTTGGCTCAAAAATCATTTTTGAATAAGTTAAAATATGTTGACAAAAAAATATGAGCTTAATTTTTTTTAATAAAATCGATTCGAACCAATTTAGTACCAATTTTACCTGTTTTTGACCGATTCAGTCGATTCTTGACTGGTTCTCTCACTGGTCAATTCCGTGGGTCAACTAGACTAGACTTGTGACCAGTTCATTAATTTTTTGGTCAAACTGATCAGCATGTTCTGATTTTCTCAACACTATTTACTATCACATCCGGGTTGAACCTACACCTATATCTACTCTTCATGCGCATAGGCAAATAAGAAGAAGAATAATGTTGTGAAATCGGCAAGTGCACCGAATTGCAAAAGTAATAAAAAGTGAATAAGAGTATCGTTCTCACGAGGATTATGTTATCAATTACTAAATTCGCCAAATCGACATTATTCAAGGTATCAAAAAGAGAGTTAATAAAAATAATAAAAAGAAAGAATAAACAAAAATAACAAAAGCCAAATTTAATTAAATGAGTTGAGTTGAAAAACAATGATATGAAAATGTTAGGGGTCAGATTTCACTTGAACTCTTTAAATACAAAATTAAATACTGGTTTAATCAAGTCCTATTCCAATGATTCATGGTCAATTCCCAAAATTAATCAATATTCAATCTATTGGTATATTAATCCTCTTACACTATTTAGAATTAACTAATCCCTTAGTCTAATCTCAAATAGAAAGGCATTATCAAGAACGAGAGAATTAAAAGAAAGATCACATAACTCACAACGTCTATTCTTAACGATTGCAGAAATTATGGTATTTATTACAAGTTTTAGGTTCATGCAAATTTTTTCAAATCATATATAAACCCAAAAAATCAATCCCAAATTGGCCAAATTTAGAAAAGCATTAAGAAAAGAGATAAATACATAAATCATGAAATAGAAACATTGATTAAACCCATAAAAGAATTTCCATAATCCAAGAACAACATCCATCATCACCCTAACGAAAAAGGGTTTAGTTACACAGTGATGAAGAATGAAAAAGAGAGATAAGGATTTGACAAACTCCATTGTAGTAAAGTAGAAAGGTTAAAGAAAATTCTTAATCTTCAAGCCTAATTGCACCCACACCACTTTAGGGTTTGTGTCGTCACTTCTCTCTTTGACGTCTGCTGCGTTCTGTCAAAGTGTGTAAGAGTATGTAAGAGTGTGTTGTATTTGACAAAACTTTCTTTTTTATAAGAAATTCACGCTACAACCTACGTAACCAGAGCTTGAGCACTCAGTTTCCAGTGTTTGAGCGCTCAGTTTCCAATGTTTGAGCGCTGATTCACTTAAACAGAAACTCTTCAGCGCACGTTGCATGCTTCACCGCTGAGATTCCAGTGCTTGAGCGCTAGCTCACTTAACTTGATTTTTCATCATTCAAGTGTTCAGTCTCTTCATCATTCAAGTGTTCAGTCTTTTCCATGTGTAAACACCTACCAAAAACACATAAGAAGAACACAATTAAAATACTAAAAATATAACAAGATTTGAGAACAAAACTTAATAAAAAATATTAAAACATGATAAAAATCCAAGATTTTGAACCGTAAAAATATGAATTTTTACAGGTTCATCAAATAAAAAAACAAAAAAGCAAAAAAGTCCTAGTCTTCATTTACAATTATTATATTTTTTTTTGTTTTTCATTTTTGTTTTATTATAAATTTAACTAATTTATTGCTATAAAAACTCATCTTTTTGACATATTTACTATACAAAAACTTTATACAATTTTAAAATACAATTTAATGTAAAAAAACTATTATTATCTTTAAAAATTAGATTAGTGAACAAAATATAAGATTGGGATAAATATCATCACCTTCAAGCTTTGCCTATATGAGACTAAAACTCATTTTACCTCGTATATTACACTCCCTCATTTGATCTTGTTGACTATCCATATTATTCCATTTTCCTTCCCAATTAACCATGGCAGGTAACCAAGAGTTGCCAACAATGAAATTTGCAATGGTGAATTTTGAAGCTTCAGAAGCACCAGTATAATAACATGATAACCTGACCATTAAAATCAACTTGGAGTGGAAGAACCCAATCATGTGTTCATGTACTCTCCATAGTACAAAGTACTTAAGGCAAAGTTACCACTCCATTCCAACCAACTAGCTGGATCAATCAAACTATCAAGAGAAGTGATCTTTATAGAAACTTTTCAAGAATATTGTTGCCAAGGCCTTCCAAGATAAGTCTTAACTGAGCTTTGTACTAGTTTCAAATATGAGGAAGCTGTAAACTTAGAATTGTGAATGGAAATATTGGTGTTTTGGTTCGGATTGGTTCGGCCTTGGGCGGTGATTGTATTGACTTTGTTTGGAGGGTTTCTTGCAAAAAGGTTACAATTTTGGAACACCACAGTAGCATTACCAAAAATAAAGTCAACTGTGCCACAGATGTCACACTCCTTATAGAATGTTGGAAAAATCAAAATCTGCACAACTAAAGTTGTGGTAGGCCTAGTATCTTAGAAGCAAGCAATAGGATAGAAAAATAAGAGGACAAATTGGCTGAATAAAAACTTGTGTTGATATCTGTCATGGGTCATAGTTTTCAGCTCATACATCATCTCCTTATATAGTACTCCTAGAGACCTTTAAGATTTTGTAATTGTAAGAGAAATTAACTAGACACTACAAAAAAAAGTAATTTATGACAGTTTTAATACTGCAATTCTTAAAAACTGCCATAACATATAATATAATATGGCAGTTTTAAGACCGATGTAATTTAAATTTATAAAATAGCGGTTTGATTCATAAAATGACAGTTTTAAACTTTCATTTTTTTAAATTTTAATTATAATAAAAACATTAAACAATTTACCTCTTTTTTTTTGTTTTCACTGCCCTAAATTTTAATCTTCCCTCATTTTCCCAATTGCTCTCCCGTGAAACTGTCCCTCTTTTTTCCCTAACTTTTTTTATTTTGTAGCTCTCTGACCCACCCAACACCTACCCATAACCACTGGCGACTGGTGACTGGCCCTTGCTCACTTCACTCACTTACTCGTGACCTAATGGCGGCAGAAGGAAGAAAGCAGTGGCGAGTGGCAAAAACCCTTCACTGGGAAGATTTTTTGAAAGTGGTTCATAGGTAACCTACTTCCTTGTTCTTTTGTATGACAAATTCCCCATTCTCACTGAAGCATTTAATAGTTATAATATTATATGCCCCATAATGCATTTCTTCTTTTGGCTGAGTTCTTAATCTTGAGAAATGAGAATCATGGATGCCCGTGTTCCTCCCCCTGCTGCACATGTTTTTTTTTCACATTTTAGAATAAAATAATTTGACAGTGTTTGCTTTTGTGCATGTTTGCATATCTCAAATTCATCATATGTATCTCCTTCAACAACAAAGAATTCCTCAAGGGAGCTAATAATAGAAGAAACAAAATGCAGTTTTACCACTAAAATCGACAAGAATGAGATTCCTAGTAAGGTAATTGATGCAAATTAAAAGTTACAAACCCAAGTGTAAGTTGTTTCAAGTAATAAATTATTAGGAGTCCAAGGTCGATCCACAGGGAATTGATAAAGAAAAAATTTATCGACGTAAGAAAAATATTTTGTCACAACAATAAAGGTGATAAAACTTGGTCACAAATAAAAAAAAGATTTATTTGAGTTAGGAGATCCACTCTTGGTAAGTAAATTAATGACAAAATTAATTCTTTTTATAACTCAATTAGAATTCACGCATAATAGAGGTTCCAATCGGAAAATACAACATTCAAAGTTCATTAAAAATTATATATGTAGTTATATTATGGTTCCTTTAATTATTTATTAATACCACCACTTATAAATGGGCTCAAGCATTCATTGTGTCAACCTCTTGTCTACAATGAATCAAGATTTCCATTTTACAAGGAGAGTTTCTAAATTAATTGGAAACAAAATATAACACATATAATAACCACTTGATAATATATCATTTAACCACAAGAAAGAAATTAATCTAACATTAATTTATTACCAAAAGCTTCACCCTTTCACCCAAGTAAAATGAAAATTAGTTACTCATAGATAAGAAGAAAGAAAGAGAGAAGAAGAAGAAGAACATAACTTCAATTTAGAACACAAGAAAATTACAAAAAGAAAAACAAATAACACAATGGCATGATCTTGATCTCTAAAACCAAGATTCTCCAAATGATCAGCCAAGACTCCCTTTTATAGAGGATGAGGGATACAAAATAACAAGGGGCTGATTAATGAGTGAGTGGATGAGTGGGTGAATGAGTGGAAAATACCAAATAGTAGTTTGATGAGTGAAAAATTATAGAGATTCTTGTCTCCGAAATCATTAATGCTGAACTCATGACATGCTTCAGATTTTGGAAAGGTGGTCTTTATGAAAGTTGTAGATATGGATCTTAACTTTTAGATACCAAAATTTCAGTCCATTTCAGCTCGTACAGCCTGAGATATGCCCTAATTACTGCACATTGTTCAGGCCTAGCTACAACTCCTCTGTTCTGACTTGCAAGCCTAATATGACCTCCAAGCCATCCGATTTTCCTCTTATGCTCTTCATGAAAGTTGTAGATTTTTGTCTCAACTTTCAAATACCAAAGTTTCATCCCAAGGCAGTTCTTACAGCTTAAGTTATGGCCTGATTACTGCACACTATTTAGGTTCCAATCACAAAACTCGTGTTCTGAATTCCAAGCCCAATTAGCTCCACTAGATGTCTGATTTTTTCCTGGAGCTCGTCATGAAAGTTGTAGAACTATTTCTTATCTTTCGTACAAGGTAAGATACATAATTTTTAGATATATAGAACTTAATATATGGCTGAAATACAGAAACAGTGTAAGATCTCAATAATGCTAAAAAAAAAATCAATTAAGTCCAATTTGAGTCCAAACTTACAAAACATAATCAAACTCAATCAATTAAGTACATGAAGAGTGTAAATGACTAAAAATGAGAGTTTATTAATATATAAAATATGTGATTATCAGTAATTGTCTTGTAGTTCCTTAAGCCACTGGTAACACAATTTTTTGTAAAATTAATAATGATTAACATTTTACAGAGGTGACTTGGTGTTGATGATTTTATTAAGACATTCATTTGAAGTTTAGGATTCAAGACTTAAAGTTAAAACTTAAAAGCCACACCGCATCTTATGTTAGAAGTGTCTGTGAGTTTTTTTCACATTTTGGTTATTCATTCTTTCTGGATTTTTAACTTTTCATTCTATAATCATTGTCCAAAACACTTAGGACTTTATCATTGAATTGTTGATTATAAATAGTTGGCTATTACATCAAAGAAATTTATCTATTTTTATTTGTAGGCACTTTGTAAGAGAAATCAAGAGAATCGGAAGAAACAAACTCTTCCCCACACTTGTGGTGCTAAAACTCTGGCTAGGAGAAGGGATGATTTAGTAGTTTAAGTTCTTATCCTCAATGGATCCATT
Organism: Ormosia semicastrata; assembly: GCA_029884595.1. Classification (NCBI taxonomy): domain Eukaryota; kingdom Viridiplantae; phylum Streptophyta; class Magnoliopsida; order Fabales; family Fabaceae; genus Ormosia; species Ormosia semicastrata. The sequence goes on along the minus strand of JAQQTO010000022.1, from coordinate 1,450,361 downwards.
ATTTACATAAAGTACATCTTTAATTGATTATTACTTATGTTATATGCTGAAAATTTCAGAGGAAAGAGATCGGAAAGACTGTCAGTCGGGGCCCGATGTGGAATATGATTCACAAGAAGAAAGACGGGAGTTTTGTAAATGATGAGGCTGCGAAGATAAGGGTAAATATCAATATTATTGTTCACATTTTTTTGTTATACAATGATATAATAGATTGTCTTTGTAAGTTTTCATTCTCTTTTTTGGTCTTTAATGTAGAAAAAAGTTGAAAAACATTTAAGTCTAAGGGAGGATAATTACTCTGAAATTTCTCCAAATGATGCTGTTGGTGTGATATTTGGAAAAGAGCACCCTAACAGTTTTCGAGGATTAGGCATGGGAGTGGTTCCTACCATTGCATTCAAGCATACTACCACACGGCTTAGAGCTATGAACTTTGGTTCATCTAGTGCTAACACATCCTCTCCTGAGTTATGACAAAAGGTGGTGACTATGGAATCACAATTACAAGCATTGTGTGCCTACATTGCAATGAAGGAAGGAGGAAGGCTCCTGAGGAGTTAGTTGGCTTATTTCATAATCCTACACCATAGGTATCTCATCTAACATTCAAATGCATAATATGTTTCATGTTGACTTAGTCTTGATTCCTACTTGTCATTCCTTTATGTTGGTTGCTTTGTACTTGTTAGCTATCATTATAGTTGTTAGCTATCATTGGCATACCAAATGGTCTTGTTAGAAACTGTATTTTTTACTATGAAAAAATTTCACATGTTCTTGCATCTCTATTAAGTTTCATGTCATATTAGTAAGTGTAGCTATGTTAAATAGTTTTGTGTACCAGCATACTTAGATTATATTAGTGAGTGTAGATATGTTAAATAGTTTTGTGTCTATGTTTCCATTTGCCTCAAATAGGGTTTACCATGAACTAAAGCTACTCTTTTTTATATGTTTAAATCTGGAGTATCTAAGGTATAAAGCTTTTCTTTATGTTGTAAAAATGTGGTAAGCTAATTGCGTATGTGTTATATAACAATGAGTTGTAAAGTATTGTGCTACTAGCTAGGCTATTCATTGACTAGTGACTATTGTTACAATATTGCATGTGTTATCAATTAGTAAAAGTCCCTTATTAAAAGTGGAAAACGATATGATTGTAGGACTATTGCATTTGTAAATGCTTAACACATCTATTTGTGTCTGTCCCTTATTGAAGTTGGGAATGTGTCTTTTGCATAAATTTGATGATTGATGTAATTAATTTTGTAATTAATTTATGTTGAAATCATAGTCATATTGGTTGAGATATTTTGGTTTGTATTTTGACTAGGTAATTCTGGATCTATGAAATTATTAAGGATTATAATATGCTGCCTAAATGATGTTGGATTTTTACGGATTTGTGGTTCAATTAAGTCATTTCCTTCTTAATAATATGCTCCTATAATGTTGCATAGCCATAATGTTGTCTTTGGAGAATCTCAAGCATAATTTTGTCCTTCTTGTAGGTAACAGATGAAGGTAGTGGGACTCTATCGCCTAATGACCCAAGAAGATCATGGGATGAAAGTAACACTCATCAATTAGTAGATATTTCGAGTTCCCATTAATTAATTTACCAATTATTGCCAAATGAATTACTATTTAGGATGTTATTTCTCAACTTTTAAGACTTATCTGTAATTTGGAGTTATTTGACTTGTGTACTCATGTTATTATTTAAGATGTTATTTCTCAAAACTTTGATGACTTATAATTTGCAGTTATTGAGCTAATGTACTCATGTTAAATTGGATACTTGGTTAATTAAATTAATGAGTATTTCCTTTTACATTTCATTACGTAAAATTATTATATTTATATTTATAGGTTTTGAAAAACAAGAAATTCATAATTGCAAAAAATGTGCAATAGTGGTATGGAAAATAAAAAAATTTAAATAAAAATAACATTATGGCTGTTCTGAATTGCCATAATAAACCTGAAAAATAGCTTGCATTGTGTTAGTTATGGTGATTTTAAATTATCACCATTTAGCGCATTAGGGCAGTTAAGAACTCCCACAATCTTCGAAGTATTAGGCCCAAATCGTGTACTGTTATATAAATTATAGCAGTTTGAAGCTGTCATTTTATACACAATTAAACCATAATTTTTAAGTGAATTATGGTAGTCATAAACCGCCATTTTATGCAAAAACAAAACTGCCACTTTAAACATAATAAAATTGTGGTTGTTAATGGGAAACCACTATATTATATCGAATAGCAAACGCAATTACGTCAATTTTGGAAACTGTTATTGAGGCAAAAAATGGTAGTTATGAACCTTTTCTTTATGGCACAATAACTGTCGTTTTAAACCATTTTTGTAGTGAGAGAATCACCATTAACTATGATAAATACATAGAACTCTGGAACTTAATGCCTTGTTTCTAAGAAGAGTTAAAAAATTACAATGTAACTTACTTCTAGATAATAATGAATTAATCTCTAACATCCCCCCTTAATTCTTAATATTCTAGAACACCAAGTTTATCACGAAAGTAAAAAAACTTGTCTTGAGAAACTGGCTTATGAAGATGTCTGCAACTTGGTCTTGGGTCTTAACAAACTTCAGCTCAATCTTTTATTCCTCAACTTTCTCTTTCATAACGTGGAATCTCAATCCAATATGCTTTGAATGGTTATGAAAAACTAGATTCTTAGTCATCGCAATTGAAGACATGTTGTCACAAAAGATTATGGTGGGGGAGCTTTGATTATGCTTCATATCCTTCAAAATCCTTCTAAGAATATGGCTTCACATGCCGCACTTGTGGTTGCAAAGTTTTCTAATTCTACTAAAGGTAAAGCAATGGTCTTTTGTTTCTTTGATGACCGTGAAATAGCTTTACTTCCATAGAAGAATGCATAACTATTCTTTCTATCGTCAATTAATTGATCTAGCCCAATCACTATCAATATATCTGATCAACTTGCTGCCTTCTTTTGCTTGGTATAGAATACTGAAGGTTTTGATGACTTTTCTATACCTTACGATTCTCTTAGCTACTGCACAATGTTGCTTGCTAGATTCACTCATAAACTAACAAATTATGCTAGCAACATAAACTATGTCAGGTCTTATAATAGTGAGATAAATGAGTGATCCAACAAGTTTTTTTATACAAAGTCTCATCTACCTTCTCCTTCCTATCATTCTTTGAAAGCTTCTCACTGACAATCATAGGAGTAGGAGCTGCTTTGGATTCTGCCATGTGAAACTTCTTTAATAAATTTATAGCATACTTCTCATGTGAAAGAAAAACATCTCTCATTTTCTTGCTTCACTTGCATACCAAGAAAATATTTCATGAGGCCTAAGCCTGTCATCTCAAATTGACTCATCATTGTCTTCTTGAATTCATCTAGCAAGTGATCATTAGTTGCAATATAAATCAAATCATAAACATAAAGGCAAACAGTGAGAAAATCATGTGCACCTTGAGTTTGTACTTAAAGAGAAGGCTCACTAGGACTTCTTTGGAACCCATTCAACCGGAAATACTTGTCAATTTTTTTGTTCCATGCTCTTGGAGCCTGCTTTAGGCCATATAAAGCTGTTTGAAGTCAATACACTTTGTCCTCTTCTCCTTGGATTACAAAGCCTTGGGGTTACTCTACATACACTTCCTCTTCAAGCTCTCCACTGAGCAAAGATGACTTTACATCTAGTTGATAAACTAGAAGTTTCATTTGAGCAGCAATAGCTAATAAAGTTCTTATAGTCTCCATTCGAGCAATAAGAGCAAAACTTTCATTGAAGTCTATACCTGGCTACTACGTATATCCCTTTGCAACAAGTCTGGATCCTCATTGAACTTGGTTCTAAATACCCATTTCAAGCCAACAATGTCTTTGTCTCTTAGCTTTTCACAAAGATGCCAACTATGATTCTTCTCTGTCATCTTCATCACATCATCCATAGCTTTCTTTTTTGGCTTTTCCTTTGATGCTTCTTCAATGCTTTATGGTTCACAAGCAATGAAAAGCAACATTGTTGTAAACATCCCACAATGACCTTGTCCTTCTAGGATTTGAACCAATAGTTCCATCAATCACAAATCCCTAGTCTATATGAGTAGTTTAATCCATTTGAGGAGGTAAAGTAGCATTTCTCCAAAGCTCATTGGTAAGAACATCATGTCTGCCTTCATCCTCTCATGCTTGCAGCAACATTATGATGTATTACAGCAAGAAACAAATGATGCACAAAAGGTTTTTCCTGAAATTGAAATACCTGAATAGTATAAAAGTCAATTTAATATAAGAAATAAGTTGTCTTTGAAAGAAATCAGTATTAAAAAGTGTATCTAAAGATGTCTTTGAAAGAAATTAGTATTAGAAAGTGTATCTAAAGATGTCTTTCAAAGAAATCAGTATTAAAAAGTGTATTTAAAGAGGCTATTTAATGGTAGCAAGTACTCACCACAATTAGACCTTCAACTCTCAATAGGGATATCTTAGGGGGAAAAAAGTGATTCCAGTAGTAAACACAGTTAAGAAGCCATCCTATAATTAAATTAATAATTTTAATGTGACAATTTAATTTGAAGGGATAATTTAGTTAAAAAATGGCAGTAGCATTAAACTTTCAATAGAATAATGGCAAGCATAAAAATTTATTTCAAAGGGATAATCTACTAAAAAAATGGCAACAACATTAAGAATCATGGCAAAACCAAACTTCACGATATTCGTTCACATGCAGAACCAAACAAAAAAGAAAAAAAAATAGATTAGTTGACCATAAAACCAAAAAACTGGCCCACTCATTCAAATGCAATTCCAAGAAACTAGAAAGAAAACAATAAGGTCACTGAAGATACAAGAACCCCAGAAAAAAGATTAATAAAACCTTCGGCACATGCAGCAAAATTGATCACCTTTCAATACCTTTGGGCTTCGGAAATTAAAGAAAAAGAGAAGCATGGCAAAGGAAATGACAAGAGACAAATGAGAAAAATAACAATACTCATACGTCTCTGAGCAACATCGACATAAAAGAAGGGACTACTCTGATCAATGCAAATAATAGAAATTCAACTCAGATTATAAGGGAATATTAATAGATCGTAATACTATTAGACCATTCTTTCAAACAAAATGAAACAAACCTGCTAAATGGATAGAAGTTCGACTCCTTCAATGTAGCAGCATGGTTGAAGGTTGCACACTCATTGAACCTCTTATAAACATTATAGATAGAGAAATCCTGATAAAGAATGGAGGAAATTAGGGAATTGAGGTTAGATGAATCAATTAGGGAAATAATGGAGGAAATAAAAAATAATTATTGAGTTAGTAATTTCCATTTTAAGATTGTATCAATTATGTCAAAAAATGTTAAAATAAATAATCATTATACAAAAAAAAAATCAACATTATTAAGATTGCATCAATTATGTCGGGAAATGTTAAAATAAATAATCATTATACAAAAAAAAAAATCAACATTATCAAGACATTATCCACGTTAAAAATAAAGACATAACACCTGAATTATTGAGATTTGACATGAAATCAAATTTTTTCGAATACATAAAAATTTATAGTTGATTTCATGTGCATAAATCTCTCAACATCAAAAGTAGTAACTGCTACAACCTTCCTTTGAAATTATTTGGGGCTTATAATGGCAAATGAGAGGTCAAACTGCTAATTAATTCTTTGGTGACTCACAAACCCTTCTTTGCAAATCACGGTGAAACCATACCTACTTACTTGGTACTGATGCGCCACTAGGACAAGAAAATCAAAGGCACTATAGGTTCGTCGACCATTGGGACTTGCCTGCAAGGCGATGTGTGGTGTGGCGATGCAAATTTAAGTATGATGCTGCTCTATGTTTTATTGAAATCCCTTCTGCAGATGGTTTCAAAGTTTTGTGTTTTTATTTTCCTATTTGTTACTGAAGCCTTTTTTTCTACAATTATCTAATTGGTATCTACACATGTCATGGTGTGTACATATGTCATCTTTTGTATTATTGAAACTATACACTTGTAGACGCACATCAGCAAAGACTTGACATTGTTTTTTATTTTTGAAAGTGACACACACGACAAGAATTAAGAAGCTCATATGACACATGACAAAATTATGGACGATATAGTACCATCAATGAGTAACACATGACATAATTTTAAATCATGTATATATTTTTTCGTATATTATATTAATTAATTGATATTGATTGATTGATTTTAAGTAGTTAGTCATCAATATTGTTTTTCTGATGCCATATATCCCAAACGTTGAATTCTGTTGATCTTATTTAGTGCAACAATGGGTTATGATTGGCATAAAAAAATGATCAATGTGATGTTTGAGCTTGTTTTGAAAGAATATTTTTCAACTTCAATATTTTAACATCGTTTTTCAAAGAAAACTCTCATTGTTTATACTTTATACGTAAAGGAATGTATGAAGCAAACTTTATGCTCAGCCAACAATAGAGCCTCCTTGCATTTCTGAGTATTTGTCTCTTTTGACTATGTTATCTTTGTTTTTGACTGGTTGAATAATTGTTCGTATAATTTCCTTTTTCTCTTTTTTTAGTCTCTTTTTAACATTATTTTTCTGAAACTACTGTCACTAGAGGCTAAGTCATTAGGCCAACCAGGCCCATCTCCTCTAGAAGCTTGTAATTCTAATATCGGTTAGTCTAGTCGGCAAAGTTAGTTACAGTTAGTTTCTATATTTGTCTAACAGACTAACTAATCCACTACTTAGTGAACTAACTACTCTTAGCTTAGAACTAGCTAATTACTTTGTACAGATATAAATACTATTGTATAGAATGTGGTAAACAAAAGTTCAGTTTCACACTCATCAATTATATTTAGTACTCTCTCGTTTTCTCATTCTTTCTCAAGCTTTCACACACTTTCTTTGAGCTTCTCAATTTTCACATGGTATCATAGCTCCACCTCGGAGGTCTGCTGCACCGTTCTTTTCTCTATTATGATTCCAGTTGTGATCATACTTTTCCTTTTCTCTATCCCAAAATCTTTCTTTCGAAGCAAAGGCATTCTTTTCATATTCAATAATGGCAAACGCAAATTCCCTCGCAAGTCCAAAATTGGATCCAACAAGCCCTTTCTTTATGCACCCAAATGAAAGTCTTGGTGCTGCTTTAGTCTTAGTTGTGCTCACTGGTAGCAATTATCATACTTGGTCCCGAGCAATGCGAATATTGTCATTGATCTCGAAGAATAAGGTTCAATTTGTAGGTGGTTCTATCCCTCGCCCAATTGCCACTTATCCACTGCGAGGACCATGGGAACGCTACAATAAATTAGTGTTATCTTGGATTACTCACTCCCTGAGTCTTGTTATAGCTCAGAGTGTGTTGTGGATGGATACAACTTTAGACGTTTGGAATGATCTCAAAGAATGATATTATCAAGGTGATATATTTCAGATTTTAGAAATTCAAAATGAATTGTATGCTTTACATCAATGTAAGATGTCAATTACCACTTATTTTACTCAGTTGAAAAAGCTAGTGGGAAGAATTATAAAGCTTTAGGCAAATCCCATCTGGCCAATGTTAGATTCCCTATGTTTTTAATCTTGTGCGCATAATCAAATCTTATAGGAAAAAGTGACTATATGATATGATTTTTGAAGGGTCTTATTGAACAATATGTTGCTATTAGATCCTTAATTATGCTAATGGGTCCCTTACCTTTAATCAATAAAGTGTTCTCTTTGTTAGTCCAACAAGAACGACAGATTACTTATAAGTATGAAGAACCAAAAGTTCTAGGCAATTTTACTGAAGGATCTAGTTTTGCTCCTAGAGGAAGAGGAAGAGATAGAGGCTCCAGAGGGCAATTCTTGAATAATTCAGGAAGAAATTATGGAAGGAGAAAGAATCAGTCTAAGTTGTGCAGTTACTGTGGCAAGATGGGGCACGCAGTGGATGTGTACTACAAGAAACATGGGTTTCCACCTAATCTATGGCATCTTAGGTTAGGCCATCCCTCCAAAGAGAAAATAGTTGCTTTGAATGAACTATTTTCTTTCATTGCTTGTACAAATGACAATAAATCCTATGAGGTATGTCATGTAGCTAAACAGAAGAAATTGTCAATCCTAATCAGTGTAACAAAGTCTGTAAATTTGTTTGGCCTAATGCATATTGATATTTGGGGCCTTTTTTAATCTCCTTTTGTCTTTGGTTATAAATACTTCTTAACTGTTGTAGATGATAAGTCAAGGCACACTTGGATATATTTCATGAAATTAAAATCTGAAGTACCAACCCACACTCAGTCTTTTATTTCCACGGTAGAAACACAATTTAATAGCAAGGTTAAAGTAATTAGATTAGACAATGGACTTGAGTTCAATTTATCCAAGTTCTTTACTCAAAAAGGAATTTTGCATCATACCTCTTGTGTGGAGACTACACAACAGAATGGTATCGTTGAAAGAAAGCAGTAATACATACTAAGCATAGCCAACGCACTCATTTTTCAATCAAATATCCCAAAGTGTTTCTAGATTTATGTTGTTTCCTACCCAGTTTTCTTAATAAACAAATTGCCTTCTCATTTCTTTAGCAATAACTGTCCTTATCAAATTTTCTTTGATCAAGGACCTGATTTGACAAATTTAAATGTGTTTGGCTCTCTGTATTTTGCTTCAACAGTAATGGCACATTGAAAGAAGTTAGATCCTAGGGCAAGAAAATGTGTTTTGTCTGGATTCAAAACTGGTACTAAAGGTTTTGTCTTGTCTGACTTGCATACTAGAGAGACATTTATTTCTAGAAATGTCATCTTTCATGAGTATATTTTTTGCTTATCATAACTCTACATCTCAATTTAGTCCACCTCTATCTTCTACATCATCAAGTGTGTTACCGAATCCTATTCTTACTTATTCTTCTTATTTCACTTATCCATTCTGCTTGGATTCATTTGGTTCTCCCTCTCGTTCTACTGCTTCTTCCTAACTTGATCCCACACCTCAGTCACCTTCCAGTGCACTTGATACATTTTTTCCACATTCCATTAGACACTATTCCTATTAAGATATCTCACAGAATAAGGAATTAACCATCTTATTTGCAGGACTACCACTGTGCACTAGCTTCTTCCATTAACTACCCTTCTTCATCTAGTAAGCATTATCCACTTTCCAATTTTCTTACGTATCATCACCTTTCACACAACCACAAACACTTGCTTTTGGCCATTTCTTCTCTTATTAAACCCTAAACTAGTCAACAAGCTGTACTATTGGAAAAATGGTATAATGGTTGAGTTGAACACTTTGAAGGAAAACAAGACTTGGATTTTGATAGACCTACCTTTTGGGAAGAAAGCCACAGGGTGAAAGTGGTGTTTAAGGTGAAACACAAAGCTAATGGTCAACAGAAAGGCACAAGGCTAGACTTGTGGCCAAAAGTTACACTCAAACATTTGGCCTAGATTATCTTGAAACTTTCAACCTAGTGATTAAAATGACCACAGTAAGGACTCTATTTGCTATTTTGCAACTAAACAGTGGTATCTCCAATAGTTGGATGTCAACATAGCCTTCTTGCATTGAAATCTTCATGAGGAGGTTTACATGACCTCACCACCCGGTTTGGGCCATGTTAAACCAAATCAGGTTTGCAAACTGCAGAAATCCTTATATGGATTAAAGTAGGCAAGTTGACACTAGAACTCCAAACTAACAACTACATTTCTTAGTTTAGGATATTCTCAGTCAAGAGCTGATTACTCTTTGTTTACCAAGCAGGGAGATTCTAATTTTACAGCCATTCCGGTCTATGTTGATGATCTGGTATTAGAAGGGAATGATCTCATTGAGATAAACTCTATCAGGCAGCTGCTAGATGATCAATTCAGTATCAAAGATATGTTGTAAATTTTAAATTCTTTCTTGGGATGGAGATTGCCAAATCCCATCATGGCATCGCTCTTTACCAACAAAAGCATGCTCTTGAGCTGCTTCAGTATGCAATCTTGTTGGGGTGTAAACCAGCTAGAACTCCTATGGATTGTTCCCTCAATCTTCATCAAGATATTGGTTCCCCTATCCCTGATTTGTCTGCATACAAATGACTAATTAGTGTTGTTGTAACTCACAACTACTAGACCTGATATCTCTTTTGCAGCTAGTCAGCTAAGTCAGTTTCTTAGTTGTCCCATGCTTGAACACCATCAAGCTGGATTGGGAATTCTAAGATATATCAAGAATTCACTTGCACAAGGACTCTACTTTCTTGCTAATTTAGATCTCAAGCTCAAGGGCTTCAGTGATTCAGATTAGGGGCCTATTTATATACCAGAAGATCTATTACAGGTTTTTGTCTTTCCTTCGGAGCATTCTTGATCTCATGGAAAAGCAAGAAACAATATATGGTTTCCAGAGCAACTGCAACATGCTCAGTGGTCAGTTTATCTACTTTAAGACTTTCAGCTTCCACAACCTACATCAGTGGCACTGTTCTGTGACAATCAATCTACTCTACACATAGCATGTAATCCAGTGTTTCATGAGCGCACCAAAAATATTAAAATTGATTGTCATATTATTCGAGAAAAAGTACAATATGTCTTGGTCCATTTGCTACCTGTTTCAACTCAGGCTCAACTTGCCGTCTTACTGCCAAAACCCTTGTCTCCTAGACCTTTCAATATTCTCAAGTCCAAGCTGGGCCTACTAGACATCCATTGTCCTGCTTGCGCGTCAGGGGGGAGGGTGTCACCCTAGAAAGCACGGACACGCCATTTTACTGGCGTGTCCACGTGTCGGACACGTGTCCGACATAAACACACTTCGACACGCGAGTCTCACGTGTCCGAGTGTGTCCAATTAAAAAAATTATTATTTTTTGACTCAGACATGGCTCGAACACGGCCATGACACATCTCGGACACACCGCGGATATATATTGGACACAATCCATTAAAATTCAAAAAAAAAATTACTGTGTGGCAGTGTACTAATATCACGGCCCACAAGCTCAATATCACCCGACCCACCCTCAGGAAAAATCTTCTATTCTTCCTCAATACATTGTGTTCACTGTGTGCTAATGGTTCAAGTTTCAAGTGAGTTTCACTCTGGTCTGGTGGTTCAATTTTCAATTATTATTGGTTTCTTTTTTAGTTATAAACGAAGATGTTTGTGTTGTCATTGAGGAGTTGTGTTTAGAATGTTTATAATCAAAATTATATATATATATATATATATATATATATATATATATGTATATATGCCGTGTCCTAAAATTTTTGAATTTAGTGTCCTTGTGTTCGTGTCCGTGTCGTGTCCCGTATCTGTGTCCGTTTCCGTGCTTCATAGGTGTTACCAGAGGCTAAGTCATCAAGCCAATTAGGCCCATCTTCTCTAGAAGCTTGAAATTCTAATTTCAGTTAATCTAGTCAGCAAAGTTAGTTACATTTAGTTTCTATATTCATCTAATAGTCTAACTAATCCACTACCTAGTAAATTAACTGCTCGTAGCATAGCACTAATTACTTTGTACAAATATAAATATTGCTGTGCAGCAATGCGGTCAAATAGAAGTTCAGTTTCACACTCACCAATTCTATTCAGAACTCTCCCATTTTCTCATTCTTTCTCGAGCTTTCTCACACAAACAAGTTGAGAACATTACATTTATATTCTAGAATAAGATCAAAATAAAAAAATTATACATACTTTATATTATTATGAAATGATAATTAAGAATAGGTTTATACAATATTATGCTATTTTTAAGCATTATTAAAATTTTGATTCTATGACAAATATATTTTCATTTTTCTATAATGCATATTTTGATTAAAATATTAATTAATATATATAATATATTTTAAACAAAGTAACTTTTGGAATAATAACAATTTTCACACAATTTAAAGTGTATTATAAATCAAACATTTATAAAATTAATTACAGTTTAATTAACCTAATTTGTTATGAGAGAGAAAGACTAGATAAATAAGCTATATTTAAGTTTGTATATAATGAAAAATAGAATGGAATAAATAAAGAATTTAACTTTCTTTCATAGATAGTGTTAAAAAATTTCATATTATCATCTTCATAATGTATTATAAACTTTATAATTATGAAGCATATAAAGTAGGAAACTGAAAAACAGAATGGAATAAATAAAGAATTTAACTTTCATTCATAGATAGTGTTAAATTTTTTCATATTATCATCTAATTATGTATTATAAAATTAATCAAAAATTTATTATTACACCACTATCTAAAAAATCTAATTAACCATCTTCATAATGTATCAACATATCATTAGAGTATAGTATAAAAAACTTTATAATTAGAATGTATCAAATCTAAACTCAAATAAATTATGAAGCATTAATATTGTACTGTTGCAGAATCTTCGACGTGGCAGGTAATTGGTGAGAGCATGTGCAGAATGGAGCGAAAATGACCTGCATGCATGGATTGAGACTACTCTATTCTATATGTTTAGAAATTAGTTGACGCCTGACCAGGTGCAAAGGACTTGAAGCACATTTCTTTTTTGGGGGTTATATGAGAAGCACACGGGACATTTATACTTCTGTGTTCTTTCCAATTTCCCATTTGCATAGTCAGAATTATAATTATATATTATGCTTCTGAGAATTTTCTTTCTAACTTTCCACGTGAAGTTCTTTTTTCTATGGACTTGCATCTTAAAGAGAAGAATATATGCTCAAAACTCAATAATATATTGATTAACACTTTCAGCTATCTTAAACTAACCAACATAAACTCATCTCAATTCCCAATTGCTAACGAACGGTGTATAGTAGGCCAATAGAAATAGAAGACACTAGCTTGTTACTTTACAATGTTATTCCAAGACATCGATTTTGATCGGAAAAAAAAAGTCATAAACCTTTTTTGGTCGCAAGATTAATGGTCAAATCATCAATATTCCCTTTCCATATTCTCTCCGTATATTTTTATCTGTTCATTTAAGAATTTTATTTTATTCAAATTATTTGTACATTTAAAAAATTAATGAGTCATTAATTTTTTTTCTAACTTACTCTTGATATTAATAAGTAAGAGAGAAGATTAGTATATTCATAATAATATTTTGAGTATTTTGATGTCAAATTAATTTTACTTATAATCGAGAACATTTATTGACTCTATTAATTAATGTACAATATATTTTTCAGGTAAAGTTAGGTGGTGCTTCTTTTTCTTTTGCTAATTGGTGTTTGGCACCTTATCTTTGCATTAGTTCTATATCTGTATAGCCTTTAAACTTTTTGTGTAAATGGGTTGAAGTACCCCTTGTACTTCCCTAATATATTTTATTCTATCCAAAAAAAAAAAAATTAATGTACAATAACCTTAATGGACATATAAAAGTGTATAGAGGGAGTAGTTAATTGTTGAAAAATAATTGGGTACACGTTCTAGAATTACTTTTAGGGAAAAATGCACTTTAGTCCCTTGAACTTTAGGCTATATGCACTTTAATCCCCGATGTTTAAAAACGTGTATCCCAATCCTTAATGTTTCCAACATGTGTAAATTGACCCTTTTGTCCATTTTTTTGACATATGTTAATAGAAGTTGTCATGTAAGTGGCACATGCATTTTTTTTAAGACTAAAATGTCCTTAAGTGAGTCACATACTCCTCAAATGCTTCTCATCTAATCCTAACCCAATTCTCTCATTCCCATCAGAATTAAATCCTAACCCTAATTCCCTTGCCTTCTCCCCTTCCCATTTCCTCTATTCAAATGCTAAGAGGAGTATTGTACTGTGGTTGAGGCACAGTTGCCATGGAGTTTTGATCATGGTGAAGCGGTGGTGCGAGGGAATAGGTTCAAGATCGGGGTGGTGGTTGCTGGTCGGAGTTTGGGTGATGTGTGGCGGCTAATGGCGAGCAGTTATGGTGGTCTGCAGTTTGAGGCTGCGGGTTGACAAAGCTCAGGTGAGGGCTATTAGTGGTGATTTGCGTGATGGAGATTTCAAGTGTGGGGATAAAGGAACTTGGGTCAAGGTTGTTGTAGGTTCCATGGGTGAAGAGGCTGTTGATGGTCGTTGTTGTTATTGGTTCGATAAAGGCTTGGCTATGAATGGCAGGGGGTGAGATTGGGTCAACTTGTGATTTTTGGTTGAGGCTTAGATATTGTGTGGTTATAGAGGAATTTGTTACTGGATTTGATGATAAAGTTTTAGATTTTGAGAATTTTGGTTCAAGGGATCAGGTTTGATGCTTGTTCATGGAGGTTCAATTTTGGTTGATGATGAAGGAATTGTGGTTAGGGTTAGATGAGATGCATGTGAGGAGCATGTGACTTACTTAAGAACATTTTGGTCTCAAAAAAATGCATGTACCACTCACATGACAACTTCCATCAGTAGATGACAAAAAAATGAATGGAAGGATCAATTTGCACATGTTAAAAATGTTAGGGATCAAAATACACGTGTTTAAACATTAGAGACTAAAGTGCACATAACCTAAAGTTCACAGAGCTAAAGTGCATTTTTTTCCTTACTTTTATTAACTCTATAATATTTGAGTACCTTCATTGCATGTTATTTAATCTTTTTTTGTACAAGCATATTATTTAATCTTTACTTACTCACCTTTATTGAAATATATCAATTTGAGATTTTTCATAACAAAAGTAAATAATTTATTAGTGCTGCGATTTTCAATTTTATTTAACGATTCTCTCCTAAAATTTGACTACAAATATTTTTACTTAAACTTAATGATTTATAAAAGATTTATTTCTTGGAATACGCACTTCTTAGGAGAGCTTCTTGCTTAGTAATCACTCATAACCATATCCACGAAATTTTATATATACATATAAAGAGGGATAAAGTTACATAAATATAAATTAATCAGGGTCTTTTTTATACCATTAAATAATTTATTGAATAATTTTTTAATTAAATATATCATTGGACTGAAAGTTTATTATTTTACATTAATCAAAAATTATTTAATATTTTATTGATATATGTCATGCTAAGATTAATGTAATATATATTTTTAAAATATATAAAAAAATCACTTGATTATATTCTTATTAATATTTAATTTTTTAAAATTTAACATAAATAATTAAGATGATGAATAATTATAATTTAATGATTAAATAAATAAAAATTATATTTTATAAAAAAATTATTAAGTAATACAAGTATATCAAGTTTTATACATGTGTAAGAATTTTATTTGTTGTGCAATAAATAACTAAAATACTTTAATTTTTCATATATAGATTCGTAGGTACAATCACAGATTTTATCTGGAACTTGCAGTTTCAATACCTTTGACTTCAACCTAACCACAGAATTCTGTTAACCATACACGTCATATTCAACAGACATGCATGGTGAGAAGGTCAAAGAGATAATAATCTTCCTATATTATAAACAAAATGTTCCTATAGTAGTCTCGTTACATTAATATTAGTGAAATAATGTGCACATATCCAAAAGCAGAAACAAAAAAGAATTCGAAAAACGATAGTCTTACCAACTCATGATTAGCATCATCAATAGCCACCTTCACACCCTCTATAAACGCAACCAATTTCTGACATGAAAATCCACATCCATGCAATCAAATCTTAAACCCTACAGGTTTCCACTCTTATCTAAAAAATAAAATCGCTCGAAGGCTATAGAAAGTAAAGTACTATGGCATCAATGCCCTTACTCATTTCTCTTCTAATTGTTCCCTTCGTGTTCCCCTTTTTCGTTTCTGGTTATTCTTCAAACGACATCAAACTGTGGTGTAGTCAAACCCCTAACCCACAGCCATGGAATATTTCTTGAGCGATAACGCTGTTTACAAGCACAAACTCGACTTTTTTACTAAATTGTTATTGTTAGCAAAATTATTAATTAAAATATTATTTTTTTAAATTATTTATTAAACTGTCATTTTTTTAAATTATTTATTAAATTATTATTTTTTAAAATTATATATTCAAACTATCACTCTTTTGTTCAATGTGATACGTTTTAATAATTTCTGATCCATATAGGATGCGCCAAAGAAGGTGGCGCATCCAAGTAAGATACGCCAGTCCAATGTGATATTTTTTTAATAATTTCTGATCCACGTAGGATACACCAAAGAGGGTGGCGCATCCAGGTAGGATACGCCAAGTACCTGGATGCGCTAACACGCTTGGCGTATCCTACGTAGATGCGTCACCCTCTTTAACACATCCTATGTGGATACACCACCTAGGATGACGTATTTGCAAAGGATACGTCAACAAGTTTGGCGTAACAAGGATAATTACGTCATTTGACTTGGAGCAATCCATCCAAACGCAGATGACTCCTTTTACGTAGAAAACATCACCCTAAAGACACGAAAAACTCAATTATTTATAAGCCAAGTGTTTGTTTCTGTTACGTAACGTAGTCGATGTGAGACTTTGGTGTTGATAAGACAAAACAACTAAGTAAGACAATAAGGTACCTTTATTCGATGTGAGACTTTGGTGTTAGCAAGACAAAGTAACTAAGTAAGACAATAAGGTATCTTTATTCGATGTGAGACTTCAGTAAAAAGGGCTAAAAGGCAAGCCCCGGTTAAGAGTCTAGATAATTTCTATACTTCTTATGTAACCAAAAAGAGAAATAGGCATCTTAAATTCAGAATTCTTAATTAAATGTGTCAAGTTATGAACAAAAAATTCTGCACGAGATTATCACAAAAATTTAGCAAGATGGTTTAAAGAAAATAAGTTTAATTACCGTTGGGTATGGCCATTTGAAGTGAATATTCCACCATGCAAGTAAGATTTGACTTGCTTCTTTCGGTAGCTTTTCTTTCTTCTTCTTTTTGAAAAATTCATGCTTCAGACTATTAATATGACCGCTATATCTATGCAGAAGCTTATCCTTCAGCTCTCAATCTTGATTTATCCTCTTGCACTCAATTGCCTGTTTCTCTTCCCTGTTGAAGTCCTCTTCAGATGATCCAGTAGCTTCATCTATCAAACGGAGACAAGAACATTATAAATTATAAAGTTCAACCCGCAAAGTTTATTTGGTAATTACTTGTTCATCTTTCAAAAATGTGTTTGGTGACATCAATTGATGCACGGGCCATGGCCACCCCACCTATATAAAAATAAAAGAAACTCACACCTTATGAGTTGTATAAACAAGGAAACAATTTATCATTGAAAAAGTGCACACTTATACAAATGCATGGGTTGTTTAAAAACAAAAGTTAAGAATCTAAGATTCAAGGGACCTTGATTTCATACTTAGAATATTCTAGTTTTTACCTAGTTACGTAGCAACCATAGCATCTTTACTACTCCGTTTACTTTCCAGCTATTGCACTCATGAGTTTTAGCCCTTTTACTGAAGTCTCACATCGAATAAAGATATCTTATTGTCTTACTTAGTTGCTTTGTCTTGCCAACACCAAAGTCTCACATTGATCAAAAGTACCTTATTGTCTTACTTAGTTGTTTTACCTTGCCAACACCAAAGTCCCACATCGATTACGTTACGTAACAGAAATAAACACTTGACCTATAAATAATTGAGTTTTCAGTGTCTTTAGGGTGACGTTTTCTACGTAAAAGGGGTCATTTGCATTTGGATGGATTGCTTCAAGTCAAATGGCTTAATTGCCCTTGTTGCGCCAAGCTTGTTGGCGTATCTTTTGCAAATACGTCATCCTAAGTGGCGTATCCATGTAGGATGCGCCAAAGAGGGTGGCGCATCCACTAGGATACACCAAGCGTATTGGCGTATCCTACATGGATGCGCCACCCTCTTTGGCGCATCCTACGTGGATCAGAAATTATTAAAAAATGTCACGTTGGATAAAAAGGTGGCAATTTAGTATATAATTTCAAAAGAATGGTAATTTGATAAATAGCTTAAAAAAATAACATTTTGGTAAATAATTTTAAAAAAGTGATATTTTGATAAATAATTTTACCACAAATGACAGTTCGGTAAAAAAGTCGCACAAACCCATCAAACACAAGGCTGATTTCATCAAGCTTTCTCTACAACTGACCCAAGAGAGAGCAATGATAAGCCATGCAAACGCTCTTTCACTAGGCCTAAAGTGCAGGAACCCACGTGAAAAGGCTGCATGGCTTGATTGCCTTGAGATGTATGAGCATGCCATCCACAAGCTCAACAAAACCTTAGACCCTTACACTAAGTGCTCCCAAACTGACTCACAAATGTGGCTCAGTGCTGCTCTCACTAACCTTGAGACATGCAAAGCTAGGTTTTATGAACTTAGGGTTCAAGACAATGTATTGCTCTTGATGTCCAACAACGTCACTAAGTTGCTAAGCAATATTTTGGCTCTTAACAAGGTTGAATATCAAGAACCAAGTTACAAAGATGGTTTCCCAACATGGGTTAAGCCTGGTGACCGCAAGTTATTGTAGACATCTTCTCCATCCTCTCAAGCCAATGTTGTGGTAGCCAAAGATGGGTCTGGCCACTACACAACACTAAATGATGCCATAAATGATGCACCAAAGAGCAGCAGTGGGAGATATGTGATACATGTTAAGGCGGGGATATACAATGAACAAGTTAAGATAAAGTTGAACAATATCATGTTGATGCGAGATGGTATTGGGAAGACTATAATTACTGGTATCAGTAGTATTGAAGGAGGCACCATAACCTTTTGTTCAGCTACTGTTGGTAAGTAAATCAATTTCTCAATGTAAAAATGTTATTTATATTTGTTCTGGTGTAAAATCCGAAGGTGCCTGTGAAGACATGTGTATGGTGGTTTCCTCCTTCTGCCACTACTAAGTTGACGTTTTGAGGGGTGGTTGGGTACCTGCAAAAGGACTCCAACGCTCAAGCTAGGCAAGGGTCAAGAGAGGTTGTTTACTATAATATCATTAGTTATGCTGGATAGAACAACTTAGCCTGATACTTATAGAGCATGTGCATGGTCCCTTTATCAACAGAGTGAGGTACAGGTACGTTGAGATCGTGGCTTGACAGGGAGGTGCCTCTGCTCTACGTTCGTTCAGGCGGAGCTCTGGCGGAGGGTGTTTCCCTCCTATGATCGCCCAGACAGATTCCTAAAGTTTAGGGATGTCACGTTAATAGCCACTTGCTGTAGCAGACAGCTATGATTCCCACACCCTAAGGGTCATAAGTGACAGGTGTCAGGTCCTGTGCTGACCTAAGGAATGTGATCATGGGGTTCTACAGGATATTCGGAAGGCCAGACCGAGGTTCATAGCAGCGGGGTCCCGTAATTCCCACGATGGCTGAACTTTCTCTTACAAGACTTCGAACTACAGTTCAGAACAGTTGCCCCCAACTTGGCACTTAAGTGAAAAAAAGTGTCAAGGTACTACATCTTGGACGGGGTCCGTGGTTCCTTATTGGTGTACTTTGGGGATACCTCCAAGGTCAGTATTTGCCGTCATCCCGTCATTCGAGGCATGCCTCTTGGCCTCGTTGGGAAACGGTTGCCTTGACTTTATTGGGAATTAACGATCTTTTTGAAGGAGAAATCAATTGCATGACGTTTCCCAGCTGCACGTTTTTCCATCATCCAATCGAAGACGAAGGGCATTTAAGGTGCTCGTTTGCTTTGCGTGTTCAATATGCTTTCATTAGATCGATCGGAGCACTCCATTCCTTCTATAAATTGGGGATGTTTGTGCTAAAACTGGCATTCCTTTTCTCGTGTTCCCTTCTTCCTTGTGCTTTTGCCTGAGTGTGGGCTCTTTTTTGTGCAATGGTTCTCTGTATGTTTCATTCAATGAGGGTTTTGCCATCTATGAAGGTCATGATGTTCTTGTTTTTTCCTAAGTGCCTGAAATTGCTCTGCCCCATAGCAGGTGATTTCTCTGACGGGTGATTTTCTTTCCCAGCGTAATTACGGCAGGTGGTTCTCTTCCCCAGCGTATGCGATATGGTTGCTTATTTGATACTACACTAGGGAGAGTTGAGCCATCTGCTATGTTGGATGGAGGCGTTTAGGGCCCGAGCTTACGCTTTCCTCCTCCTCTCCAAGGCTTGGGGGATGTATCGTCCTTCAAAAGCACTTGGAAGGGTCGGAGGGACTATTGAAACGGCTCCTGGAGCAGCCTGGGGTGTTCAGAAAGCTGGCCAAAGTTCCAGTGGAATGAACTTCTTCATGAAGGCTTGTGTCCCTTCTAACCAAAAAGAGAGCATCTTGGCCTTTACCAACGCTGTGGAGAAGGCAATGCAGAAGACTTGACACTGGTTCCGGGGTCCTGGTTTACCAATGTTCTTTAAAGCCAATCCACTTTTTCAAGAGGCCGGGGTTGGTCTTGGTGGAGCCGTGGTGGTGGCAGTGACTCTGGGTGTTCACGAGGTCCTGACTGCGTCACACCCACATTTCCTCCGGGATCCTTCACCGCTGTTCTTTTTTTATACATTCCATATCCTAATATTTTCTTTTTCCTCTTTTTTCCAGTGTAAGGTGATGTTTGGAATGAGGTCGGATTAATAAAAATTTTATTCTTTTGATATCTTGCCTTCTTTCCTTCTCTCTTTTCTGCTGTCCGCGGTCTTTTATTTTTGGCCAGGGTAAGTCCAACGCTTACCCCAGGGTGGTGACGCCATGTTGCCCCCAGCTTGGTGCTTTGGCTTGAAAAGTCAAAGCGGCGAGCTTCCAGAGTTCGTGATCTGCGGTATTCAATCGTCATCCGTGATGAAGCTTTTAAATTTAAAATGGCTTCTCTGGTCTTTAGCCGGGGTTCAGAGCGAACCTTCTAGGCTTAGCCCTTGAGGGTTGCATGACGTTTGAGGTGCTGCACGATTGTCCTTTTAACTGCCTCTACAGCTGTGTGGGCCACGTGGACTTTCCTGAATGGGCAGACGTGCTTGGAGCTCTGCGCACCATAATAGGCGCGTTTTTGAATTAATGGGTTATAGGGATGAGATTGCCCCTTAACCGTTTTGTCTTTTATAAAACGGGCTAAGGGTGTGTGGCTTTTCCACTTCTTCCTAAACATCTTCTTCGTCTAGAGGTTTTGTGTGGCAGAGAGGTGCAATTTGCGAGCAGTTTTCACCCTTTTTCAGGCTTTTTTGATTGCTCTCAGCGTTAGCTTAAGGTAATTCTTCCCCTTTTGGTTTTGTTGAGCTTTCTTTTTGTTGTTTCCTTTCACTGGCTCTGGGTAATGGCCCTTCGAGTTAGCTTTTCTGGATTTTCTCCTAGACCCTTGAGAGCTCCATCTCCGCCGCGCCTGCGCAGTGGGGGTGTCTTTCTGAAATTTCAAATTTTGGAGGGAAAGGAGGCCGGTATATAGGTGCGAACTTCTTAGTTTGCCTCCTTTCCCTATCCGAATCTCCTTTTTGAATGATTCTGGCAAATACTCACCGGCCTTTTTTGGGTGTTCTCAGGGTTTTTATGGCGAGAGGCAAGAACACTAAGGCGTCGGTCCCCGAGGCTCGTGAACCAGTGGGGGAAGACCCGATCCGAATTCGCCGTGGTCTGGGGTTGGTATACCCGTGGGTGGGAGATGATGTTTGGGATCATCTCTCTATGTATTCTTCTGAGGACGCCCTACAGCAAACGCTGGATTATGTGCATCTGACGGACGAGAGGACGTGTGACAATGAGTTCCAGGTCATATGCTCGCGGTGGAATGAGAGAGTATGCGCGAGTCGGGAGGAGGGCCCTCATTTCATGTTTCTGTACGAGTCTTTTTTTGTAAAGTTGGGGTTGTGGTTGCCTTTTTCATAGTTTCAAATTGACATTCTCCAGACTCTTCATGTAGCCCTGACCCAAGTTCATCCAAATGGCTGGGGCTATATTATAGCTTTTGAAAGGTTCTGCCGTATTGTCGCTATTGTAAACGCGACGGAATAACAACTTAAATTAATAAAAAAAATTAATTAATGGAGTCACCACCAATTTAATTTTAATTAGAAAAAATTGAAAAATCTTTAATAGAAATCAGTCTTTGAAATCAGATTGAATTCGGGAGTCAGTTATGTATAGGGAAGAGTGGAAACTTAATCCCACAGCACCCCTAACACACTCGTCCTAAGACGGTACCTTAAATTAATTATGTAAATTATTAATAATCCTTAAAAATATTTATTTTACCCCTTTTGTAAAAAAAATAAAAAAAATTAATTATAAAAATTTAATTTTTGGCTTGACAGAATAGAAATTCTGCTCCTACGTACCCTCGGCTGCAATGAGGAACTCAAAGTCATGTAGTTCTTTAGAAAATAAGTGTGGATTGATTGATTTTATTAAAAAAACTTTGAAAATTTGAATTAACAAGTCGTCACGACTCAGTTATTCAAATTAAGGATTAAATAAGTGAAGCCCGCGTCACGCTAGAGACGTCACCCACTGATTATCAAATTTGTTACAAAATTTTTATTTAAAATTATCTAGGGAAAAAATTTGGTTGATATTATTATTATTATTATTATTATTATTATTATTATTATTGTTGTTGTTGTTGTTGTTGTTGTTGTTGTTGTTGTTTTAAAAGAAATAATTTAATTTTTTATTTTTTAAAAATTTGAATTAACAAGTCGTCAAACTCGTTAATCAAATTAAAGATTGAATAGGCGAACCTCACGTCACGCTAGATACGTCACCCATTATTCATTAAGTTTGTTACTGAAAAAATATTTATCAATTAGTAATTTATTTTATAAAAATCTGAATACAAAATAATAATAATAATAATAATAATAATAATAATAATAATAATAATAATAATAATAATAATAATTTGAACCATCAAGTCATGAACTCGGATGATTACAAAATATAAGAGTTAGCAAGTCGTCATAACTCAAGTAACCCATTTTATTCTTTATTTTTTAAGAAAAGAATTACAAAATTAGTATAAATAGATTAATAATATAATAAACATACAAAAGAAAACTAAGTCCACAAAGAAAATAAAACATCCTTTAAAAAAAAGATCAAAATACATTTTTTTTGTATCAAAGACCTAAAGATTCAAATAAGAGAACAACTTTAGTAAAAAAAAATGGTTAGCCCAAAAACAAAATAAAGCCCAAATGCAAATTAAGGCTTAGAAAAAAAAATAATATCAGAAACGCAAAAGTAATACCAGAAACATAAAATGGAAGGAGAAAATGGTTGCAAACGCAACAAGGGCAAGGAGCATGGGTGAGAAAATGGTACGACAACAAGGGGTGGCAGAGGTTCCTGAGTGATAAGGTGTTGTAGGTTCTAATTGTGCCGAATCTGGTGGTTTTATGGCGTTTCTGTGGTGATGGGTCTTTAGCAGGGCTGTGTTTTAGAATGAAAAGAAGAAGGAAAAAAATGGCTACGATAGGCAGAAGTGTATACGTATGAAGGCCAAAAGTCAGTGAGTTTCTGAGTGTCATTTCTGTGTATGGGTTATGTGGCTTTATAGGAGGGGATTAGGTTGAAGAGTTTGAGTTAAAATATGATTAGAAGTTTATTTAGGATAAGTGATGGGGTTTGTTTAGGATAAGTGATGCAGTCTATTAAGGATGAGTTATGGTTGGTTTAGGATAGTTAGGATATGCGTTTAGGAATTAGGATGATTGATGGAGTTTGTTTAGGATAAGTGCTTAAGGGTTAGGATAACTGATGGGATTTGTTTAGGATAAGTGCTTTGGCATATGGGTTGTGGGTTAATGAGTTAGATCATGGATTATGGGTTAATGGATTGGTTTAGGGGTTAATGGGCCAATGGATTGAAAGATGAGTCTTTTTATTTTATTTTTATTTTTATTTTTACAAAATGTTCTAGACAAAATTGGGTGTTCACAATTGTCCCTCTTTACTTGTTTCTTACTAGATAAAAAGAATAACCATAGTTTTTCATTTTATCAATGTAAGGAACGAGTAAAGACATGAACTCGGATTTTGTTCGGGAGTGAAAAGAAACAAAACAAAGTAAAGAGCGATGCGCTC
The DNA here is from genome assembly GCA_029884595.1 of Ormosia semicastrata. NCBI lineage: Eukaryota > Viridiplantae > Streptophyta > Magnoliopsida > Fabales > Fabaceae > Ormosia > Ormosia semicastrata. Next base: position 1,426,388 of record JAQQTO010000022.1, on the reverse strand, counting down.
AATGACAGAAACTCAAATGACAGGGAGCCGATGCACTCAAACGTAAAAGACAAGAGCCGATGAGCTCAAAAGCGAAAGACAGGAGCTGATGCGCTCAAAAATAAATGCCAAAAAATTAAAATACATGAAGCTGATGCGCTAACAAAAATGACAAGAATTTAAAATGCATGGTGCTGATGTGCTCAAAAAAATTAAAAGACAATGGGCAACTGAGTCCCGAAATTTAAAAGACAATGGGCAACTGAGTCCCAAAATTTAAATGACAACTGAGTCCCGAAACTTAAAAGACAATGGGCAACTGAGTCCCAAAATTTAAATGACAATGGGCAACTGAGTCCCGTAATTTAAATGATAACGGGCAACTGAGTCCCAAAATTTAAATGACAATGGGCAACTCAGTCCCGTAATTTAAATGATAACAGGCAACTGAGTCCTAGAATTTAAATGACAATGGGCAACTGAGTCCCGAAATTTAAAGGACAATGGGTAACTGAGTCCCAGAATTTAAAAGACAATGGGCAACTGAATTTTGAAATTTAAAAGACAATAGGCAACTGAGTCCTAAAATTTAAATGACAATGGGCAACTGAGTCTCAAAATTTAAATGACAATAGACAACTGAGTCCCGGAATTTAAATGATAATGGGCAACTGCGACCCGAAAAGATCTTCTTTTTCTTTTATTATTTTCTCTCTTTTTTTCTCTTTTTTTTTTTCCTTTCTTTTTTTTCTTCTCTTTTTTTCCTTTCTTTTTTATTTTTCCTTTCTCTTTTCTTTTTTTTTTTTTTCTTTTTTATTTTTCCTTTCTCTTTTCTCTTTTCTCTTTTTTTTTTTCTTTTTTCTCTTTTTTTTTTTTTCTTTCTTTTTCTCTACTTTTTTTCTTTCTCTTTCTTTTTTTCTTTCCTTTTTTATTTTTTCTTATTTTTTAAATTTTATTTAAAAAAATCATTTGAACCAAGGATGACTTTGGAAAGCTTTGACAAATCAAATCACTCGTTCACGTACTTTAGCCCATTGGACCTGATAACTTCGGTCCTCATCCTTTCTTTCCTTTTTCTTCTTCTTTCTCTTTCCTTGTTTGCCACTCTCAACTCTCCATTTGAGAAATGAAATCATCATCTCTTGTCATGAACCCTTGCTTGGCTGAGTCCTTAAGAGAAAATTTTACTTTAGTATTTAACTTTGTCCCTTATCCAATTGATTCCCTGCAACTGCTTGATTACTTATATCTTCTCTTTAATCCTTCAAAAATTTGCCCCAGTATGGCCAATTGAACAAAATTGCCCCAGTTTGGTGAACTTTTCAAGGGGCTTCAGGCTTCTTCCTATTTATTTGCCCCAGCTTTTACTTAAACCGCCATTTCGGGTTTTTAGTCTAACAGGCTCTTTTCCCTTTTTGCTTAAGTACCTCTTATTTATGGATTATCCCTTGAGATATCATTTTCCCCTTTAATTAGAATTTCTAAGTTCTTTTCGATCTGAATTGTTCATCAGGGGATTGCCATCGGATGGTCAAATCATAATGTTATACTTATGTTCACCTTACCTGAAGTATTACGTAATAGATAGACATGGATTCAAAAATACAACAGAACAAGAATTGACTAAGTGAACAACTTCCAGATTGACCTTGGAAGTTTGACAACACAAAAGGGTACATATGGAACAAGACACAAACGATGGTATGAGATTCAAAGAAGAGTTGCCTTGATATGGATTGGTTTGATCCTCATGAAAACGATATTTAGTTGCTCACTAGACATTATGATCAAGGATTTCCCTCTGAACATCTACATCAAGTCAAATTGAACCAAAGAGAAATTTGTCCCAGTTTAGGATTGAATAGAATAAGGCTAACACTCGCTCTAGTGACCGAAAGATTTGTCCCAGTGTTGGTCAACCGAACCAAGGAAAAGAAAAATTGCCCTAATTTAGAGTCAAATCGAGCAGGGTAGACACTTATCCTAATGTAAGGCCCAAATTGAACCAAAGAGAAATTTTTCGCAGTTTAGGACTGAATTGAATAGAACAGGAACTCGCTCTAGTGACCAAAAGATTTGCCCCAGTGTAGGGCTAGCTCGAACATGGTAGAAACTTGCCTTGGTGAAAGTCTTTTTTTTCCTTTCCTTTTTTTTTTTAAGAGCAATGAACTAGATACTTAGATGAGTGTAACATTTGTCTCAAAATTAAAGTTAACGAAAATGACAATAACCCTTCATTGATTAGAATGGACTTTTTAAGGCTTGTAACGTGGCTAAGGTTAAGGGTTATGAAAGGAAATATATAAGGCTCAAACAATTGTTTAGAGGTTGAATAGGACTAAGAATCATTGACCAAAACTAAACTTCATCAATTGTTTTTGCGCTTTCAAGTATACCTTTCTTTTATTATTCTCCATTTCTTCTCTATTTCATTTTATTTTCTTTCCTCTTTCTTTCCCTTCTCTCTTTTTTGTTTTTCCTTTTTTTCTGGTTTTTTTTTACTTCTTGCCCATTTCACCTTTTCTTCCTTTTTCATTATGCTTCAAAATAGTCACCATGACAATCAACCTTTATCTTGTACTATCCCCTAGCGTAGGGGTGATCCTTATCCAGGGTTTATTAAAAAAAATTTTAAGCCCAAAAAAGGGTAATAAGGGATAAAGATAATGAAATTTTGTAAAAGATAGAGAAAAATGACCAATTTTCATTTCCAAATCATAATTGTTTATCTTCAACACTTTAATTTTGAGATAAAAAGATAGTACACACCAAATGATTACTTCATTGCTCTTTTTTTTCTTTTTTTTTCAAAAGACACTTGCACTCGAGGACTTTATTGACGTCTACCAAACTGGGGATTGCCAAGAATTGGATAAAAGGAAGACACTTTGTAGAAATGAAATAGCATAAATGCCAAGAAAGATAATATGATGGAAAAGAAATGAAACAATGTACCCATGCAAATTTATTACATTAATGCTTCAAGAAAGTTAACATAAGTTCAATATCACTAATTACTTTATGACAATCACTTCAAGAGTTGTTGACAATACTGGGTCCAGCTACTTCTTCAATGTCAAGCTTCCCATAAGGAATTAGCTTCCTTACTGCAATCTTAAAGGATTTAGAATCTTCAATTTAGTGCCCTAGGATGTCCCTGTGGTATTTGCAAGTTAAATTTGGGTTATACCACGTCGGGAATGGTGGTTCTAGGGGACGTACAGGATTTTCAGATACGAGGTGGGCATCAAACAGTCTTTGGAATAAGTCTGCGTTTAAGATGAATAATTTTGGGAAATGAGGTAGGTTTTGGGGATGGGAACGACCTTGATTTTGGAAGTTTGGTCGAGGCTGTAGGTGATTTGGGAAATTTTGTGAAGCTGCAGGTGGATATTGGGTATAGGTCGAAGGAGTTGGTACATATGGTTGTGGAGTGAGGACATTGTTGATTTGGAGTTGTAGAGTTAGGGTGATGTTCATGGGAAGAGCAGTTAGGCCAGGTATATGAGAAGGTGCAAGTGTCTGATAAAAAAAATAGGGGTTTGGGTTATATGGAGGGGTTCGATAGGCAGGGTAAGACAGAAGATAGTTAAGTTGTGAAGATTGTTGGTTTTGCACATAGCTCACCTAAGGCTCTTTTTCCTTTTTCGGCTAGAATCCTTTCTCAGGAGCGGTATCCTCTGTATTGTTATTCAAGGTCCTTCCCACAACAGGCATCTCAGTAGTGATCACGGGATTTGTCCCTATAGAAGGGATATTTGGCAGGCGCGTATATGTTCCAGTTACTCCTATATCCTCGACTGCCTCAATCAAGGTGAGGGTCTCCCTCATGGCTGACAACATTTCCTCCATTCTTCTCTGAGATTCTACCATTTTGTTCATCCTCTCTTTAATTTCATCTACTTCCACACTTAGATTTTTTTCTTCATTCCTAGCTGTCATCGCTGTAAGCTTTGTTTGGGCCCTTGTGTTGTGAACTCAGGTTTGATTGGTGCCTTCTTTCGTTAGTCGCACAATGGTTGCTAAACACAGTAACATCATACAAGGAATTAGATGAAATGAATGAGATTAATGTTAGGCATAAGATGAGATGAATGAAATGAAAACATTTTTTTTTCAAATGCATGGAATGAAAATGAATGATTTATTATTTTTTTATTTTATTTTTAGAATGCTAAAGATGCCATGAAAATATAATATGATTTTTTTTTTCTTTTGAAGAATGTTAGGAATGCCATGAAAATGCAAGACATTTAAAAAAAATACTAAGAATGACATGAAAATGCAAGATGATTTTTTTTAAGAATGCTAGGAATGCCATGAAAATGTAAGAAAATATATTTTTTAAGTTTTTTTTAATGCAAGAATGGATGGCATAAGGAAAGAAGAAGTACACTCCTTTTGTGTCCTAATAGGATTGCCTTAAACTTGAGACTTTCTATCCTAAAGATCTAAGAGTCCTTCTGATCCGTGCGATTTTTTATTAGGTGGCTCTTCTGTTCTAAAGGTCTCTTGAGCCAAGTCCTATTTCAGAATGTTGACCATAAAATAGTGGGTAAACCACTAGGTGTAGGACATTCGTGAAAAAGGCACACTCTAGATGAGGTTTTCGCGATAACCAAATAGGATGTACATCCAAAATGGCTACCACTACGCAACCTCTACCTAACTTAGACTTCACTCAGACCCGGGTATAGGGCCCCACTCAGGCGTGTGTGATAAACGTGTAGGTGCAGTGGGTGTAGGGAGCATATAAACATTTACAATTCTAAAGACTACACATATCCTGCAAAACAAAGCAACAAACAAACTCTAAAAGTTTTCTATCCTAAAGTTTAGATAATAAAACAATTAACTAAAAAAAAAGAATAATCAAATATAAAAAAGAAAAAAAAAAAAAAAGAAAAAGGGTAAAACAAACACATAAAGATCACAATATTTGCATAACCAACTTGTATAGGCTTGACTCTCAAGTGTCCCCAGTGGAGTCACCATCTGTCGCGACCGTAAATGCGGCGGAATAGAAACTTAGTGTACCAAATCGTACAAGTAATAAAGAGTGAATAAAGTTGTCGATCCCACGAGGATTGTGTGTCAATTATCAATGTAAACTTAGAAATCACTAATTGAACTGAGAAAATGATTAGATAACTTTAAATGGTATTGGTTTTTAAATAAGTGTAAAAGGAATGTACTAAAAATAGAGCAATTGACAAATTAAAGAATGTTTTTGGATTTTTAAGGAGAAGAAAATTAATCAAGAAAAGTGGCTAGGGGTCAAATCCCATTGTTTACCCTCTTATGCTACTGATTAATTCTCAATATAAGCAATAATCATGCATTTGAAGTTCCAATCAACAAAATTAGGCCAAGATCAATTCCTTGATTCAAAACCCTTTTAACCCAATCACAACTCCCAATTCCTTAGGTAATTGTTAATTCAAGTAAAGCATTAATAACAGTGATTTAATGGAACACATAATTACAATGATATATTCCTATATTCAATCATAATTATGTCAACTCTACTCAGATCCAGCATTAAAACGAATTTTCCAATTTGAAGTAATACCCACATTCAAACCAATAATGATCAAGTATTGATTAGCATTAAGCAAAGAGTAGAATGTTCAAATCCATGAAATTAACTTGTAAAGAAAAACAAATCAGATCACATAAGAGTATTTACAATGTTCATCTGACCCTAGCCATAAGGAATTTAGCTACTCATAATGGGAGAAGAAGAGATGGGAGAAGTCAAACAAATGGGAGAGGAAAAAGCCATTGATTCTTCAAGGTGTTGTTCCCAAGCTTGAATCATCAATGGAAGTAGAAGAAGAAAGAACCCTAGCAGAGCTATGGGTAAAAACCCCAATATTTTTGAGTTCAGAAATGGAAAAAATTTAAAAGATTCGTAACAAATGTTTTCTCAGGCTATTTACAATTTGCAGGATAATGACCATCACCTAACGATGGCCCAGGTTCGCCTCGCGACGGCCCGGGTATGAAGGGAAGCCCATTGCAGTCTCAAAGATCCTTACATTCCTCATCTCGCCTCGCGATGGATGATCCTCACCTCGCAATAGCACGAAATCTCGCCTCGCGATGGAAGTTCCTCGCAAGGCGATGGCACGTTCAAAACAAAGAACAACTTCTTCCTTCTTCTTAGTTGAATCCAAACCTGTTTCATTCAAAAATTGGAACTCATCAAACAGTGAACTCCCAAACTAATCATGCTCAAAAACAATTAAAACTCATCTATTTTCTTCCAAATTTCTTTAATTCTAAACCCACTTTGACATCAAAAACTCACTTGTGCTAAAGATTCAACACAACCTCAAACTTAGAGTTTTGCTTGTCCCCAGGCAAACAACCAATCTCAAACAAGGATCAAAGGGGGTAAAACTACATTTTTATTCATTGTTCAAACAAACCTTCCAACAAAATCCCAAAATTGAACATTCCACACAAATTGCAACAATCATTGCACATTCAATTCACCTAATCTTTTGCATTCATGCTTCCCATTCATCACAATTTTAGGTAATCAAAATCAATGATCCACTAAGAGCAAAGATATCAATCCTCACTACTCCTCTCCGAATAGATGCAAAAATTTTTTTATTTATTTTTCTCTTCTTTTTTTTATATATATATATATATATATATTTATTTATTTTTAGTTTTAATTTTTTTTTCTTTTTTTTGTTTTTTGTTTTTTGTTTTTGTTTTTTACTTTACACCAGAAAAAGTCCACAACTACCCCAAACTTAAAACATTGCTTGCCCTCAAGCAACCCCAAACTTAAGAATGTGCCAAGACATGCCATGAAATGACCCTAACCGAACTCCAAGTAAGTAGGGACAATGGTTTTCCAGTTATTGGCTTGTAATGAGGGTTCAGAGCAAAGACAAGGTTACAAGCTCAAGGGGCTTAGCAAAAGACAAAAATATTAAGGTAGTTTATTTAGGCCCTAGGTAAAAACAAAAAGAATGCCTCAGTGTGTTGGAGCAAGTAAGCAAAAACAACTAAGAACTAGGTCAAGTGCTGAAGAATGCCACATGCAATGGAAGCACACATGAAGAAATAACAGCGTTTAGGCCCAAAAGCTCACAAGTGATTGAGAGTGAGGAAAAACATGCTACAATCAATTTCACTTTGATTAAAATCACCATGAGTTGCTGAAGAAGGTACACACTCAAGCAAAATTTTAGCTCCAAAATTATACAACTCATGCACAACTTAAGTGTCAAGTTCTAAATTGCTTTCAAAAATATCAAAATTCAAATCATCATCAAAAATCAAAAAGCAAAACTAAAAACATCAAAGTAAATCAAATCAAACATGCACAACTAAATTGTGTTCAAAATCAAAAATCAATCAAGAGAGTTTAACCAAGCATAACAAAATCCAAACTAAAACATCCTCGGTTAACTCAACAACTAAATGTCATCATTATGCTCTGCAGCACCACCCTCTGCGTTCTCCTCATCATTAATAGCAGGTTAGTCATCTTGGTGCTCACTAACTCCTTCCACTGCATCAACAAGGTGTTCATCAGCAACACGAACACCTTCTACAGCATAAGCTAAAAACTCCTCATCATCAGCAACCTGATCTGCCTAAATAGGTTGGTCTACAGGATCCTCCTCAAGAGTTGTTATAGCCACTCCGGACCCCCCAGTACCCTGGCTATGCCCTCTGGATGGGTGCATCATACTCTGAAAATACTGATCTGTAGAAAGGTCAAGAGATACATCAGTCAGCAAGGATAAATTAAATCCCTATTCCGGGGCCCGAGATCGTAAGATCAGCTCCATGTTGCGCATGAACTGGAAACACAAGGCGGTCAGCCTGCCAAGAGAGTGAATGGTCTGACTATGAAGAGCCTGCGCATCCTGAATAGCAGCAAGTTGATGCTGGATAGCTGCCAAAGATGGTGGTTCAAAAACTAGCTCCGGTACCGCAGGCTCTTCTGCTTGTGACTCTGGTGCAGGAGCAACATCTAGTGGCCTAGATGGTTGCTTTCTAATCCACTGCGCCATAATGGGTGCTTTGGGCTTCCCAATAGTGTCAGTATCTGAAGACTTGACACCCTCTTTAGCACACAACAAGCAAATCAAGGATGGGTAAGCCAATGTGCTGGTATCATCATTCGCAATATGTAGCATCTCTTTAGCAATGATGTCTCCCACATTAATAGATTCACCTTTCATGATTGCAATGATGAGCTAGGCCCTGTGAACAATGATGTCAGAGGTATTAGAGCAGGGAAAGACGGTCTGATGAATAAATGCAGACCAAGCCTTGGCAAGTGGCTTCATATCAATACTTCTAAATCTCTGGGGAATATTGTCCCGGGTTTTGAACCATTCAGCCCCTGGCCTGCAGAGGTACTCGATCAACTCGTTGTAGTCAATCTCCCCATTCGTTCTGGTCTTGTAAGCACACCCCCACGGGATAGGAAGACTTAAAACCTCATTAATCCTCTCCCCAGTAAAACTGATTGTTTTACCTCTGACATAACTGACAAAGACTTGATTTGTGCCCGGAACTTGATAGGCATTGGCATAGAATTCACGTACAATTTCTGGGTAATGATCATTGACATATCGAGTCAACTTTGCCCATTTCCTCCAGGCAATCTCAGCTTGTATTTCAGGTATAGTCTCATTGAGGAAATCAAAAGTCCTGTCAGTGATGATCTTCTTCTTGCTGATTATGGATTTGAACCATTCTTGGTGTTCAAAGGAATGGTACAGATATGCTGCAAAAGCAGGGTCTTCTTGCACAACTTGCTTTCTTTTCTTCTGCTTTCCTTATTTTGAGGAAGAGGCCATGTTCCTGAGAAGGAATGGAGGAGGAGTGAAGTGCAAAGAGGGAATTTAGGGGAAAGAAATGTATAAGAGTGAAAGGAGGTGAGGGTTTAAGAGAAAACCCTAACAGAGCTCTGCAAAATTTGTGCATGGGAAAACTTCAAATGAACCTTTTATTTATAAAATGCGACCCGTCGCTAGGCGACAACACAGTGTCGTACCGCGAAGGATACAAGTGGGCAAGAAAAAGAATGGTTCACGAGAGGTCGCCTGGAAAAGACCATACATTCGCTTCACAATGCAAGTCAGTGAGCCCCTACTTAAAATTCGCCCCGCGATTTAAGAGGTCTCGCGAGGCGATGAGTACTGGGGAAAACATGGAATGAACACGTCCCATCTCACCTTGCGAAAGCTTCATCCTCGCCTTGTGAGATAAGTCAATATCAAATTGAAGGAAATTCGCCTCGCGATGAATAACCATCGCTTCGCGATATACCCTGCTTCAAGTCTAAACTTTGTAAATCAGTCTTTCGCCTAGCGAAATGTTCCTTCTCGCCTCGCGATGAAAGTCAGAATCAAATGGGAGAAAATTTGCCTCGCGATTAAAACTTATCTCGAGGCGATGAGCACTGGGAAGAACTTTCAAATTACATTGCACATATCGCCTTGCGATGGCTTCAGCAATGCCTCGCGATGAAAGTCAGAATCAAATTGGAGGAAATTCACCTCGCGATGCAAACTTCTTGCTTAGCGATGAAACACTTGAAGGCACATAGAACCTTGTTGCCCTTCACATCACCTCGCGAGAGATAACTATTGCCCCGCGTGTCTGATCTTGACACAGCTTTCCCCCCTTTTTTTGCAAATCGCCTTGCGATGATGATGCATCGCCTCACGATGAAGGCTGAAATACTAATTTCGCCGAGCGATAGATCCATTCGCCTGGCGATATTCATAGCTTTTGCATACTTCAAATCAAACCCCCATCACCTGAGTCCTCTCTCTAAGATCATCAAAATATCAACCTCATTCCTGCAGCAACAAACACAAAATCAGTCCTTTAAGGAAATTTATTTATTTACTAGTATTATTTATTTTTTTAAAGTTTTTAACAAAACAAGGAAAATTGGTATTCAAAATTAATGCAAGAAAGAAAGAAAGAAAGAAAACAAAATGTTTGTGTTGCCTCCCAAGAAGCACTAGTTTAACGTCGTTAGCTCGACGCCTTGTGAATTTTATAGCTCATGCAAAACAAGAGCAACCTTTGCTCTTTCTACTTTCCCACCAAGATAAGGTTTCAATCTCTGTCCATTGACCCTGAAACCCTTTTAGAAGCTAGATCCTCCACTTCTATTGCTCTGTAGGATGTCACCTCCTTAACAGTGAATGGTCCTGACCATTTAGACTTCAATTTTCCCGGGAATAACTTCAGCCTGGAATTAAACAACAACACTTGTTGTCCCGGATAAAATTTTCTCTGTGAAATGTACTTGTCATGGTAGACCTTCATCTTCTGTTTGTATATCCCCATATTCTCATATGCGTGCACACGTATTTCATCAAGTTCATGCAGCTGATTAACTCTCTTGTTTCCACTCAAAGTAGGATCAAAATTTAAGAGTTTTAAGGCCCAAAACGCCTTGTGCTCCAGCTCAACTGGAAAATGGCAAGACTTACCATAAACCAGCTGATACGGTGACAAGCCTAAAGGAGTTTTGTAGGCTGTCCTATATGCCCAAAGAGCATTATCCAACTTTTTTTCCCAGTCCTTCCTTGAATGACCAACTGTCTTCTCCAAGATTCATTTTATCTCCTTATTTGATACCTCCACTTGACCATTACATTGTGGGTGATAGGGAGTTGCCACTTTGTGTCGGACATCATACTTGGAGAGAACATTTTACAACTAGTTGTTACAGAAATGAGTGCCCCCATCACTGATCAACACTCTGGGAACTCCAAATCTAGAAAAGATGTTCTTTTTGATAAATTTAATCACTGTTTGAGAATCATTTGTAGGAGTGGCCATGGCTTCAACCCATTTTGAGACATAGTCAACAGCCACTAATATGTACTGGTTTGAATAAGAGGAAGGGAATGGCCCCATAAAATCAATGCCCCAGTAGTCAAACAATTCAACCTTCAGAATGGGATTCAAAGGCATTTCACTTCTCTTTGAGATATTGTCGGTCCTTTGGCATTTGTCACAACCCTTCACATAGTTGTATGCATCTTTAAAGATGGATGACCAATAGAACCCCGACTGAAGTACCTTAGCAGCAGTACGTTCACCATTAAAATGCCCTCCACAAGGGGAATCATAGCAATGCCAAAGTATCTTCTGCCCCTCATCTTGTGACACACACCTCCTGAGAAGTCCATCAGGGCCAATTTTGAAAAGAAAGGGGTCATCCCAAATGTAATATTGGGCATCTCGAAAGAATTTCTTTTTCTGTTGCCATGTGAAATCTTTTGGTATAACCTTTGCAGCTTTAAAGTTAGCCATATCAGCAAACCATGGCCTTTCTTCAAATGCAAACAACTTCTCATCTGGGAATTCTTCAATAATGTCTCTCTCCTTAGCAGTAACTTCAGAGTTTTCCAACCTGGATAAATGGTCTGCTACCACATTCTCACTTCCCTTTTTATCTTTAATCTCAAGATCAAATTCTTGTAACAACAATATCCACCTAATAAGTCTAGGTTTTGATTCTCCCTTTGTTAGCAAGTATTTTATTGCTGCATGATCAGTAAACACAGTAATCTTAGATCCAATCAAGTAGGGATGAAATTTCTCCAAAGCAAATACTATGGCAAGTAATTCCTTTTCAGTTGTGGCATAATGAATTTGGTTCTCATTAAGGACCTTGCTTGCGTAGTAAATTGCATGGAAAAATTTATCCTTCCTTTGCCCCAATACAGCTCCTACTGCATAATCACTCGCGTCACACATAAGTTCGAATGGTAACACCCAATCAGGAGCTACAATAACAGGAGCTGAAATCAATTTTTCCTTCAACAGATCAAATGCATACAGACAATCATGATTAAAATCAAAAGAAGAATCTTTAATGAGCAGATTGCACAATGGCTTTTCAATTTTTGAAAAGTCTTTGATGAATTTTCTGTAGAAACCAACATGACCTAGAAAACTTCTTACTCCTTTCACATTTAATGGTGGAGGCAGCTTCTCTATCAGTTCAATCTTGGCCTTATCCACTTCTATACCTCTAGCTGAAATCTGATGGCCTAGTACAATGCCTTCATTCACCATGAAATGACATTTCTCTCAATTTAAGACTAAATTGGTTTCCATGCATCTCTTAAGAACATTAGTGAGGTTAGACAAGCAAGAATCAAATGATGCACTAAAGACAGAGAAATCGTCCATGAACACCTCTATATTTTTTTCAATCATATCAGCGAAGATAGAAAGCATGCACCTCTGAAAAGTAGTGGGAGCATTGCAAAGACCGAAAGGCATCCATCTATATGCAAAGACTCCATAAGGACAAGTGAACGTTGTCTTCTCTTGGTCCTCAGGATTGACTGTAATCTGATTATAACCAGAATAGTCATCAAGGAAACAATAGAAAGTGATGTAACCATGGCAAGTGTACTGGATCGTCAAGTAATAAAAATGGTGAGAAAATCAGATATCGTTCTCAGGGATCAATGACCAATTACCAATTCACGAACTTAGCTACTATTCAACCAGAACTTTGGTTCAAAGGGAGCTCAATTGTAAACAATTAAGCATGAAAGAAATTAAATTAAAGTAAAAGATTCTTTTTGGTATTTTGGCTTTGACAATTTGACAAACACTTAGAACACAAAAGAGATAGGAATTCAAAGATAAGAAAGAGTTGCGATTAAGTTTCATTTGATTTCATTTGCTGCATGTTAACTTGGAGTTAAGACAAATTCTCACTTCTATTTTGTTATTGGATTCTCCAATATATCCGAGTCCTAATTCCTTAGGCACGAGAACCTTAAATCCTAGTTAAAAACCCTAATTCCTTAGGTGATTCTAAAAGGGAAAAAGCATTAAGATTAAGAATCCAATGAGATAACAAGCATTCATCAACTATTCCTAGCACAACGAATCACAAGGTTCACAATCTCAAGCATAGTTCACACATCAAATTTTCATCCAATGCATAAACCTAAAAATCATTCTAAGGATGATCAAACCCTAGAAAGCTTTAAGAAAAGAGATTATAAACTCAAAATAGAAATATTCATTAAGCATAACTGAAACCCAAGTCAAATACAAGCAAAATCCATCAAAATCTACTCAATCCCAACAAGGGAAACTTTAGCTAGACATAGAAACAAAAACAGAAATTAAAACAATAGAGAATAAAAATTAAAACTCCATGGAAGATTGAAGAAAAATCTGAGCTCCCACTTTTCTTCTCTTCAAGTCCACCTCCAAGTTTTCCAAATTAGGTTAAGTCTTTTTCTTCTTCCTCGTCTCCAGCAGCCCAAAAGATACCTCTTTCTGGAAAGAATAGGTTTTTATATGTATTAGGAATGAGCAGGGTGCCTGGCGCTCAGGAATCCACCGCCTGGCGCTCAGGAGTTCACTTAAAACTGAATCTCGGGAAGGTGAGCCCCTGGCGCTCAGAATTTGGGCGCCTGGCGCCTGAACTCCAGGAAGTGTAGCCTGCTGTATGCTGAGCGCCTGGCGCTTTGAATTTGGGCACCTGGCGCCTGGACTTCAGCAACCTTCCTTCTCCACATTGAGCTTCATCCTATTTTTTTTTGGTGCCTACAATCAACACATTAGCAAATGAGATAAAACACCAATAATTCTAATTAGAATGACTCAATCTAACGAGCTAGAATGGATTAACAAAAGAGATAAACATAAAGTTGTCTTAAGATCAAAACAACGTCAAAAGTTGAGCTTAAGCGGTGAAATCCACTCAAAAAGTTATGGAAAAATAGATAATCTAGTAGATTATCAGAAAGCTTGTCCAGATAATCTCTCAAGCATTTGGTCCATGAATGGGAGGGGGAAATGATCCTTCCGGGTAGCTTGGTTGAGCTTCCGGTAGTCGATACACATACGCCAACCAGTGACTGTTCTAGTGGAAATTAACTCATTTTTCTCATTTTTCACCACAGTCATACCTCCCTTCTTAGGAACAACCTGAACCGGACTCACCCAAGCACTATCAAAAATAGGGTAAATCATTCCTGCTTCAAAGAGTTTCAGCACTTCCTTTCTCACTACTTCTTTTATTGTGGGATTTAACCTTCTCTGTGGCTGGACCACTGGCTTGAATTCTTCCTCCAATTTGATCTTGTGCATACAAAAAGCTGGACTAATCCCTTTTAAATCAGAGATAGTCCATCCAATTGCAGTTAGATGCTCTTAGAGTACCCTTACAAGCTTCTCTTCTTCAAGTTTCGATAAAAAAAACTACTGATTATCACTGGATTTGCATCTGGATTGCCTAGAAAAACATATTTCAAGTGAGATGGTAAGGGTTTCAACTCTTGTTTTGCTTTTTCTTCCACCTTGTCATTACTAACAGCATTATCGGCTTGATTTTCTTCCAGATATCTCAAACACTCCCTAATGACTTCATCATCCATCTCTCCATGCTCTTCAATTGAATTAACAATCACCCTTTCAAGAGCTACAGTTGGAGTATTTTGCTGAAAGAATTCGTCAACTGTGGTATCAATCACATCCAACCGATAAGAAGTTTCTTTATCATCCGGGTGTTGCATCGCCTCAAAAACATTAAAGGTGACTTTCTCATCCTTCACTCGCAACATTAACTGCCCTTGCTGAACATCAATGAGGGCTCTCCCGGTAGCTAAGAACGGTCTTCCAAGAATCAAGGGTACTTCTATGTCCTCTTCCATGTCTAACATGACAAAATCAGCTGGAAATATGAATTTATCAACCCTTACTAACACGTCTTCTATGACTCCATACGATTGCTTAATTGACCTATCTGCCAGTTGCAAAGCCATTCTTGTTTGCTTGACCTCACCTCCCCCAAGCTTCTTAAGCATAGACAATGGCATCAAATTTATGCTTGCTCCTAAGTCACAGAGAGCTTTTCCAATGGTCATGTTGCCAATAGTGCATGGAATTGTAAAACTCCCTGGATCTTTCAATTTTAGGGGAAGTTTCCTTTGAAGTATTGCACTACACTCTTCTGTCAATGCCACCGTTTCATCCTCCTTGAACTTCCTCTTCTTAGTCAACAACTTCTTCATGAATTTAGCATATGTAGGCATTTGCTCTAATGCCTCCACAAAAGGAATGTTGATTTGGAGGCGTTTGAAAATGTCTAAGAACTTTGCAAACTGCTCCTCCTTTTCTTTTTTCTTGCTCAAATGGGGATATGGTAACTTCACATATGATGGAATCACCTGAGACTTATTTCCTTCTTGCAAAATTTGATTCTTCGTCCTCCTCAAAAAAGAGTCTTCATCTACTAAGTTAGAACTCTTTTTATCATCCTTTTTTTGACTTTCATTCTTTTCTTCATTTTCTTCTAGATTCACAATGTCACTCATCTCATGTGGCTCTTCATCCAACGTTTTCTGCTCCTTTGTTCCATTAGACCCTGGAACTACTGGCTCCACCATGGATGGTGTAACAATCTTTCCACTCCTCAAAGTTACAGCTTTGCAAGACTCATTCTTGGGGTTATCCACTGTATTTCCAGAAAATTGTCCCCTGGATTGTTCAGCAAGTTGCTTTGAGAGCTGTCCGATTTGGTTTTCAAGGTTCTTGATGGATGCATCTTGATTTTTGAAATGAGCCTCATGATTCTGAAAATTAGTTTGAGTCATATGCATGAATTGAGTCAATGCCTCTTCTAAGGCAATAGGCTTCTCTTTAGGTTGCTGAAGTTGAGGAGGTTTACTTGATTGAGGAGCTTCATGTTGCTTCCAAGAAAAGTTAGGATGATTCCTCCACCCTGGATTATAGGTGTTGGAATAAGGAGTCCTTCTTTGCCCTTGAAAATTTCCCATGTAATTAGCTTGCTCATTTGAATCACCTTGAGCTTCACAAGCACCATTCTCATATCCTCCCCCACAAAAATCACACCTCATACATTGCATCACAGCCTTGGGATGATGAGATTAAGAAGAACCTGCTTGTAAGGCTTGAAGTTGTTTGGTGAGAACCTCCAATTGTTGAGAAACCAACTTGTTTTGGGCTAATAGAGCATTATGTACATCCAACTCTAAAACACCCCTCCTAACTTGCATTCCCCTATCATGCTGAATAAGATACACATTTGAGGCCATTGCTTCCACTAACTCTCTTGCTTCTTCAGCTATCTTGTTATTCATTGTACCCCCTGCTGAAGCATCTAACATCATCTTTGTATTCGGTCTCAACCCATGGCAAAATATTTGCATTTGTGTCAAGTCATCAAAACCATGGTTGGGACATCTTTTCAAAAGTCCTTTGAACCGTTCCCATGCTTCATAAAGATTTTCTCCATCTTTTTGCTCAAAACTAGTAATTTCAGCCCTTCTCTTGATGAACTTGGAGGTAGGGAAGAATCGATCCATAAATTTGTCCTCCAACTCATTCCAAGTAGTAATACTCCCTTGAGGAAGTGTTTGCAACCAATCCTTTGCCCTGTCTCTCAAAGTAAAAGGGAACAATCTCATCCTCTTAGCCTCTTCAGAAACACCATCCAGCTTCAATGTACCACAAATCTCAAAGAAATTCACCAAGTGCTAATTGGGGTCTTCATTATCCACTCCAGAAAACTGATTCTGCTTGAGAATATTCAAAAAAGAAGTTCTGATCTCAAATGCATTTTTCGTCACCGGTTGATACTCAATAGCCAACCTCTGATGGTTATTCCTCCGGCCAAAATCTCCCAAAGTCTGCCTAGGTGGTGGTTGTGCAGCCATGACCTCTACTTTGAGAATATTAGAAGAAGAAGAAGATTCTTATTTTTCTTGAGTTATTTTCCATTGCTTTACTTTCTTTGCTTGCTTCCTATTTGCTTTTTCTGTTTTCACAATCTCAAGATCAAGCAAAAATTCAGCTGCCTTTTTCCCTCGCATAAACAGCAACTAGGAGAATTGTAAGTACAAGTCAACTATATGTAAAAATGAATTAAAATAAGGCAGTAAATTTATAAACAAACAAACTGAAAACAAAATAAATGTCCAAAGTAGTAACTCCTTTGCCTTGTTGATAATCAACTCAACAATCCCCGGCAACGGCGCCAAAAACTTGTTGAAGAATTAGCAAGTGTACCAAATTGTACAAGTAATAAAGAGTGAATAAGGTTATCGATCCCATGAGAATTGTGTCAATTATCAATGTAAACTTAGAAATCACTAATTGAACTGAGAAAATGATTTGATAACTTTAAATTGTATTGGTTTTTAAACAAATGTAAAAGGAATGTACTAAAAACAGAGCAATTGACAAATTAAAGAATGTTTTTGGATTTTTAAGGAGAAGAAAATTAATCAAGAAAAGCGGCTAGGGGTCGAATCCCATTGTTTACCCTCTTATGCTACTAATTAATTCTCAATACAAGCAATAATTATGCATTTGAAGTTCCAATCAACAAAATTAGGCCAAGATCATTTCCTTGATTCAAAACCCCTTTAACCCAATCATAACTCTCAATTCCTTAGGTAATTGTTAATTCAAGTTAAGCATTAATAACAGTGATTTAATGGAACACATAATTACAATGATATATTCCTATATTCAATCATAATTATGTCAACTCTACTCAGATCCAGCATTAAAACGAATTTTCCAATTTGAAGTAATACCCACATTCAAACCAATAATGATCAAGTATTGATTAGCATTAAGCAAAGAGTAAAATATTCAAATCCATGAAATTAACTTGTAAAGAAAAACAAATCAGATCACATAAAAGTATTTACAATGTTCATCTGACCCTAGCCATAAGGAATTTAGCTACTCATAATGAGAGAAGAAGAGATGGGAGAAGTCAAACAAATGGGAGAGGAAAAAGCCATTGATTCTTCAAGGTGTTGTTCCCAAACTTGAATCATCAATGGAAGTGGAAGAAGAAGGAACCTTAGCAGAGCTATGGGTAAAAACCCCAATATTTTCGAGTTCAGAAACGGAAAAAAGATTAAAAGATTTGTAACAAATGTTTTCTCAAGCTATTTACAATTTGCAAGAGATAACGGCCATCGCCTAGCGATGGCCCAGGTTCGCCTCGCGACGGCCCGCGTATGAAGGGAAGCCCATTGCAGTCTCAAAGATCCTTACATTCCTCATCTCGCCTCGCGATGGATGATCTTCGCCTCGCGATAGCACGAAATCTTGCCTTGCGATGGAAGTTCCTCGCAAGGCGATGGCACGTTCAAAACAAAGAACAGCTTCTTCCTTCTTCTTAGTTGAATCCAAACCTATTTCATTCAAAAATTGGAACTCATCAAACAGTGAACTCCCAAACTAATCATGCTCAAAAACAATTAAAACTTATCTATTTTCTTCCAAATTTCTTTAATTCTAAGCCCACTTTGACATCAAAAACTCACTTGTGCTAAGGATTCAACAAGAGTCGCCACCAATTTTATTTTTTTATTAGGAAAAATTGGAAAACCCAAAAAAAAAATAGTCTTTGAAATCAAATTAAATTCGGGAGTCAGTTATGTGTAGGGAAGGGTGAAAACTCAATCCCACAGCACCCCTAACATACCCATCCTAAGACAGTACCTTAAATTAATTATGCAAATTCTTAATAATATTTAAAAATATTTGTTTTACCTCTTTTGTAAAAAAAATATGAAATAAATAAATAAATTATGAAAATTTAATTTTTGACTTGACAGAATGGAAATTCTGCTCCTACGTATCCTCAGGTGTAATGAGAAACTCAAAATCACGTAATTCTTTAAAAATTAATTGTGGGTTGATTGATTTTAATTAAAATTTATAATTAAAATTTTTATAAAAATTTGAATTAACAAGTCGTCGCGACTCCATTAATCAAATCAAAGTTTGAATAGGCAAAGCTCGCGTCATGCTAGAGACGTCACCTATTGGTTATCAAATTTATTACAAAATTTTTATTAAAAAATTATCTAAAAAAATGGCTGATTTTATTTTTAATTATTTAAAAAAAATTGATTTAACAAGTTGTCGCGACTCAGTTAATCAAATTAAGGATTGAATAAGTGAAACTCACGTCACGCTAGAGACGTCACCCATTATTCATTAAGTTTGTTACAAAAAAAATATTTATCAATTAGTAATTTATTTTATAAAAATCTGGATACAAAATAATAATAATAATAATAATAATAATAATAATAATAATAATAATAATAATAATAATAATAATTTGAACCATCAAGCTGTCACAACTCAGATGATTACAAAATACAATGGTTAGCAAGCTGTCGCAACTCAGGTAACCCATTTTATTCTTTATTTTTTTAAGAAAAGAATTACAAAATTAGTATAAACAGATCAATAATATAATAAACATACAAAAGAAAACTAAGTCCACAAAGAAAATAAAACATCCTTTAAAAAAAAGAAGATCAAAATGCATTTTTTTTGTATCAACACCTAAAGATTCAAATAAGAGAACAACTTTTGTAAAAAAAAATGGTTGGCCCAAAAACAAAATAAAGCCCAAATGCAAACTAAGGCTTAGAAAAAAAAATAATTTAGAAACGCAAAAGTAATACCAGAAACATAAAATGGAAGGAAAAAATGGTTGCAAATGTAACAAGGGCAAGGAGCATGGGTGAGAAAATGGTACGACAACAAGGGGTGGCAGAGGTTCCTGAGTGGTAAGGTGTTGCAGGTTCTGATTGTGCTGAATCTGGTGGTTTTACGGCATTTCTATGGTGATGGGTCTTTAGCTGAGCTGTGTTTTAGAATGAAAAGAAGAAGGAAAAAAATGGCTGCGATAGGCAGAAGTGTATACGTATGAAGGCAGAAAGTCAGTGAGTTTCTGAGTCTCCTTTCTGTGTATGGGTTATGTGGCTTTATAGGAGGGGATTAGGTTGAAGAGTTTGAGTTAAAATGTGATTAGGAGTTTGCTTAGGATAAGTGATGGGGTTTGTTTAGGATAAGTGATGCAGTCTATTGAGGATGAGTTATGGTTGGTTTAGGATAGTTAGGATAAATGTTTAGGAATTAGGATGATTGATGGAGTTTGTTTAGGATAAGTGCTTAAGGGTTAGGATAACTGATGGAATTTGTTTAGGATAAGTTCTGGCATATGGGTTGTGGGTTAATGAGTTAGATCATGGATTATGGGTTAATGGGTTGGTTTAGGGGTTAATGGGCTAATCGGTTGAAAGATGAGTTTTTTTATTTTATTTTATTTTTTTTTTACAAAATGTCCCATGACAAAATTGGGTGTTCACACGTATAATGGGTTGCACTACTCGGTCAACACCTTTTTTTTATTTTTATCATCGGGTGTGTCCCCAGGGCTCATCGGAGCAGAAAAATTGGCTTACTATCCGGTCTAGGGGGGCCAAAAATCCTTTGAAGTCTTTCAAGACAGCTTCAAGGAGTTCAAGACGACTTTCTTCAAGTTAACAGCGGCCAAAAGGTTTCACCCTTTTTATTTGAATGCTGAGGGGAACCCAAGATTCCCCCTATACTGGACTCCGGATGCGTGGGCCACTCCAACTGTTCCGTTTGAAAAGGAGGAAGAGCACCTGACTCCGAAAGAACTCTCGACAGTTAAGTTCATATGCCGGCATGCCAAAGAACATGGTAGAATTAGCATTAGGGATGTCCTCAATACCCCTGGTGATGACCTTCTCTTTACCTCGCTAGGTGGGGAATAAAACACCGTGGTCCACCTTAGGCTTTTAGAATTTCAACATTCCTTGTGTTTCTATTTATCTGGTTTCTAACATGTTTTCCCTTTCTCTATTACAGTTAGTAGTATGGGATCCGGGCTCTCTGTTGCTGCTTTGTGGAACTTAAAGGCTTGGTCACAAAAAGAAGGGTCTTCAAGCACCCCTTCTGGCTCCACTCCAGCGTCCTCCGATCATGGTGTTGTGATTGAGGAGACCCCTGCCCACTCGGGGTCTGGTCAGTATGCCCAAAGGAAGAAGAGGAGAGTTGCTGAGGATTCCTCTGATCGAGGTGTGGAAGTGGTCTTGGATGACAGTTCTGAGTAGAGACTGGGCTTCCTGCTCGTTATCCAGGGATGTACTGATCCCCGGCCCTTCCTTGATGAGCGGCTTATGAGTTGCGAGATGAGAGAGCATATATCTGAACGAAGTTTGGCTCAAGTTTTGATTGAGCTTCAGGCCTCGTCACTTCGTATCGCTATAGAAATTTGCTATATTGAGATGTCCATCAAGGAGGCTGATAAGAAGGTGGAAGGCGAAATTGAGAAAAAGGATGGGGAAATCAAGGAGGCCGCGTTGAAGCTGAACACCTCCCTCCAGTTGAACGAGGATGCCCGTACCAAGAATGGGGAGCTGGAGAAAGAGCTAGCTGAGGTTAGGTTGGCCAATAAAAAGCTCGAGGCAGAGAAAGTTCAAGCTGAGAAGGAGGGAGCCTCTGTCTGAGGTCGCTTATCCCAGCTTGAAAGGGATAAGGATGAGTTGATCGCCATTTCTGAAAGGATTAGAGGGGAGCCGTTTTAGAATGCTGTGGCTCAGATTCAGCACTTCAACCCCTGTGTTAAGCTGGCCTTGGAAAATCTTAACTCCGACAAGAATTTTCATGATGGTCAGCTTATCTTCGTGGATGACCTTCCTCAAGATGGAGCCACCCTGGAGATTGCTCAGGCTTCTGACGTGGAGGATACCAGAGCTTGATTTTGATTTTTTTTTTTGCCCCTTGCAAAGGGTTTAAATGTTGTATAAACGATTGCTCCATTAACCGAGGTAATAATTTTTGTTATACATTTTGCTTTGCTATCTGATTTTGCTTTTGTCAATTTATTTGCTTTCTGTGGTTCATCTTGGGTCCAACGCCCATTATGGCTTTCATCATATAGTCGTTTCGTGGATTGAGGCAGAATTTGGCACCTTAGTTTGTGGTCCAATGCCCATAATAATAGGCATTTTTGGAATTTTAAACTTAGGCAAAGTTTTGGTGCCTTAGTTCATAATCCAGTCCTCGTAGTAACAAGCGTCTGGAGTTTTGGATTTAGGCAAATTTGATACCTCAATCCGTAAACCAGAGTTCATAATAAAGAACCTTTGGCATGTTAGAATTTAGCAAACATAAAACCTAGCTTGGGGTGTTTATCGTCCCTTTGGCTTAGGTTTAAGCGTGGGTCGTGGGTTAGTTGACCCCTACTGTCATTTATTATCTGACCTTTGGAGCGGTCGATAAAGGTATTGAG
Source organism: Ormosia semicastrata (assembly GCA_029884595.1). Classification (NCBI taxonomy): domain Eukaryota; kingdom Viridiplantae; phylum Streptophyta; class Magnoliopsida; order Fabales; family Fabaceae; genus Ormosia; species Ormosia semicastrata. Next base: position 1,404,259 of record JAQQTO010000022.1, on the reverse strand, counting down.
GTGTTGACCCTATAACTTACTACCAAAAGCCTTGGTGTGTTATACCTCTTAACCCGGGTTTCTTCATATATTCCTTAAAAAAATTCTATCTGACATTTTCATTGATCAGTTTTGAGGGACCGGGGTCCGTACAGGACATATAATTTCTGTCGGGGCAAATTAAACATTAGTTTACTAAGAGACTAGGCCTTTACGGGCATCTAGCTATAGTATTTTCTAAGTTTATCTGCGTTCCAATAGTTCTTGATCAGGTTACTTATTAGCATTTCCAGGGTGTAGGCTCCCTTACCGATGCTGATGACAATACGATAGGGGCCTTCCCAATTAGGAGCTAACTTCCCCTGGGAGGCATTCCTTCCTCCGATGTCCGCCCTCTTGAGCACTAAATCTCCTGGATAGAACTTCCTTGGGATCACCTTTCGATTATATCTGGCCGCGGTCCTTTGTTTAAGGGTCGTGTCGCGTATATGCGTCACGCTCCTTCTTTCTTCTATTAGGTCTAAGTTACCGCGAATAAGACCGGGGTTATTGTCTAGTAAGAACTGCTGATGGCGCCAGCTTAGTTCTCCTATCTCCACCGAGATCATGGCTTCACATCCATAAGTAAGTCTGAAGGGGGTCTCTCCCGTGGTGGAATGGGGGGTAGTCCGGTATGCCCAGAGTACATGATCCCGCTGTTTGGCCCAATTTCCCTTAGCTTCATCTAGTCTTCTTTTGATTCCTCAGATAATAACCCGGTTAGCGGCCTCAGCTTGTCCGTTTGTTCTGGGGTTTTCAATGGCGCTGCAATGATGTTTGATTTTCAATCCAGTCAGTAACTCTTCGAAACCCTTGTCTTTGAATTGAGTTCCGTTGTCCGTTACTATAGACTCCAGAATCCCAAACCTGGTGATAATATGTCGCCACGTGAACTTTTGAATCCACGCCGCAGTAATTGTGGCTAGGGGTTCTACCTCAATCCACTTTGTAAAATAATCCACTACTACCACTAAGTACTTCAACTGGTCGGGGGCTTAGGGGAAGGGGCCCAGGATATCTATGCCCCACCTATAGAACGGCTAGGGGATTGACACTGTGGATAGTTCCTCTAAAGGGGCTTGATAGTGATCAGAGTGACGTTGGCACTTGTCACAGACCTGGACATGTGTATGAGCGTCCGCTTCCATTGTTGGCCAGTAGTATCCTGCTCTTAACGCTTTTAGAGTTAAGGCATTGCCTCCCAGATGGTGTTCGCAGCTTCCATCGTGGACCTCGGACAGAGCGTACTCTGCTTCTTTCGGGGTAAAGCACTTGAGAAGGGGAGAGGAGAAGCCTCGCCAGGATAGGTGACCATCGTAGATGGTGTGCCTCACCGCTGTCCTAACCAATTTAGATGCTTCTTTGATATCTGAGGGTGTAGCTCCAGTTTGCAGATATTTTATGATGGAGGTGATCCAGGAGTCCTCCCTTTTATCAACTTGATAAACGGCGTGTTCCGTGATAGAAGGTTGAGAAAGCATTTTTTGAATTACTAACTTGTTATTATCGGGGCTTTTGGTGCTGGCGAGTTTAGAGAGGAGGTCCGCCCTAGAATTCTATTCTCTTGGAATATGCATGACCTTGGTTTCTTCAAAGTCTTTTTGTAGCTCTTGCACTTTTACTAGGTATTTCTGTAGGATGGGTTCCTTAGCTTGATAGTTGCCTCGAGTTTGTGAGGTGGCGAGCTGAGAGTCGCTGCAGAGTGTGATCTTAATTGCTCCCATATCCTTTGTCATTACCAGGCCGGTGATGCATGCTTCGTATTCTGCTTGGTTGTTCGAGGTTGGGAACTCGAACTTCAAGGAATGCTCTAGGGTTAATCCTTCTGGGTTTTCCAAGATTACCCTGGCCCTGCTCCCCTTGGGGTTTGAGGAACCGTCGATGAAAATGGTCCAAGAGATTTCTTGTGTTTCACCAGGGTCTGTTGTGAGTTCTGCTATGAAATCGGACAAAGCTTAGGCCTTAATGGCGAGTCGTGGTTCGTACTGAATTCTGAACTCTGAGAGTTCTATTGACCAAGCTATCATCCTCCCAGTTAGGTCTGGCTTATGCAACACCTAGCGGATGGGCTGATCTATTCTCACTATTATAGGGTGGCATTGAAAATATTGCCGTAGCCTCCTCACCGTGATAATCAGGACGAAGGCAAGCTTTTCAACTTTCTAATAACGGAGTTCGGGTCCTTGTAGGAACTTGCTCACAAAGTAGACCGGACTCTGTCCATTTTCTGTCTCTCGGATTAGCACAGAGCTGACTGTTTCCTTATAGACTGAGAGGTATAAGTAAAGCGTTTCGCCGGGGTCCAGTCTTGTCAAAATAGAAGGGGAGGAAAACAACTTCTTCAAGGATAGGAAGGCATCTTCACATTCTAGGGTCCATTCAAAACTTTTCCCCTTTTTTAGGAGCTTAAAAAGGGGAAGAGATTTGTAGGCTGCTTTGGCGAGGAATCTTGTAAGAGATGCAACGCGGCCTGTAAGCTGTTGGACCTCCTTAACGATTTGGGGGCTGTGCATGTCTAGAACGGCATGGCACTTATCAGGGTTGGCTTCAATCCCACGATGGGTTAACATAAAACCCAAAAATTTTCTGGCCTAGACCCCGAAGGCACATTTATCGGGGTTCAGCCTCATGTTGTACTTTCTGACTTAGTCAAAAACTTCCACCAGGTTTGTCACATGCGATCCGCCCTGTGGGATTTTTACTATCATGTCGTCTATGTATACTTCTAGCATCTTCCCCACCTAGCCTTTGAAGACCTTATTCATCATCCTCTGGTAGGTGGCTCCAGCGTTCTTCAGGCCAAAAATCATGATTTTATAGTAGTAGCTTGCCTTGTCAGTGATGAAGGCAATCTTATCTTTGTCTGTAGGACACATGGGAATTTGGTTGTACCCAGAGTACGCGTCCATGAATGACAACCATTTAAAACCTGAGGAGCTATCCACCAGCTTATCCACGTTGGGGAGTGGGTAAGGATCCTTAGGACATGCCTTATTAAGCTACACACATCCTCCACTTCCCATTTGATTTCTTAACTAGGACGACATTGGATAGCCAGGTAGTATAAGAGATTTCCCTGATGAAGTTGCCGTCCAGTAACTTTTTAACTTGCTCCTTGATGACTTGCTATCTTTCTGGGCCGACCTTCCTCCTCTTCTGAGCGACGGGCTTAGCATCCTTTCATATGGAAATGCGATGACAGATGAAGCTTGGGTCGAGCCCTGGCATGTCAAACGTTGTCCAAGTGAAAAGGTCTTTATTTTTGGATAAAAGCTCTATTAGCTACTGTCTTTCGTCTTCTTGTAGATGCACCCCAATCTTGGTGACCTGCTCCGACTTGGTTCCAAGTTGTAGAGGTTGTAGCTCGCCTTCTGGTTAAGGTTTGGTTCCACGGAGTTCTTCTTTAACATCCAGCTCGGTCATCAATATGTTGACTTGATTTAGGACCGGGCCAGGAGTGGTGGAATTCTCCCTTCTGGGCGCTCTGCAGACTCTTAAGCTCTCGTTATAACATTTCCTAGTAGAAACTTGGTCGCTTTTCACGATGATGACTTCGTTGTACTAGTTTGGAAATTTCATTACGAGGCGGGTAGTGGACACGACGGCACTGAGAGTGTTTAGGGAGGGGCGGCCTAGGATGATGTTGTAGGCCGAAGGGCAGTCCACGACCAAAAATCTCACTTTGACTATCTTAAAAAGTTTTGTAGTGCCCAAGGTCAGATGAGTCTCATAGTATCCTACTGGGGTGATCTTCTCATCTGTGAAACCTGTTAATTTCCCGTCATACGGGGTCAGGTCTGAAAGTGGGAGTTCTAGCTTTTAGTAGAGATCCAGGAACATGATATCTGTCGAGCTCCCTTGATCAATAAAGATTCGGCAGACTTCGGCGTTGGAAATTTTTCCGGAGATGACGAGAGGGTCATCGTGGTCTAGGATTATTCCAGCATAGTCTTCGTCCGAAAAGGTGATGGGCAGAGTCTTTCCTTCCTCTACTCGAGGTTTTTGCTTGGCGTGAGAGACGCTGAAGACCGCCATCCTTAGAGCCTTTTTCCTTGCTCCATTTGATGGCCCTCCCCCAGTGAATCCCCCTGCTATGGTGTGGATTGTCCTGTTTGGTTCAAGACGTTGGTCGTCTTCACCACTAGGCGGGGTTTCTCTTTCTCTATTTTCCCTGCCATTGCGATTCCGATGGGGTGGGGTCCTAGATCTTCTTCTGAGGCTTCGGGACCTCTTTCTCTAGCGAGGAGATGGGCTCCGTCGCTTATCACCTCGGCTCTTTCCATGGTGATCGTCACCTCAAGCGCAGGCGATGTACTGTTGTAATCGCCCAGCCTTGATCAAGAACTCTATGGCGTCGTGTAGTTGGTAGCAGTCTTCAGTGTCATGGTCGTAACCTTTGTGCCATGCACAATATTTAGAGTGGTCTTTCTGTTTGCTCTTCTTGATGGGTGGAGGCCTCCAAATATTCTGGAACTCGGTCTGCATTACCTCCCTCAGGATCGTTTCTCGGGGGGTGTTCAGAGGAATGTAGTCAGAATATCACCTCCGTGGTGGACTGCTTTTGGGATGCCGGGACCGTGAGGAATCTTGGTTGGGTTTCTGACGAGGGAGGTCGTCTTTATCTCATTTTCTCTGGTCCTTTGTTGCCTCCTCAAGGTTGACGTACTTTTGGGATCACCTTTGGAACCCCCCCAGGTTTTCTGGCTTCTTTTTTACCAGGGATGCAAAAAATTCAGAACCCACGTGGAGGCTACTCCTGGCGTAATGAAGGGCTATCCTATCATCAAAATTTTCCATGTTGGTACACGCGGCCATGAATCTTCTTACGTAATCATAGAGGGGTTCGTCTTGTCCCTGCCGAACTTTGGTGAGAGACTCGATGGACTTAGGTTGTTCCTTATTAGTGATGTACTAGAGCAGGAAGCGTTGCTTCAAATCTTCTGAGTCTACCACAGACCTCTGTGGTAAGCAAGAGAACCACTTAAGAGCTCCTTTTTTGAGAGATAGGGGGAAAACATGGTATAGCAACTCCATGGATCCTCCATGAAAGCACATGGATTGTTCAAATGCATTCACGTGCTCCTGGGGATCTGTGGTTCTGTCATAGATTTCTAGGTTCGCCGGGAACTTGAAATTTTTGGGTACGTGGTACTCTGTGAGCTGGTTGGAGAATGGGTGTTCTTGGATACTGTGGTACAGGTTATTGTCCCCGAAGTTGGACACCGTGGCATCAGCGTGAGGCCTTCTCTGATTATCATCCGTGCTACGTTCCCCGTCATGACGTTCTGACTTAGGACAATTTTCATGTATAGCCCGTTGCATGTTTTCCAGCCTTTGTTATTGCTCGTTTAGCATGTCCATATGTTATTGTAGCATATCTTGGAACTGCCATTGGGACGTGTGAGATTGATTCTCATGCTCGGAATGAGCTATTCGGTCGCCAAGTTCACCGCGCGGTATTCCCAGGCGCTAAGTTACTGGGATTCTGTGCTTTTGGACGTTCTAGTTGACCCCTTCGCCTAGGATTCCCGGTCTGTCTCTCACAGAGACCTTGCGTGATGGGTTGGGACTTTCGTTGGAGATTGAGGTGAAGTACCCCTCATGCAGGTGCTCTACGTTGAGTGGCTGATTCCTCATAGCAAGGTCTTCCAAATCGAGTGGTGAGATTCTTGGCCACTAGTTAGCAGAGGTTTGTGGAATATCTCTCTTCGAATTTTGTCTTGTGTTTACCATGATGGAGTGGGGTTAGAATTTTGCCTTCCTCACAGTCGGCGCCAATGTTCTGGTGTAGAATCGAAAAGTGCCTGTGAAGACACATGTATGGTGGTTTCCTCTTTCTGCCACTACTGCCCTGACGTTTTGAGGGGTGTTTAGGTACTTGCAAAAGGACTCCAACGCTCAAGTCAAGCAAGGGTCAAGAGAGATTGTTTACTATAATATCATTAGTTCTGCTGGATAGAACAACTTAACCTGATACTTATAGAGCATGCGCATAGTCCCTTTATCAATAGAGTGAGGTACATGTACGTTGAGATCGTGGCTTGACGGGGAGGTGCCTCTGCTCCACGTTCGTTGGGGCAGAGCTCTGGCGGAGGGTGTATCCCTCCCACGATCACCTAGACAGATCCCTAAAGTTTAGGGATGTCGTATTAATGGCCACCTGCTGTAGCAGACAACTATGGTCCCCACACCCTAGGGGTTATAAGTGACAAGTGTCAGGTCCTACGCAGACCTAAGGAATGTGATCATGGGGTTCTATAGGATATTCGGAAGGTCGGACCGAGGTTCATAGCGGCGGGGTCCCGTAATTCCCACGATGGGTGAACTTTCTCTTACAGGACCCCAAACTACGGTCCAGAACAATATTTATTTTTCTTATATCGTTCTTATACTATGTCTTTTTAGATTATAAAATAAGAGAAACATACTTCTTAATACAAACTCTCTCTAACTTTTTTTCTCAAATAAGTAAATATAAACAAAAGATGTAAAAAAATGGTGCGCAAAAATTATTTCTCTTATTAAGAATTTTGTCTCTTTTGTCAAATTTTAGCCTTTGAACTTTATTGAAATGAAATGTAAAAACAAAATGGTGAGGAGAGATTAAATTGATAACTAACCAACTATACATATATGAAATTTTGCAGCTATTGATGGGGATGGGTTTATTGCTCGAGACATCAAATTTAGGAACACTGCAGGTGCATCAAACCACCAAGCTGCAGCACTGCGCTCTGGATCAGATTTATCTGTGTTTTATAGATGTGGTTTTGAAGGTTACCAAGACACATTGTATGTCTACTCTGAGAGACAATTCTATAGGGAGTGTGACATATATTGCACAGTTGACTTTATCTTTGGTAATGCTACTGTTGTTTTCCAAAATTGTAATCTTTTTGCAAGAAACTCTCCTAACAAAATTAACACAATCACTACCCAAGGTAGGACTGACCCAAACCAAAACACTGGAATTTCCATTCACAATTCAAAGGTTACAGCTGCCTCAGATTTACAACCAGTTCAAAGCTCTGTCAAGACATATCTTGGGAGGCCATGGCAACAATATTCCCGAACTGTTTTCATGCAAACTTTTCTTGATAGTTTGATTGATCCAACTGGTTGGTTGGAATGGAGTGGTAATTTTGGATTAAGTACTTTGTATTATGGAGAGTACATGAACACAGGTCCAGGTTCATCCACTGCAAATCGAGTTAAATGGCCAGGTTATCATGTTATCACCAGTGCATCTGAGGCCTCAAGATTCACTGTTGCAAACTTCATAGCAGGTAATTCTTGGTTGCCAGCCATTAGTGTTCCTTTCACCCCTAGTTTATAAATTATAATTTATTATTTTGTTATGTTGTACCATTGTTGAAATCTCACTTTTCTTCATGATTTTGTTATGCTATATCTATTTTACAGCTTAAGAAGTCTTGATTGGTGGCTTTTTTACTAAATTGTCACTGTTGGTAAAATTATTTACCAAATTGTCATTTTTTTAAAATTATATATCAAATTGCCATTTTTTTGAACTATTTACCAAAATGTCACTCTTTTGAAACTATATACCAAACTACCACCCTTTTGTCCTACGTGACATTTTTTATTATTATCTGGCCCACCAGGATGTGCCAAGTAGGATGGCGCATCCACGTAGGTTGCGCCAACACGCTTGGCGCAACCTACCTGGATGCGCCATCCTACTTGGCACATCCTAGTTGGCCACATAACTAAAAGCGCCACCCTTGTTAGCGCAACCAAGCACAATAAGCCAACAAGGGTGGCGTAACCCTAGTATATATACACTAACTCCTCCCCCTTCCGTGACATTCAAACCATTTTCTAAATTCTCACTATCTCTCTACAAATTTCTTCTCTCTAAACGCTCTGAACTCTCTCAATGAACTCAATTTGTACGAGAAGTGGTGTCTGAATCATTATTTGTGATCAAATTTAGATTGTATTCCTTAACACTATAAGTACCTCTTTCAATAGTTAAATAGTTTATTTATTATCTGTTGATTGATTTTTTATTAGGTTATTGTTAATTATAAATTAATGTTATTATATATTATGTTACTATTAATTATACATTAATATTTTCATTGTCTAGTAAATAATGGAATAGTAAGATATGTAGTCCGAATTGTATGGATTATTATTTTGTACGTAATCAAATAGGATATATTTTTTCCTTAAGTACTTGACACGATTTAAATTAGTAAATGTAGCTTAATTAAAAATAATCAAGTTTAGGAAGTTTTTTATACATAAAAAACTATATTGAATATTATAATTGATTTTTAATATATTGAATAGATATGGGTAATATATTGTTATACATTGTTATATTGAATAAATATATTTATACATTATTATATGTCCAATTAATATTGTAATTGATTATTAATTTATTAAATAAATATGTGTTGAATTGTTATTGTTCAGAAGTGGAGTTAACATGACAAAACTACTGAATGTGCACATTTACTTCAATGGGAGAATGTATGATGGTGAAGAGGGTGTCGTGTATCAAGGTCCTCCTCCTAGGCCTATTGTGATCACAGCCAATATGACTTTGGATGGGTTGAAAAATAAGATCCATTCAAAGTTGAGGCTCCAAGCAAGCCAACATGTGTCAAAGGTTGTCTATCGGTGTCTGCAATGCTTCAATCCATGGAGATGGGTAGGTCTTCCATTAGAAGACGATGATGATGTAAAGTACATGATAGATTCCTTCTGTCAAACTCCGAACATGGCCTCGATGGAGTTGTATGTTGAGGTTGAAACAAGTGGGCAGGAAGAGCATGTTGAAGCTCCTGGTGAAACCGAAGCCCAAGTTGGTCCTTCTAATCAAGTTCAGCCATGTAATATGATTGTTATTGGTGGTGCAATGGTTGAAGCTGATAACCCACTTGTCAGAGATGTAGTATGGGAGACAAGTGAAAATGAAGAACAGGCAGCTGAGGATGATGATTCAGACACAGACATAGAGGCAAAAAACTTTGATGCCGAAGAAAATTGTCAAGTTCCATTGTCGGTTGCTCCTGAATCCATGTTTGTGCCTCCAAGCCGTGAATCTTTGTTTGTGCCCCCATGCCCTCAATTTTCTCAAATTAATTAGGATGCATTAAGTAATCCTGATAACTTGCCTAAATTAGATAATCGTGGGACTTGGACCATCAATGATGAATTCTATGTTGGCTTGCAATTTTCATCAAAAGATGCCGTGAAGTTAGCCTTCAAACAATATTCGATTCACCGGCATCAAGAGTATAAGATTGAAGACTCTAATTCACGAAGATTGACTGCTAAGTGCCCTAGTTTTGACGAAAATTGTAATTGGAAAGTTAGGGCCATACAAAGCAAGAGGTCGAATACGTGGCAGATTACAAAATATAATGGACCTCACAGTTGCGTCAACTCATCTATGTCATTAGATCACTGAAAGTTAGACTCTCGTTTAATCTGCTCTTGCATTTTGGAGTTAGTTAGAACAAAACCCTATGCACCTGTATCGTTAATTGTTGAATGGATTCAAAGCCAATTTAGTTACCAAGTTTCATATCGAAAAGCTTGGAAGGCAAAACAACTGGCTATTGTGAATGTTTTTGGGGATTGGGACAAATCTTATGAGGTGTTGCCCAGATGGCTAGCAGCCATAAGGAGAGACATGGAAGGCACAGTGGTGGAGTTGCAAGATGAGGAATGTTTTGTGAATAACTGACTCGATCATTCAAAAAGAGTCTTTTGTCGATTATTCTGGACATTTAGACCATGTGTGGCTGGCTTCCGATATTGTAAGCCCATTGTTCAGATTGATGCCACTCATTTGTATGGAAAATACCATCATAAGTTATTGATTGCAACAACTCAAGATGGAGATAGAAAACCTCTGCCTATTGCATTTGCCATTGTGGAGGGAGAGACCAACGATGTTTGGAGTTGGTTCTTAGCCCACTTGAGATTGCATGTCACCCAACAAGAGGGCTTGTGTTTGATCTCTGATCGACATCGAGGCATCTTACAATCAATGGTAAATGAAAATCTTGGATGGCAGCCTCCGAATGCATATCATGTCTTCTGCATATGGCACATTGGTTCTAATTTTAACTCCAAATTTTAGAATAAGGAGTTGAAGAGATTTTTTATTAACACATGTACTTTAAATTTTATACTTATATTCTAATATATGATAATAATAATTAGGTTCTAATACCAACCCAATTCATTTGTTATATCAGGGTATGAACCAATCGCAATAAAGTTTGATGCTAAGCTAGATAAGCTGACAGCTACAACGAAGATGGCAAATTGGATTAACGAAATTCCAAAAGAAAAATGGAGTTTGGCATATGATAGTGGCCGCAGATTCGGTCATATGACTACTAATTTGTCAGAATACATTAACAGAGTGTTGAAGGGTAGCAGAAATCTACCTATAACTGCATTGGTTCAATTGACATATACGAAGTTAGTAGAATACTTTGTCAACCGAAAAGACGAGGCAAATTCGAAATTGATGACATATAGGTAGGAATGGAGTGATGACCTATTGAAGCACTGGAGAGTCAACCTGGCAAAGGCCAGCTCACACCAAGTTCGCCGGTACAATAAAGAGAACACAAGGTTCATGGTTGAAGAGGCTTTTAACCCTGTAACACAACAAGGTGGACTTTCTTATACTTTGAACCTAGAAGAAAGGCAGTGTGACTGTGGGGTGTTTCAAGCATTGCATTATCCATGTTCGCATGCGATTATTGCGTATGCTTCTGTGGCAGTTGACTCATTCCGATTGGCTCATAGGGTTTACAGGATGGAAAGCATTTACAGAGCCTATGAGTTTGATTTTGAACCGGTCCGGGCTGAACCATGGTGGCCTGCAGCTCCTGACACCACTTTGGTGCCACCATGTGCATTGCTTAGATCTAAAGGTTGACCAAGATCAACCCGACTCAAGAATGAGATGGATTGGCGCGAAGCAGGGCCAGGACAGACGTGTACAAGATGCCATCAACCTGGACATAATTCTCGCACTTGTCGTGTCGGTGAATCGAGTTCCTTGAGGGATGATGTAGTAGGGCCATCAACTGGCAGTGGTCCCTCTCATATGTTTCTACATTGTTGAGTGGCACCATCCAGACCGCGTCATGCGCCAGTTTGGTCTTGACCAGCCCATTCCACGGAGACCGATCCAGCCAGACAGATTGCACTCAGTTACACTGGCAGGTAGGTATGATGAGGATTGACCAGCTACACATACTGTTTATATAGCCACTTGGGATAGTTGTAGGGAGAAGCTTGTTAGGGGAATCCTATTAGTCGCATCCCTCAGTTTGCATTCTGAGTACATGCGTTGGTATAAAAGAATTACCAGACGCTGGATTGCTCCCACTAGCGCATCTATTGGGAATGCGATAAGCTCTTTACCAATTTGTTAGTGACTATATATATTTTGTATTCAGTATAATGACATAAATTATATCTATTTATTAGGTGGACATTGCAGAGTATTTTCTTAGTTCAACTATTGACACTGCCGCTCGAGAGGCTACTACACAGATCCTACACTCATTGCGGGAGCATGACCGCATTACGATGGAATAGCTGCATCCAGCTCCAGCAACAAATGACATTTCAGGGCCGCCCGAGGAGTCCAGTCAACAGGGAACGCGGCGTAGACAGAGGAGAGGATTAGCGAGCACTCGAACACGACTTCGACATCCCGAGGACTCCAACTCTACCAGCCAGCATACGACTCAGCCTCCTACCACTACTACATACCCCCCACTGCTACATACCCCCACTTCGCCACCATCTGCATATTACCCATCATACCCACCATACCCTTACCCACCGTATCCATACTCGCCATCGGGTTACCCCTCATATCCTTACTCACCACATGGTTACCCACCATATCCTTACCCACCACCAGGTTACCCACCATACCCATCACAGTCAGGTCTCTCTTCCGATCCATCTCACCGGTCACCACATTCTGATGTGGGCTCATCTCATTGACATTGACATGTAATTATATTTAGTGGTTTTGTGTAAAAGACTATTGATAATATTTTATTGTGAGTTTGGTACCCTTATTAGATTAGATTATATATGTTTGCCGCTCAGTTTTAGTTTTTATTAAAGATCTTGGTAATTGGTTGAATTAAACAGGATCATGTGCTTTTGGGGAGATCCAATATTTAGGAAAAACTCTGTCAAAATTTTCACTTTGATTCGAATTACCAAAAAATTGGGAGGGGGATTATTGGGATTCGAATCCCACTCACTAAATAAATGTTTCACACAAAGTTATTTTTTTACTAGCATAAACGGGTATTAACATACGAAAAAAAAAAAGAAATATAAATTGCAAGCATAATATTTTTTAGATAATATTTAGTAACATATCATAAATACTTGGGACATGTATACAATGAGGTGGCGGAGTTGAGAATTATAATATTCATTAAATAATTCATTAGATAACAATGGCAAAGAATGTTCATTATTTTAATGCTTACTTTCATAATTTTGGTTTATTAATATTTAGATTTTGAATGTGTCATGTAATTTTATTAAATACTTTGAGTGCTATAATTATAATTATTTACATAAATTAATGAAGTAATATGATGCTAATTGTAATTTTTTAATGAAATATGTTGTTATGAAGGAGGAAAGAGGTAGTTGGTGTTTTGAATTCATTATTTCCTTTGGAAGTAACTTGGCATGATTGAATTCTTCCTCTATAGAATGTGACTGAATACATTCTATGGATAAAAGCCTATCAATTCTTACCTTGCTAAACTTGTTCATCTACTTGTGTTCTTACTGGATATCGCCAACTATGCTAATCTAACACTTTTTAGAGAATTGCTAGCCAGAGTGAACTTAAGATAATTATTTATTGTTATAACAATAATATAATATTACTAACGAAAAGTTCAATGATAACATCTACCAAAAAGGGGGGGAAAACGATCAATGACCAATAAGATAAAAGGGCTAGTGTTCGTGTTATTGAGGGATTCAACTGAGAATATTTGATATATATGCTATTCCAAATGCTTGGAACTTCAATTATTTTGTAGATTTTTCTATTTAAATTCAACAATTAGTCTTTTAACAACTAATAATACTGTTAATTATCAAATCAATTACATTATTATTATTATTATTATTATTATTATTATTATTATTATTATTATTATTATTCCAATGCATAAAATAAATAAATACATTAAAAATATAATTTATTATAATAAATATTAAAATTTCTTTTAATTAAACAAAACAAAAATACCAACATTGGTTACGCCAACAAGGGTGGCGCTTTTAGTGATGTGGCCAACCAGGATACGCTAAGTAGGATGACGCATCTACGTAGTTGCGCCAAGTGTGTTAGCGCAACCTACGTGGATGCGTCATCCTACTTGGTGCATCCTGATTGATCAGATAATAATAAAAAATACCACGTAAAATAAAAGGATGATAATTTAGTATATAATTTCAAAAGAATAGTATTTTAATAAATAGTTTAAAAAAATGATAATTTAATAAATAATTTTAAAAGATAATAATTTAATAAAAATTTAGAAAAAAACTTTGATTGCTTCATGCCTTCGTCTGCGGCATTCCAAACTCATATACAAATAAGATGTGTATGTGTCATATTTAGGAGATCTATCGCAACAAAACCAGAAAAAGAAAAAGGAGATATGTTATGTGAATAAAATTCTTTTTTTTTCTTTTCTTTTGTGTAAATATGTGTAAAATTATTTTAATAATATCATAACACGTATTGAATAATAGGATAAAAAAAAGTTATGTATTATCAGTGGATCAAAATTAAATTCAAAAGATATACACTAAATATTTTTTATTAAAAAGAACACGATTATCTTTTCTTATAAAGTGTGATTTTTTAAACTGTTATTTACAAAGAAAGGTCAAGAAGGAAACGAATTGCTTACATTTTTCAATTGTTCTTACTTTTCCCTTTAAAATAAATCTTCTCACTTTAATGAAATTAAATCCCTATATTTTTATATAGTAAAACTGCATGAGAGACAATTAATACTACTATTATTATCAAATGTAATAATACTTTAAAAATAATTAATTACACTATTAACTATTAATTTTGTGAATAAATAGAATTTTTATTACAATGATATAATTTATTATTAATAAAATTTTAAAAAAAAGGAGAAAAATTATATAAGTTGTTTATGTTATAAAAAGTCACTTCACATGTTAAAATAAATTTAATTAAACTTTTTCCTTTTTCCTTTTTCCTTTTATTCTATTTACACAACTTGGGTGATTCATCGAACTAGGTTGAATAGAAGGACATTTTTTTTTCTCATTTCCATTAGACTCAATCTAACCTGATCAACTCCACCAAATTTGCACCTATTGGTTTGACTTCTGGAATGGAATGACATCGTTTCACTTAGGGCTTTTTTTTTTTTTTCTATGTTGCTTAAGTAGAACGTTAAGTATTTTTGTTTTTTTGTTTTTTCATGACAAGTGGAACTTCGTCATTATAGTTATAGAAAAAATACCTTTAGGATATGTTTAGGGCATATTTATATGAAGGATTTTAGTGAAAAAAGAAAGTGAAGGTTTACTTTAGAGTTATAAAATATTTATAAAAATGAATAAAGAATTATTAAAAAGTTATATGATAATATTTTATTTTATTTTTTAATTTTAAAAATTCTTAAATATAAATAATGTTTATTCAAAATGAAGAATAAATTTTCTTTTCTTTTTTTCTTTAAAACTCATCCATCCAAAGATACCTTTATGTGAATCAATGTCTTTCCACTTAATGAAATGACATCATTAATCTAAAATAAAAATAAAATAGACGAGTTAAGTAAATTTTGTGTAGGTTAACTGCAGTAATTTGATTCAACTTGCAAACTTGGACCAAATGATCGTTTTTAAATTCTGTCTGTTAGTTTGTGTGGGTTTATGGTTTAACCCAACTCACTAAACAGTCCTGCGTCATCCACTGTAATGTCTTAATTATTATACATGTATATATTGCTATGAAAGATTTTTTGATACTCTCCCAATAAGAGATTTCTCTTATTCTATTCTATGTTATTTTATATATATATATATATATATATATATATATATATATATATATATATATATATATATAACAAATCAGTTATAACATTAAAAATATAATTAAAATAAGAGGTAATAATGATTCACAAAATTAATTTATAATACATTCAATGATACAAAATAAGAAAAATTTCTTATTATGAGATAACATAAGAATTTCTAATATGGCTATATAGCTTGTTCATATCATGTCATTATTTTCAATTTTTCATTTTTATATCTTACATTTAGTTACAAATTTTTTTCTCACTGCATTTTGCAGGAATTTGAATAAAATGATAACTTTTGAGGCACTTGCGTACATTTGCAAGTTTTTTTTTTTTTTTTAAAGATGACGAGATATTTTCACATCCTTGAGTGTAGGATTAATCTTCATTCAGATATCTAACTTGACTCAGACCACAAGTTACTTTTAGTAGTTTTTGAATTCCTTACATTTGAAAATTTTAAAGCGTTAGGAGTTTGAATAAATAAAATAGGAGTACAAATAATCGTATATTTTATATTTCATCAGATATTTATATTATATTAATAGAAAACTTTTTAATTGTCCTTCCAAATATTAACATGTTACCACATCAGTCCTCAAAATATTTTTTCATCAAATTAGTCCACAAAGAATATTTTAAATTTATTCCCATGTTGCCCATTAAATAAGTCTATGAAGGACAGATGTGGAGACACGTAAATATTTAAAAAACTAATTTGAGGGTTTACTCTTATATTAATATATAAACTATATATTTCCATTTCCTTTAGAGAGAAAAACACCACATTCACACGCCAATATAAAGTAGAAAAATATGCATTTAGTAGTTACCAGATTGTTAATTTGGGTCCTAAAATTTCCACTCCGTAACTTTGAAAATAGATACATGTGAAGGCCATCGGAAGCAAGTATATTATATATAACTTAATGTGATTTGTCATTCTATTTAAATTTGTTAAATGAATTATCGGAAGCTTTAGTTTTTGATAAAATACAATAAAATTATTTGATCCATTTAACCCACTCTATCCAATGTAAAAAAGACTTTAGTTATTGTTATTTCATTCTATTTAAATTTGTTATGTTGTGAAAAATAAAAAACGATGAAACATGAATTGGACGAAAGAATATGCTTATTTATTAAAGTAACACACAATTCATTGTAAATTGATTTTATTTTTGGTTATTGTTTGGGTGTTTCTTTTGCAAAAAATTATATATATTTTTCTCCCTCAAATTTCAATAAAAATGTCAATATATTACATTAGGCTCGACCAAGTCTAGGCTTTGGGTAATGGCGATGACATGACTCTTAAAGATGGGCACAAGTTAAATCAGGTTCGAGTCCACCAAACTACTAAAGTCTATATGTGTGGCCTTTATTTGAAACCATGATTATAAAACGTGGAAAGAAAACACATCACATGGTCAATGTGGTAATGCATTTATCTTCAAAGTAAATTGCGGCTTAGTATAAAATACCGGGGATCAATTGAATATAACAAGATGGTTCCTTTTCTTTGTAATATAATAAGAATTTAATTTTAATGCATTATAAGTATATTATTATATATGTCACTTTTTATATAATTTGTAAAGTGCACTAATAATTTATTTAAATTAAATCTATATAATAATATTTGATTTGCTACTTATTCGATAATATATTGTGTCAAAAAAGCGTCAGCAGATTCATCCGTTTCGAAACGGCAGACTCGATGTTTGTCGTCAAATATGCCTTTCTCAATTCAAAAAAGTGCTACGCCAACAGAATTGTCCATCTTTTCATTCTACGTGCATGGAGTTCTCAGGTCAGTTGGTGTCTCTAATAAACTTCTGTTTGAATCAATGATTGAACATATTGCACTGGATTTAAAAGTCATTAACTTTTTTGGCTGTGGTATTTGAATATCAAAACTCAAATGTATTAATATTTTCTTCATATATAATTGGTATAATTTTTATTGGGCATATTAACTTCCAATTTTTTTTGTTTATATTCCATTTTTTCTTTATGGGCAGAAACTAATGATTGAAATAGGAGAATGAGATTTTCTTTTAATTGTAACATATTGGGATTACAGATGTTAAAACAAGCCTAATAAACATCTTGCAATAAATCATCATATATCCATTCCTTTTTTCAGCATTAATTCTTCCTAAGCTAGAGTAAGACGCTCATCATCTAATGTCCTAGTTGACAAACAAATCAAATACAATTAGCCTCCATCAGTTGACGCGTTTTCGACAGCTGAAAACATATTATCGCGAGAAAGATGCATGGTGGAGGGGAAAAATATAAGTGGAAACTATGAACAAATT
The DNA here is from genome assembly GCA_029884595.1 of Ormosia semicastrata. Lineage (NCBI taxonomy): Eukaryota > Viridiplantae > Streptophyta > Magnoliopsida > Fabales > Fabaceae > Ormosia > Ormosia semicastrata. The sequence continues at coordinate 1,386,777 of JAQQTO010000022.1, read as the reverse complement.
GCAATACTGCTAGCTAGTCCTATATTATATTATTGATGAAAGAATATGCAACCAAAAACAAAAACGAAAAGGACTTGCAAAAGTAGAATAAATAAAGCCTCCAGCGCGCTGACAAGCATCCATATATTTCTAATAACCACTTCTTGCCATCCTCTATATATAGGCAGCAAAATTAGGACATTAAACTCAATCCAAATCCAAGCAATCGAATCTAGCTCAAACGCTTTCTCTCTAATACATCATCTTCATTATCCATTTTCTATCATCCAAAATTGTCCGTAGCCCACAGGCCATAGAAAGCAAACTATGGAAGCTTTTCGCTTACTCATAACACTTCTATTCGTTCCCTTCCTATTTTCCTCTTTAGTTTCTGGATATTCTTGGAATGAGATTAAACTATGGTGCAGCCAAACCCCAAATCCTCAACCATGTGAGTATTTCTTAAGCAATAACCCTACTCACCAATACAAGCCCATCAAGCACAAAGCTGACTTCCTCAAGCTTTCATTGCAACTTGCCCAAGAACGTGCACTCAAAGGCCATGCAAACACTCTTTCACTAGGCTCAAAGTGCCGTAACCCACGTGAAACGACTGCTTGGGCTGATTGTGTTGAGCTTTATGAGCAAACCATCCACAGGCTCAACAAAACCTTAGACCCCAACACGAAGTGCTCCCAAGCTGATACTCAAACGTGGCTCAGCACAGCTCTCACCAACCTTGAGACATGCAAAGCTGGATTCTACGAGCTTGGGGTTCAAGACTATGTGCTGCCTTTGATGTCCAACAACGTTACTAAGTTGCTAAGCAACACTTTGTCTCTTAACAAGGTTCAATATCAAGAACCAAGATACAAAGATGGGTTCCCAACATGGGTCAAGCCAGGTGACAGAAAGCTTTTGCAAACGTCTTCTCCAGCTTCTCAGGCTAATGTAGTGGTGGCAAAAGATGGGTCAGGAAAGTACACAACAGTCAATGCTGCCATAAATGCTGCACCAAAGAGTAGCAGCGGGAGGTATGTGATACACGTGAAGGCAGGTATATACAATGAGCAAGTTGAGATAAAGGCAAAGAATATCATGTTGGTGGGAGATGGTATTGGAAAGACTATAATCACAGGTAGCAAAAGTGTTGGAGGGGGCACCACAACCTTCGGTTCAGCCACTGTTGGTAAGCAAAAAAAAAAAAAAAAGTTTCTTCAAGTTTCATCACTTTTCTCTCCTAATTTCAGCTTCAACAATTTGATACAAAGAAATGAAAATTTAATGAATGAGTCAAAGATTGAGAATTTAACTACATGAATTTTCGCAGCTGTTGTTGGTGATGGATTTATTGCTCAAGACATCACATTTAGGAACACTGCTGGTGCAGCAAACCACCAAGCTGTTGCATTACGTTCTGGATCAGACTTATCAGTATTTTACAGATGTGGCTTTGAAGGTTACCAAGACACATTATATGTCCACTCTGAGAGACAGTTCTACAGAGAATGTGACATTTATGGCACGGTTGATTTTATCTTTGGTAATGCTGCTGTGGTGTTCCAAAATTGTAATCTTTTCGCAAGAAACCCTCCTAACAAAGTCAACACAATCACTGCCCAAGGCAGAACCGATCCAAACCAAAACACTGGTATTTCCATTCACAATTCTAGGGTTACAGCTGCCTCAGATTTGAAACCAGTTCAAAGCTCTGTTAAGACTTATCTTGGAAGGCCTTGGCAACAATATTCTAGAACAGTTTTCATGAAGACTTCTTTTGATAGTTTGATCGATCCAGCTGGTTGGTTGGAATGGAGTGGTAACTTTGCCTTAAGTACCTTGTACTATGGAGAGTACATGAACACAGGACCAGGTTCATCAACCACAAATCGAGTTAAATGGTTTGGTTGTCATGTCATTACCAGTGCTTCTGAAGCTTCAAAATTTACTGTTGCAAATTTCATCGCTGGCAACTCATGGTTACCATCCACTCATGTTCCTTTCACCTCTAGTTTATAAGTTTTATCATTTATTTGCATGTGGGTTGATTGATTGTTAATTCTTTTATTTTTATGCCTTCAAAATAATTTCGAATGATGTAATATCGAACACACTAGGAAAAATTACTTAGTCTAGTTGATAAATAGCTTTTTTTCTATTGTGATTTGATTTCATTCTATTCTTTATAGAAATGTATTGAGAATACACACAATTATTTATTATACAATTTGAAGTTGATCTTCTACATTTCGAGTCTGGATTGTCTGAAGCTGATTTAGTCTTGGTTTTCGCACTTTGTTATAACTTCTGTGATTTTTACTAGTTCATGTGTTTCATTGAACCAAAATAATTACTATGGGTCTATGGCTATACAGCTAAGAAATAACCATTCATAATTAAGAATTCAACCCGTAAAATTTCGTAAGATATAAATACAACAAAATGCAAATATGAAAAAAAAAAAAGGCCTTCAGAATTTTGAAACTCTAATGTTAACCACAAGGATAATGGTCAGGATATTTTCTGTGTCTTTTCATGACTTGAATTGTTGTGTGTAGTTAAGATAGCTATATGAATCATATGCACCCACTGAAGTGTCAACATCAACATATTAATATTATTCATTCCATTTCAAAATATATGTCGTTTTAGATATTAAATTTTATTTTATTTTATATATTCTTTTTGAAAATTAAGAATGCATTAATTTTTTTAAACTTATCTCTGTCTTTTAATATTTCAATTAGGTTTGTAAATGAGCAGAACTATTTGTGAATTATTCAAACTCATGCTCAACCAAGCTTGTTTGTTTAACTTAAACAAACAATGTCAAACTTAAACTTAAGTTTGGTTATATAAATGAGTCAAGTTTAAGCTTTATAAGCTTAGCATTAAAATTTTGTGAATAACTCGCGTGTGTGTTATTTATTTATTTTGAATAAATAGTAAAAATTAAATCACAAAAAATATATAATTATAAAAAGTATAGATAATAATAATTATTTGTTATTTTTACTAACTAAAAACTTTATAAGAAGGTTATGAATTTCTTTTATGTAATGAATTATAAATGAAAAAATAGCTTTCATTTCTATTTTTAGTTTTTTAATCTATCTCTAAAGATATTTATTAAATTAATAAAACTTAAATATTTTAAAGAGAGAGTTGATAAAAAGGAGAAAAAAATAATAAGATATGAATGAGCGAAACAAGTCAAACTCATTTTTTTTCTTTAACAAGCTAAGTTCAAGCTTTAAAATTTAATTCGGTTAAATAAATGAGTTAAAGTTGAGTAGTCTCTTTTTTTTTTCATATGTCAAGCATGAGATTCAAGTGCTTGATTTGGTTTGACTCATTTACAACCCTAATCTCTATTAAGTGAAATGAAACAGAGTGTTAATGGAGTAAGAGGGTATAGTTAAGTGTGGTTACACTACAACACAATTAGCTAATAGCGGCAGTTCTGTGATACAACGCTAAAAGAAACTTGCGGCGGTTATGTTATGGTCGCTATTTCTAGCATCGGGAGCTTGAATCTGTAGCGGTTATGTTAACTGTTGGAATGACTGCCTTAGAATGATTAATCATTTGTAAATGCCATGAACAAGCAAAAAGATTTCAAATTTCGTGGTGATTTAGAAGTGACTCAAGCTCTCTATTTATAGAGCTTCACGTATAAATTCAAAACATAAAAAACGCTGTCACGATCAAAACATAAATGTTTAGTGGCAATTAGTAACTGGCGTTAAATATACTTTTTAAAAATTTGATTTTAAAATTTGCAACGAATTTTAGCCGCCGTAATAAATATTTAAAATATTTCTCATTTATTTTAGCGGCGGTTTATAACTGCCTTGATAAATTTTTAAAAATTTTCCTCTATATTTTTTAGGCAGTTAGTAACCACCGCTAGTAATAAAATTAAATTTAACTTTCTTAAATTGGCAGTGGATGTCAACCGCTGCTATTATTTAAAACTTTTTCATAACCAAAACTTGCGGATGTTTTTGTAACCACTGCAATCTTTGTTTATTTTTTTTAAAAAAAAATTCATCCATTTGTACTTGGTGATAGTTGAAGAAAATTAAATATAATTTTTTTGCATATTTTCTATTTACATTCACTAGTGATTTTTAATTTGATTTTAAAGACTTGAGCAAATATCGCTTGGACTTTTTAAACTACCAAGAATGAACATTGATCATTTTTTAGACCATTAAAACATTAATTGATCTAAAGCATCAAATTCATTTATTACTTTAAACAAAAACTACATAAAAACAATGCACAAAATACAAGTATAGAATTTTGCTCAAAAGTGCTAAGTAGCATAAGAACTCATCCCAACATAAATTCATAGTCAAAGTAACAATACACAAAACGCAAGTCTAGTATCTTGCTCAAAAGTGCTAAGTAGCATAAAAACAATTGTTCCCAACATAAATTTCTAGTCAAAGTAACAATGTACAAAATGCAAGTTCAATATCTTGCTCTAATGTGCTAAGCAATAGAGTATAATTTTCACTGTCAATATGGCCCATTTAGAAAGTTTTCCCAAATCAAGCCCTAGCCCACTTTTATGGGCTATGGTTTAAATTCAGGCCAAAAAGCCCATAGGGCCAAAAAATTAAGCCCACAAGGCAAAAAAGCCCATAGGGCCAAAAAGCTCTATGTTTGTGATTTTGGTGTTTATGGTTTTATATTTGTGATTGCATGGGCCAAAAGCCCACAGGGCCAAGTGGACTTGGGCTAGCCCATGGGTGGCTCACAATAATAATAATTTTTGTTTTAAATTTAGCCCACTTATTTAATGGGCTAATCTTGGCCCACTAAAAACAAAATTTGACCCATTTCATTTATGAGTTGACCCTAAATTATTTTCAAAATTATTTCATACTTTTAAAAAATTGCTTGAGAAATTACTACTCATTCATAAACAAAATTATTGCATGACAATTGGACAGAACACAGAAATTCTCAAAAGGTGTTTACAAAAATTAACAGGAATATTATTAGTGAGGGTAGAGGGAGGTTTTCTTACCTCCAAAGATTCAAAACAAATTCAGTGTTTACAAAACAAATTCTGTATAACACTTTCTCCTGATACACACAAGATATGAACATAACAAGTTGGCCAAATAATGGATCTAAACAATGCAGTGACAACAACATTCAGAAATTTCATTTTAACTGGATTCGAGATATGAGCCCACTGAGCTTCCCTCTCCTCCTTACCAATTCCTTTGACCTTTGCAAAGCCCAAGTTGGCATATACTGCTATGATTGTAGCAACTGCAAGACAATAGGCCAAATACAGATAGTAGACTAATTATAACAACAAGACACAGGCAATTGCTTACTGGAAGAGTTGATTTCATATATAAGGTCGAGAAATGGGCAGATCTAAAATCTCTAGAGCTTTTTAGCTTAGAAGCCTTCAAGCAAAAAAGTCCCCCAAAAGATTATGAGGATCTCTCAAAAAAGGTAGTTGATTATGCAGGGGGCATTCCATTAGCTTTAAAAGTTTTGGGTTCGTATCTTCGTTGTTTCAAAGAAAAAAAATTATGGGAACATACTTTGAAAAAACTCAATGAGTATCCTAATAAGCATATTCAACAAATGTTAAAAGTGAGTTATGATGGATTAGACGATCTAGAGAAGAAGATATTTCTTTCTTTTGAATCCAATAGACCAGATTTTACTGTCTTTTCTCAAATAGGATTGCATGATAAAAAAGGATGCACGCATTCAATAAAGCAATGCTATAAATATGTTTATTTTTAGAGGAGAAAACAAATAAAATGTAATAAGGATATTAGATGCCTGTGGTTTTCACGCAGTTACTGGAATAGATACCCTTGTAGATAAAACTCTAATAACTATTTCAAATAACAATAGAATATATCATGCAAAATTTATATGAAACATGGTTAAGAGAAGTACAAATCTTTCACTGGAAGGTCTTGTAGAACATCAAGGGTCCCAGACATAGATATTGTTCCCACCTCTAGGGGCTAGTAAATGTCTAACAAGGAAATAGTCGATTGATTGACAGAGAACAAAGAAATAAGTTTAAACAATTTCATAGTTTTGGTCGCAATGTCACCACTAAATCTAATGTGTGCGTAAACTTTCAAAAGTGCCCCAGAAATTCTTTAGTTGGAATGAGAATTAACACTAACAATCATCACTACAAGAATGAATAAAAAAAAACGAAAGCAGCAGTGTTTTTTGTAGATACAAGAATGAAGAAAACAGAACTTGTCTCGCAAATTCAACCATAAGAAATAAACCTAGAAAAATCGAGCCCTTTTCCGTGAAACCCATTACACATAACCCAAAAACTAACAAACTCAAAATTACATAAACCAACCCAAAATATGATCAATCAACACCAAAAAACCTCAAGAACCAACACTTCATCATCAACACTAGAAGAATCCCAAATACAATCCCAATCCCAAAATATTCACAAATCACCCTCAAGGAAGGAATTCATCACATCCCCGTTTAAAAAGAAAAGTAGACACCACATAATAAATAGAACCACCAATCATATGTTGGATTAATCGAGCCAAAGAAATGGCCCAAACCAAGTTGCTTAGAGCCGAACCTTCCTCCGCCATGTCCAACGCCGAAATGGGATTCACGCACGAGATAAAACTCACCGTGCATTCTATTTAGCTCGCAACACCACATCTCAACCCGTACTCCTCTGCTCTTTCTATCTAATTTGCCTCCGCGCATGACCCAAACCGCCCCACCTTCACCACCGTCCCAAATGAGTTGCTTGCATCGCTCCGGTGAACCCATGATTAGCAGAGAGGAAGACGAGAAGCGAGAGAAATTAGTGAATTTGGGTTTTTAGGGTTGAAATGAATTTTAGGGAATTGAAAATATTGATAAGAAATAATTAAAAAAAGGGTAATATTTGAAATAAAAGCTGACCCACTAGATAGCTTTAAGCCATATAAAGCCTCTTTAACTTTACATGGTGGGGTTTTGTGGGTTAAGGGCTAAAAAGCCCTACTAATAGTTGGGCCAATAAAATAAATAGCCCTATGTAGGGCTTAATGGATTAACTCATTTTCATCAAGTTTGTTTCTAAAAACCCATGGGCTTCAACCCATATTTCTTTCAAATTGACATAGCTAAGATACTAAGCAATGAAGAACTAAAGCTTACACCTTTAGATCAGATGATGGTCCATGACTTTGTGGTTGATGACTAGTCTTTGTTTATCTTCTTGCTCCTTGTAAAATGTGTGTCTTGCATCTCAATGGTGAGCCTAAGTCTTCAAGTCATAGTTCATGAAATTGAACGAAAAAATTTACATGTATATTTTAAAGCAAATCTAAGTAGAAATCAAGTAAGCATTACCTATTGGCCAAACATACATACTCATAGTAAAGACAAATTAAAACAAATCTTTATGAGACTTTGTGTACACATACAACCAAAAAAGCTATATTATGTAAAACCAAACATGAACTATATGTTTTACAATTCCCGCATCTGTAAGGTTTAGAATCAATAATGGTTAGGATGGATGAATTGCTACCTCATCAATAGGTAAGTTGATAAAGTTTATTATTGTAAATTGATCCCTCAAAATACACCAGCATCACAGCTTGTGATTTTTCAACTACAACAGTCAACAACAAACAACACTAAATCCAGTGAGCGACACCACAAGAGATTCATTCCTTCCAATTCCAACATGCTTGACTAAGCAAAGATTTTATGGAATATCCAACACCCTAAAGCTTTGTCAAGTTCTTGTTTCTCCAATATACAATTTGTTGTTTTCAACTTTGTTTAGAGTTATTGACCCCTTTCTTAAATTTTTCTTCTTTTTATTCAAAGAGTGTCCTGCAACTATTGGCTCAGATTGTGATTTTGATAACATATCTATATGTGCCAAAAGAAGAGTTGCTGGCCAATATAAATAGACAAGAAAAAACCTAGTGTAATGTTATTCTAGATTTATTAGAATTCAAAAGCACAAGGCCTATAAAAACAATGAACCTGAAAAACAACTAATACCAAAATTAAGGGATAAACGACTTAACAATGGAACAATCAACTTCACAAACCACATCAAACTCTATGAAAAAACACTACAACTCCACAAACTCAAACTCTTATCTCTAAATCAAAACCCAGAAGCCTCAAACTATGTGGGAAAAGTATAAATATCAACTTCAATGGAACAATAAAAGTTAAGGAAAAACCAATAAGCCATGAAAGATGATGGTGATGACTGTTGAATAAATCAGCTGCTAGTTTCAACTAGTATTGTGCAGGATACCTCACCCACAAATATAGAATAGCTAGAGCTCTCCAAATTATACAAATTGAAGTACTATAAAGCTCTCTAAAAATATCTCAGAATGTTTTTGAACATCTTATTGAAGCAGAGTTGCAGAGAATCACTGGGCAAATCTTCTTTGGCAAGTTGCACACTAAAAGTATTACATAGTTGAGATGCATGTATCTTTATGGCAAATTGCCAAAGGAGAACTTGCCCTGTAATGCATCTGCAAATGGGAAGGCACACACACAAGAATGGCTTTGTGTACACATTCAACCAAAGCAACTTCAAATCAAACAGTTGACCCTAAACCTAAACAAGTTCAGATCAAACATATACAAAAGCATCATTGATCATGTTCTGAATAGGTCTTCATCAACCATGGTGTCTTCAACTACATTTTGCTCAATACTACTTGAGACATTACTAGTTTCTCCTATATCAGACTCCCCATGATAGAACCGTATCCCATGATAGATTGTTTAAAAAAATTAAGTGGTCAAAACATTAATTGATCTAAAGTATGTAAATTCATTTATTATTTTAAACAAAAAACTACATAAAAACAATGCACAAAATACAAGTATAGAATTTTGCTCAAAAGGAAATTGTTTAAAATTAAGTGGTCATACACCACATCGCTAGTATGCCATTTTCTAAAACCACACCGTGAACAAGGGCATATTATTTTGTCATTAACTAAACGACGTTCAAAAGCAAAAGCAATAAATCCCCTAACTCATTGCTTATACTCAACTGAGTTTTGAGGCTTTGTAATCCATGACTTATCCATTCACATAAGCTCAAACCAAAATTTTCTATGTATTAACTCAAACCAAAACCCAAACCCCACACAAATTCCAATGGAAAAGAAATCAAAACTGAAAATCCAAAATTCAAAAGAGAAAAATCAAAAATTGATGGAGGGGCTTTAAATCGTACCTAGGCGAGGGGCAACAGACGACCTTGATATTGATGGATTTGATTCACAAACCTTGAGTACCCTTCTCCTTCAGCTAGTAAAATCAGAAATAGATAAAAAAAGGGTTACCAAATGAAGAGAAAACTAGAAACTGAATTAGTCAAAATAAAATGAGCATCATTGAAAACATCAACCAAAATAAGATAAGCATCCTCAAAACAAGCAACATTCAACAATGATGAGCACCAAAAGAATTTCAACAATGGTAAGCACCAAAAGGTTACCAAATTCCTACTTTGTATTTTTTTTTTTACCTGTGTAGTGCATCAACCAAATCCACCAGCACAACAAGATAGCAATAAACAAATATATATATATATATATATATATATATATATATATATAATATATATATATATATATATATATAAATATATATATATATGCTTACGATAAAAGAGAAAAAATAATAAAGTTGATCTAACTAAAACTACATGAGAATTCAACTTAAGTGCAGATGAAACAATTATTTAACTTAAGCCTACCTCTTATATTCAACGTCAAATGCCAAGCTTCAAGATATAGGCACCTAAAAGCACGCATCACAATTTTCATGACCAAAGGAAGCTTTTTCTTTTCCTCTACTGCTGGTAGCTTATGCTAGTTGAAATGCAAAAAAAAAAAAAAATGGAGCTACAAGGTACTAGAAAGTGATGCAAACAAACTTGAGTGCAGATAGAAATCATAAAAATTACATTTTTTTTTTAAATAAAGAATCTTTATTATGTGAAACCCAAAACCGTAACCTAATCATTTGAACTAAAATGAGCTCTATTTAAAAAATTTCATTTTAAATTTCAGCATGTAAGTATTTTCTAGAAAGCCAAACAGAGTATAAATGGAAGGGGATCAAGAATTTCAAACAAAAAAGGGTTTGACCTGAAATGAAGGCAACGAGAAAGAAAGGAATTGAAATAAGTTTGTGAATTCATTAAATAAATAATGGTTGTTACCTTTTGAGGGTTAATAGGAAACGAGACTTCATTGAAATATATTTGGAGAAGTGCCCATTGCATATGACTTTGCGCAGAGATGAAGTGGGTGTTTGAAGAAATGGGGTTAGTGTTTTTTATTAGGAACCCTGAGCTTGAATCTGAAATGGACCGACCCATTTTCACATGCTCAAATGGTGTGGTGATGAGTTGGCCAAAAATAGTTGTGGTGAATGGTGGTTTTGCAGGTGACAAGGTTGAGTGGTGTGCCTTTGTCAGTCGTGTGGGGTAGCTGTGGTAGTAGATCTAAGTTTGCAGGGGTGGAGGCGCAGCGCGGTGTGTGGGTTCTGGTGGTTCCGAGTTCGTGGGTCGCAGATTCTGGGTGACATTCTGGCTCACGGTGGTTGATGGGGGTGGAGGCGCAGTTGCTGAGATGCGGCATGGCAGAAACGATGGCGGGTTCATAGTGCGAACGGTGTTACGTGGTGTTTGCACGACCCAGAAATAGCTAAAAATGAAGGTTTGAGAATGATGAGGTTCTAAGAGTTTGGGAATAATAGTTTGCGCGGTTTGGGAATTTTGGGGATTAGAGGGAATTAGAAATTTGGGAGTTACAGGGAACGAAGGGAAATTTCAAAGTTACATCCATACTACGGCGGTTCAACATAATTGCCTCTAATCACCACTTAACCGCTGCAAAGTTAACTAATTACGGTGATTTTTAGAACTGCCACAACAACTGTCGTTAGATACTTAACGGCAGCAATTAACAATAACCACTGCAGCTTACCTGCCGTCGGTTGCTAGATTCTGTGTAGTGTTATATTACCCTAAAATGGAGGATGTGTATTAGCTTTCGTAATATTTATATAAAAACCTTAATCGAACAAATATTTTAAAACAAAAGAAGTAATATCTAGGAAATAGAGCCATTATTTGAATTCGTTAAATTCACTTTTTTTCCCTCAATCAATATCTATCTATATTTCTCTAGTTGAGATAAGTAAAATTGTCTTGAAATTTATAAAACAATTAATATAACCTTATTAATTTTTAAGTATTAATTATTAATTTTTATTATCAAATACAAAAAATTACTTTCAAAAATAACTAATGACATTATATATTATTAAGTATTAACTATCAAATTCTAAAACACATAAAAGTTTTTATTAGCTTACATTAGTTTTACTTATTCATCAAATTTTTATATATTAATTTAAAATGATAAATACCTTTTAGGTTCAATTTGATAAACAAAGGTCATATGATTAGATGCATCTCTAAAAGAGTTTCAAGTGGTTGCTCCTTTTGATACATCACCAATCACTTGGTTAAGATGATGATATCTTGAAGTTTTTCATTCCTTAGGAAGATCTATAACTTGTGATTTCTCTTACTTTGGGGGATCAACTTGACTTTCAAGTGGTGCACCTTTGTCAGTGGTGTGGGGTAGCTGTGGTGGCAGATGTAAGTTTGCAAAGGTGAAGGCGCGACGCGGTGTGTGGGTTCTGGTGGTTCCGGGTTCGTGGGTCACATATTATGGGTGACGTTCTGGCTCACGGTGGTTGATGGGCGTGGAGGCACAGTTGCTAAGATGCGGCATGGCAGAAACGATGGCGGGTTCATAGTGCGAACGGTGTTACGTGGTGTTTGCACAACCCAGAAATAACTAAAAATGAAGGTTTGGGAATGATGAGGTTCTAAGAGTTTAGGAATAATAGTTTGTGCCATTTGGGAAATTTGGGAGTTACAGGGAACAAAGGAAATTTCAAAGTTACATCCATACTGCGGTGGTTCAACATAACTGCCTCTAATCACCACCTAACCGCTGCAAAGTTAACTAATTGTGGTGATTTTTAGAACTGTCACAACAACCGTCGTTTGATACTGAATGGCGGCAATTAACAATAACTGCAGCAGCTTACCCGCCGTCGGTTGCTGGATTCTTTGTAGTGTTATATTACCCTAAAATGGAGGACGTGTATTAGCTTTCGTAATATTTATATAAAAACCTTAATCGGACAAATATTTTGGAACAAAATAAGTAATATCTAGGAAATAGAGCCATTATTTGAATTCGATAAATTCACTTTTTTCCCTCAATCAATATCTATCTATATTTCTCTAGTTGAGATAAGTAAAATTGTCTTGAGATTTATGAAACAATTAATATAACCTTATTAATTTTTAAGTATTAATTATTAATTTTTATTATCAAATATAAAAATTACTTTGAAAAATAACTAATGACATTATATATTATTAAGTATTAACTATCAAATTCTAAAACACATAAAAGTTTTATTAGCTTACATTAGTTTTACTTATTCATCAAATTTTTATATATTAATTTAAAATGATAAATACCTTTTAGGTTCAATTTGATAAACAAAGGTCATATGATTAGATGCAACTCTAAAAGAGTTTCAAGTGGTTGCTTCTTTTGATACATCATTAATCACTTTGTCAAGAGGATGATATCTTGAAGTTTTCCATTCCTTGGGAAGATCTATAACTTGTGATTTCTCTTGCTTTTGGAGATCAACTTGACTTTCTTATTGCTTTTCTGTTTCTTTCTCATTGTCATCCAAGTGTGTTTTAGCCAAAATTTCTATAACAACATCAACAAATTCCTTTCTTAGTCTGTTGAGATTAATCTCATCAAATGCAACATGTATGAATTCTTCTATGGTCGTTGTTCTTTTGTTATAAACATTAAAAGCTTTACTATAACTAGAATAGCAGGAAATATACCCTCATCCGATTTTACATCAAATTTGCCTATGTTATCATTTTCATTATTTAAAACAAAACATTTACATCCAAATATATGAAGGTGAGAGATATTTGGTTTCCATCCTTTGTATAATTATAGAGGGTTTTCTTTAAAAATGACCTTATTAGGTTCATTACATAACAAGTGATACTTATTGCATCCACCTAAAAATACTTAAGAAAGTTAAATTCATTGAACATAATTCTAACCATAATCATTTCTAATAGATGTAATGTTAGAACTCTTTTCATTTTGAATAACTTTAACAAGTTTGTTAAAAGCTTGAAAAACATAATTTTTTTTGAGATAAAAACAATGTCCATGTGAACTTAAAATAATTATCCACAATCACAAGTGCATAGTAATTTTCACCAAAGCTCATACTCCTTGAGCGTCCAAAAGATCCATGTGCAAAAGTTTTAAAAGTCTAGAGGTAGAAACAACATTTTTAACTTTAAAAGATACCTTTACTTATTTTCCCTTTTGACATGTGTCACATAACTTATCTTTTTCAAATTTGAGTTTAGGTAGTCCAATTACTAACTCTCTAGAAATCAACTTATTCAAGTGATCCATGTGAATGTGTGCAATTCTTCTATGCCAAGGTCATGAATTATCTTCTTTACTCATAAGACATTTTGCAACATTTGAGGATATATCATCAAGACTAATCATATATATGTTATTCACTCTATGACCAATAAACTTAACTTGTTTGTCATCTACTCCTTTAATTATGCAATAATTTGAATCAAATATTACTTTATTCCCCTTGTTACATAATTGATTAATTAATGCTAAGTAAGTTATGTTTGAGTCCTTCAACAAGTAAAACATTATCAATTGAGGAGGAATGAGTTTTACCAACTTTACCAATGCCAAGAATATTTCCTTTGTTATTGTCTCCATAGGTTATATGTCCATGCTTCTTGGGAACTAGGAAATAAAACTTGGAGGCATATCAGGTCATGTACTTGGAGCAGTCATTATCAAGACGCAAATGTGAGCTCTTGGCCTTCAAGCTCACCTACAACACACATTTAATTTTAACATTTGGTACTCAAATTTTTTTGGGTCCTTGTATATTAGTTTTGGGCAAGGTACCCTTAGGAATCTGAACCATCCTAGAGCCTATTGATAAGTCCATATTTTGTAGTCTCAAACCAGATGAATTATGGTGATTAACTTGTGTTTATTGGTGAATTTTAGATGAGTCCTTATCATTGTCTTCGATTTTTGCATATTGAAAGGAATTTATCACATTTGGAGTGAAAGCAGGAGAAGACACTGCATTTTCAAAACAAAAAAAGATCATATTAGCTTGGACAGAGCCTTGTGTTAACTCAAAAGTGATTCTTAATCTAACTTGAGAAACATTTTTGACTTGAAAATATAAACAAGTAAAACAAGTTAAACCCAAATTTTTTTCTTAAACAAGCTAAGCCCAAGTTTTAAAATTTAATTTAGTTAAATAAATGAGTTAAACTTAAATAGTCAGCACGAAATCAATGTTGAGTCAACAATCATCGAGAGGGGCACCGCCAAGCGAGATCGAGACCAGCACCTTTTATATATAGGTTGGGGAAAAGCCCCTTTTATAGTATAGGGTTCCATTCCAAATAACAAAGGGTGATTCAGGTTTTTGTCAAACAGATTGTCTACACATTAACTAAGTACAGAAAATTAGTGTACAAACAGAACACTAAGCATATCATCAAATTCGTAAACATCAATCAATATACCTGATTATATAGATTATTATCAGATAAAGACTGAAGGTACCTGAGATGTGCTTTCAATTTTCATTCTACTCTCCACAAACATCAATCACTCTACTCCAAAAGCAAAATTACAGCAGCCTAGAGATAGCGCATCCTATACTAAATTAAAGACAAGAATCTTCAAAGATCGTCATCTTATACAAATTTAATAGCATAATAAATTATTCAAGATAAGAATCAGAAATGAGATAAGCTTTAAATCAAAACCATGTGCAGTTGCATCAACAAAATCAGAAAATTGAGGTATTTGGGAAAAAAAGCTTGAAGGAGATAAAAGCACACAAAAATTGCTTAAGAAGCAAAACTAAAAGGGAATTAAGAGAAAAAAAATTGAAGATAGAAGACAAGGAAACAAGAGGCAAAACTCACAGCGGAACCTCAGAGATTGAAGCTCTTTGCCATTGATAATTGCTGAAATCTCTTTGCGAAGCAGAGAATGGAAACCTCAGAAACGTGGAGCAGAGGTGCTGTTTCTGGTGTGATTGGCGAAGAAAATAGCGCTTTCTCCTTGTAGCTTCTATAACATTCACAGCGGCCACGGTGGACGGCGGTGACTGGCCAGTAGGGGTCAGAAAGAGCGGAGATGTGAGAATGCGAGCTACTATTGCTTGCGTGGATTGACGATGAAGGATTCACAGGAAAGAGGGTTTCACAGGTAATGAAGAATGGCGTGAGTAAATTTGCAGGTATTGAGTGGGCTATGGCAACATGTGGCTTCGTTAAGTGTTACAAAAGGCAATAGTCGCGGTGAGGAGAGGTGGGTTGCGGTTGTCGCACCACAAATTGAGGTTGCGCTACTGAATATGCAGTCGATTTATTTAAAAAAAAATATTATTGATTGAAAAATCATTCATTATATATTTTCTTTATATTTTAAATTTTTTATATAAAATTTAGTGAATAAAAATTGGTCGTTATATGTCTTTTTTATATTTTTAATTTGTTAAATAAAATATAGCAACTAAAAAAACAGTAACTAAATTATTTTTTATTTTACTTTTTGTTATATTCATTTTTTATAAAAAAATTAATAACTGATTTTTTTATTGTTAAAATATATTTATTTTTATTAAAATTATATTCAGTTTTTAAAAAAATTATTAGCAACCAAAAAATTATTTGTTATATATTTCCTTTATTTTTTACTTTTTTAATAAAATTTAGTGACCCATTTTTTTGCCATTAAATTTAGTCGGTCACGATTTTAATTTTTAATTTTTTCTAATATTATTCAGTTTTTAAAAAAAATTTATCAGCAACCAAAAAATTATTGTTATATATTTTCTTTATATTTTACTTTTTTTAATAAAATTTAGTGACCGATTTTTTTTAGCTAAATTTAGTCGGTTGTTAAATTAATTTTTAAAAGTTATTTTTTCAACAAAGCTTAGCAACCTAAAATTTGGTCGTTATTTTTTTATTTTTTTCTAATAAAGATAACTATCGATTTTTCAGTCTCTAAAGGAAAAAAAATTAAATTTATTTTTTACCTTGTTTATCCGTCTTTAATTGGTCACTAAATAATTTAGGATCGATATAATTTTGGTTGGAAATTTTTTCTCTCTTTCATATAAGTCTCTATTTTAGTCATTATTATGATTGATTAATTTTGATCACTAAATCAGTTACTAAAAGACAGTTTTCTAATAGTGTCCAAAAATGTTTTCTTCCCTTCAACCAAGTCTCACTTATTCTGTCACACTTATGTGATCCATAACTTTGCTCATCAAATTTAAAAATCTTACTATTTCATAAGTCAAAGCATGCGACTAATATATGATACTAAGATTAAAAATTTCAGCCTCTAAAAAATTTAAAACTCAACTCTTTAAATTTATAGATCTAAATAAATTTATTAACAAAAAAAATAGAGAGAAATGTAGCCGAAGGATTTTAAAATGAATTGAATATATAAAATGATTTTGAAACGTAGCTTAAACTTTTGATTGTTGTGAGACAACTCCAAAGACAAGCTTGATAGAATATGTAAATTACAAAAATAAATGTTGCTGGATATACATAATCTATCAAGCATGGACACATCGTTTTTGAGGTGTATTCGATTGTTAGACACGTGTCCATGTCAAACACATGAGGACTCGCGTGCAAATACGTGTCCTAATTATGTGTCTAAATGTGTCTGATTTAAAAAATATTTTTTTAACTTGGACACGTCTTGGATACAGCTCGGATACGCTTAGACATGTTTAAGACACGGTTTGAACACGATTCATTAATATTTTTAAAAAAATCAGTTAATCTTTAGATATTCCCTCTAGTTAATTTTTTTGGATGCACATATACTTGTACATGGTTAATGCTATTAGAATAAGTTAGTTTAAAAGATTTTTTTAGAAAATATCAATAAAAATTATGTTTCATATTTTTTGAGAAGAGCTTATTAGGTAATAAATATTGAAACACATGATATATATTAAGATATTGTAAATCTTCATACTTATAGAAATGATATTAATGAATTATAAATTTTTTTTAAATTTTAAAATTATATATATATATATATATATATATATATATATATATATCTATATCTTATAATTTTTTAAATTTAATGTATTTTCATATCTATATCGATATCATGTCCAATATATATTTGTATTTGTGCTTCGTAGTATATAATAAACGGAATAATTGTATAGGAAGTCATAATTACTTCGCAAATTTGCCATATATGAAAGAGACTACGTACCCGCCTCAATTAATATTTATACTTGTAACGTAATCTATTTCGTTAGTCAGAAATCTTAAAATAAGTGTGGACCATAATGTACAACATTATTATTTATAGTATTATAAAAGCAAAGTTAGTACTACATCTTCACAGATGAATTTATTATTGACACCACCACTCATTTTAATATAACAAGTTTGAACCCATCAAACTTTAGACATCGAAACTCAATAAAGTATAAAATTTAAAAAATCCTAGGCACACCTTACCTTGTCCGTTTTCATCCATTAATTAATACGTCCCCCTCCCCCCTTATTATTATTTTTTCTTTTTGCACCTTTAAATATTGTTATTCTCTCTATGTTATTCCACTTATCTTGCTTTGAATGTTTTCTATTGTTTTGTAATACTATCATGATAGCTTTTCTATATTTCCAACTTTTGGATATGAGAATGACATTATCAAACATATAGGTTATGAAATGAAATATTCTTAACAAGTTTGAGATTGTGGGTTTTGAGAAAGACAAGGGACCGTAGTGGCATTGTCCCTGACAAGGATCTTCATTCTTCGAACACCATGCACCAAAAAAATTCGTAAAAAGAGTTTTGCCACTAATAGCAGAACTTTATGAGTTATGGACATGGTTAGAAGGGGGAACACTGATTGCTAATGATTATGTGCATTTAAAATCAGATAGTCAAATATGATTATCGAAATGCTGTTGAAATTTTGATGATTAAATACGATTACTGAAAAATTTGGGCCCCCATTTGTATTGGCTTAGTAAATATATAGATACCAAAAAATTAGTAAGTCAGTTTATGTTTTATTATTATTATTATTATTATTATTATTATTATTATTATTATTATTATTAGGGTTTTGTTAATGTGTGACCTAAATGCACATGTTAAGAAATCAAAAAATAAAAATTATTAAATAAAGAATATAAATATTTATTATTTTAAAAATGAAAAATAAATATTTTATATTTTCTTTTTAAGTAATTAATAATGAGTAATTATCAGTGTGGAAAAAGCAAAAGTTAACTTTTGCCTACGAAACAAAAGTCAAACTTCACATTTCTACTGTTGTCCTATAATATAAGTTTGTCTTAGAAAGCTTACAAAAGGAGGAAGTTGTCTTTCGGTGTAAGTTCTTAAGGTACTAAAGTAAGTCCTCAACAAAGAATTTAAAATAAACAACTCAAATAATGTGAAGAACATTGTTTTTCATTAAAAAAATTAAATCCAATGACTTACAAGCAAGGAAGCTAAAATACAATGAAAGAACTCATGCCTTGAAAGTTGAAATGTAAAGCAAAGGAAATTGCAAAAAGTAAAGATGAAAGCTATAAAGAAATATTGTAAATTAAATGCTTCAAAATGTAAAAGAAAAGCTATAAAATGTTAGGAAATCAAATATAAAACTGCATGCAAAGCAGATGATTTCTGTGTTATTGTTCGGGGATCCCTTCTTTAAAGCCTTACAAGCCTTTTTATAGAGTTGAAGTTAGAAAAACCACAACTTCAATGTACTTTTAAGCCTCCAAGTTCACTTTCCTAAATTTAAAGATCATGAGCCACTAAGCCACTCCAAACATTCTTGGGTTGTGCGACACTTCCATAGCACATTTTCACCAAGCTTCAATAAAGGAAACTATCCAAAATATGCTTTTCTGCATGTTTAAACGTTGGAAGCATCTGTCATATATCCACTATCTCTTATTTTTCAGGCACCATTTTCTATCCAACTCCCTATTCACGATTTGATTTTATCAACCCTGATTCAACCCAACTTTGCTGTCTAATGCATGTCGTTTTTGGAGCTTCAAACACTTTAGGCCACTTACCATGTTAGGTTGCACCTGCCCATACCATTTTCTCCCAACCTACATTCTGTAGGCCCAACCTACTATTTTGGGTTACCAAAAGTAATAAATGCTATTTTTAATTTTTAACATGTGTCTTTAGGGTACACGTTAACAAAATTATTATTATTATTATTATTCACTAGAAACCATAAATGCTAATAATAACTTTTTCAAAAAATATAAATTTACTTCAAGAAATAATATTGTAATGAAACAAAAATTTCTACGAGTGTCAAGAATTTAAAAGACAGTCCAACATGCTTTTCAATTTAATTTTTGGAAAAACAAAAAGTTTCTCTCTCACAAAAAATACATGTTAATGACTTAATGTAGTCAATCTTTTTTTATCTAAACTTAATTAATATAGTCAATCTAAATAAACATCTTAAGTCAAGAAAATATAATTATTACTATATAGAATATCATCTTAAACTTTTTATAATAAGTCTTTACCAAAAGTATTTTCTTTTATAAATAATAATAAAATTAAATATTTAATTTAAATGCCTTTCAAGGTGTAAAAGTTTTTATACTATCATCAAATCATGCATCGTCACGTCATTAAAAATGTTTGACTTTCTCAATAATTAATTATCTTAAAAGTCACACATGTGATAGTATATAATTAATGATATAAAAAAAATTATACTAATAGTGTATAAAAATTAAACTCTAAAATTAAATAACTAATACTACAATGACAAACAATTATATGCATCAGTGAATCACACTTGTCTTTGCACAGGCATAATAATAAAAATCAATATGTAGTAAAATTCACTTAAGATCAATGAATTAATGTCATTATATATTTTCAAGAATTATAATATTTCTTTTATAATTATAATATTTTAATAAAGCAAAAATTTCTCTGAGAGAACCTAATTTATTATCATTTAAGTTATTTTTGAATAAACTAAAGAATTTCTTTTTGAATTTTTTTTAATATAATTAATATATTAATTGTTATGTTGAGTTAACGAATATCATTATTGTTTTGAATGGGTATAAGAGGATCACCTAAGAATGTCTGTGAGTGGCTGATAGTAGTAGTTTCTTCCATAGCATAGTAACAGTGACGATGGTGCAGAGGGCGATGTATCTGTAAAAGGCACTCTGACACTCAAATTAGATTGTGCACAAGGTGGATAGTGTTTTGAGATTCAGATCCATAACTTGGTGACTTAGTCTAATATTTATAAGAGTGTCATGCTTAAGAGACAATAGAATAGGAAGAAGAGTCATGTTTGAAATTGGTATTAATGGATAATAACTGTCATTGATAGTGATTCCTATAAATGAAGGATTTGTTGGAGAGATTATCTCCTAATATGCGGAGAGTCATTGTAGCTCCGTATGCACATACTGTGGGCCAAGATATGCACTAGACAAGTTTGGTTGCTCCTAATTAGGCTATTCTAGAATTCGGTCCAGAATAATTTTCGGCAACTTGGTGCTCAGATGTGATAACTAAATATAAGATATTTAAGGCCAAAAGGAGAAAGAGCATAGTTTGGGCACAAGAATCTGCTTTATGGCACGAATGCGTAATTGTTAGCCTGAATACGTGATACAACATATTATATTTGTTGTGTAATTGCCCCTTGTATTAGGTTGTTTGGCCATGGTCTGCCTGTAAGATGTGGAGTAAGTTTGAGACCTTTATGTTCCTAGTTCGTTATCCAATATGTAATGCCCCCATGCGGTGTATAAGTTGGGGTCTGATAAGATTTCGTTTTGAACTATGCGTGACTTTTCATCGCTGTTTGGAGTCTTTTCATTTGCAGTGTCAGTTTCTCAGAGACACATGACAAACGTTGGATGGTAGCCGCCATATATTAGGTTTGTTTGGTGTGTGAGTATGATGAATCTCAAAGAGTGTGTTTGGAATTAAAAAAATAAGAAATAATTTGATTTGTAAATCAAATTTAATTAAATTTTGTGTTTGGAACATTAAAAAATAGGAAATGATTTGATTTTTAAAATTTCATAGATTTCAATCCTTTTGTTTTTGAAATTCTATCAAATTTGATAAGATTTGATAGGATTTGATTTGATTTGAAATGAATAGACTATTTTACCCTTAGTAACTACCTCTAAACACCTCCCATAAGGGTTAAAATGTAAAATAATAAAATCAAATCAAATCAATTCTCATTTTAATGAATTTCAAACACAAAATTTGATTTCTAAATCAAATCAATTCAAATCAAATTAAATCAAATCAAATCAATTCTCATTTTAATTCATTCCAAACACAACCAATGGGTAACCGTTCGTCATCATGAAAAAGTTTTAGTAAAATATTATTTAATGCATGAACTAGAGAAAAACATAGAAGGAAAAAACTAACACGAAAAATCAAAGGTATTCTAAACTATTCTTTGAAACCTATCAAAGTCTATTTTAAAAACTTAATTGTTTTAATTGTTTTGCCTTCATCATTATGAAGAAGAAATAGTCTTTAAAAAAAAAATAGAGTCAAAGATAGAAGTTGTGAACAAGGTTTTAAATCTCGGTCGCGGTCGAGGTTGCGGTCGTGTTGCAATTTTTGCGATTGTGGGTGTTGCGAGTGCTGTGATGCGAATTGCAGTCGTTGCGGCATGAATTCTTCACAACTTGGCACCAATTAGATTAAATTATCTATTTTATTGTGCAATGTATCATAACTAATAATTTACAATTTTTTTCATTAATAAGAGATATCCAAAAGCAACAAATTAATTGACCAATATTAAAACAAATAAATTAGTAGCTACTCATATTCAACAAAATTTATACATAAGTAATTACTTCAACATAAATAAATCAATAGTTACTCACATATTTAACAAAGCTTATACATAAGTGATTACCTTAACCTCAACATAAACAAATTATTAGTTACTAATATATTAAACAAAGTTTATGCATGAGTGATTACTTCACCACATGGTAGAATGACGTGCTAAATCATAACCTCCACTTTTGCTTTGGTTATCATTATATCCTGCTCTACTAAAGACATAATCAAAAAATCCTGAATTTTTTGGTGGTTCCATTTGTTGTTATTGACCATAGGAAACATTTGATGAAGGATACTGATAAGGCTCTTGGTAATTCATGGAAGGCTGATAATATGGTGGGGCTGGCATAGGTGGATAGTAGCCATGAGACATGTAAGAAGGATACTGATAATATAGCGGATAGTTGCCTTGACTGCCTTCAAATGATGCACCAATACCAAAATCACCAAAGGATTATGATACACTAGATGAGGAAGAATCATCCAACATAGTATTTTCACGCCTTCTGTTTTTCCTAGGTTGGGATCCACCTCTACTACTACCACTAATTACATCATCAAAAGGATCTACATCTATCTCCATCCTATAATTTATGAGATTTTGATTACGCCTGAAGTATGACTGTTTCTGAAAAGAATGATATACGACCCTTCACCTCCTCCTTGACTTTGTTTTGCATTACCACCGCTACCAGTATTATTACTTGATGGATTTAATCCACTATCATGACCTTGACTAGGTGTTTTACTTGAATATGAATCATCCCCACCAGCTATTCCTTCACCATCATCATCAGAATCAATAGGGAGTCATTCTGAGTTTTGGATCCCATCCAATAATGGTCCCTCTCTCTCCTCAAGCCATGGAGATAAAGGATCTTCATCTTGAAATATATAATCAAGATTAATAGGATTGAAGCTAGCATCAATCTCTTCTTGACTTCTCCTCATAGAGTCTCTCTTTCTCAACTTCATGTTGTAAAATGTAAAGACAAGTTTCTATAATTTTTGGTACTTCAATGTATTTCTTGTCTTTGTATGAATATAGCTATAAAAGTTCTCAGCCAAACAACTTTCACAGAGTCTCTCTTTCTCAACTTCATGTTGTAAAATGTAAAGACAAGTTTCTGTAATTTTTGGTACTTCATTCTATTTCTTGTCTTTGTATAAATATAGCTAAATGTACTCTAATTTCTCTCACAATTAGAAACTGAAGTTGTTTGGCTGAGAACTTTTATAACTATGCGTTGAAGTTTAGGAGTACAAAATTCATATATCATCCACCATTCAGCTAATTAAATAAATGATTGTCCATTATTATGTATATTAATAAAAAAAATAAAAGGTAAAAAACATCTTGCAAACACATCAAACACCAAAAACTACAAAATCTTACTAGGATTCATTTGTGACCAAGCTCTTTGAGCTTGTGTTGTGCTAAATGTCTCTTTCTTATCTCGAAAAAGTAACAACTACAAACACCAATGATCCATATAAGTCTTCAAAAATTATAAGTTTCTAAATATTAATGTATCACAATTTGGTTCTTAGATGACCAAATATGATATATTCCAAAATCTTAAATGCAAATTAATTCACCTGATTAATAGCTTTGATTTAATTATCAATGTTTGCCTCCAATTTGCTTATTACTTTTGTAGTTCCATCTAAGGTTTCCTTTGCTACATCTCTTATATGTTCAACTTCAAATTGAAATTGAGGATTAAGAAAATAACCTTATGAATAAAAATAATAATAATTAGCATATCAAAATCAAATAAGTCTTTGAAAAAAAAAGTAAATATATTGATACTGCAACATGCAAGTCAGAATGCATGAAGAACCATCTTTTGTCTATGATATCATTATATTGAGTGTAATAACGACAATTTTTTTGAATGGATTGCTTTGCTCTATCAATTGCTTCATAAACAAAGTCCATTGTTGGTTTGTCATCACTATCCACCAATCTTAAAACATTGACAATTGGCTCAAATACCTTTATAATATCACTGGCCTTACTCCAAAAATCATTGTTCAAAATAATTTTTTTAGCTTGATATGCAGGTCTTGATTTCTCCTTTCCCCACTTAGATTTTTTGAATTCCTCAGACTCAAACATATTCCTCAAAGCATGTTTTTGCTTCACAATTGATTCAACCTACAAAATTTGTGTTGCGAAACGAGTGATTGTTGGACGAATAATTTCCCTGCCACCTGTATACTTCTTCATAAGATTTTACTGTCCAAATGTGGTTATAGATAAATAAAGTCATTTTTTTTTTTTGCATCTTCTAGTATTTTTTGGACATTAGATTTTTTTCTAATATCTTCCAAGCATAAATCCAAGCAATGAGCTGCACATGCAGACCAATAAAGATGTGGTCTTTTCTCCATCAATTTTAAACCAGCAGCTTTTAGTGCCTTCTCATTATCAGTGACCACCTGGACAACATTATCTTCTCCGACTTCTTCCACAACTTTATCAAGAAGCTTAAAGTAATAATCAATGTTTCTACTGGGAACATTAGAAGCATCAATAGATTTTAAGAACACTATTCCATTGCTGCAATACACTAGAAAATTTATAATGTGCATGTGATTTATGCTATTTGTCCAGCCATCACACATTATTGTCACCTTTTTTTCCTTCCATGTTGGTTTAAGTTCATCATCTATATACTGTCTCATAGACTGATATTCTTTTTCCAAGTACACCTCTAAAATCTCATAAGAAGTATGGAATTTAACTTATGGTCCCAACTCTGCAGCTTTAGTGAGTAAAATGTGTAGCCATGGAGAATTGCATAAGTTCATAGGAAGATGCTCATATATTATCAATTTAGAGACCACTGCTGCTAACTTATTTCTTCATGTTTTCATCATATTTGTATTAATTTTGGTCTATTTCATACTTTTACTTCTAGCCAAATCAACATCCACTGACCTTATTCTGCGTTCAAGATCGCTTGGTTGATGTTGACGATAAGCTTCACTACTGCCACCGGCGTGAGAGCTGCCTCCACCTTCATATATAGAATTCAATCTTTCAATTTGTTGTCTAAATCTTTGTCAGTCTTCCCATTGTCTCTGTGATACAATGCTTTCTTCAGTAGCTTGCCTTATAACTCTGTCTTCATCCAGAAAACCTTCAATATCATCATCTTCATCTCCTCTTAAACATGCTACAAGTTCTTCTTTTCTCTTTCTAAAGTCTATTTTATTTGCTTTATTATCCAACAAAAGCTTCATCATATTTTGTCTAACAAAAGTTGAGACCCTAGCACAACCCTTTACTTCTCCTTGCATGTGTGCAAGATGTTCTTTCAACCGAGTAATTCCACCCGTTAACACTCTACCATAGAATTTGCATTGCATATTATTTCTAGTTTTACCAGGTACAACTCTTCCAAAGTGCCAACCAATATCTTCACTTGGAGTATCTTCTACTTTACCTGTTGGAAATTCTTCTCTTGGTGGCATTGCTTAACCAACCAACATATAAACAGATATGTGTTTATAATTTTTTTTTAAAAAAAATCAAAGATAAATTATATAATTAAAACTTAAATATTATAACATATGCTTCAAGCTAATTCATAAAATTTGTTAACTAACAAGTTAATTAAAAGTAAATTTTAATTTAATTCTTAGAATTTTCTAAGTTTCTCTAAAAATATTTCTCTCACCCTCAATCTCTTATTTTAAATTTCTAATTTTCTTCTCACAATCCTAAAGTTAGTCAATTTTCTAAATCTCTCACCTTTAAATTAGTTGAATTTAGAAAAGAAAAATAATTTAAATTAAACAAATTTCTTATATTTATTAGGAATCAATTAGCTTAGTTCTAATTTCCCCCTATAATTTTCCCATTTATCCACCATTCGCCCCAATTTTTTTCCTCCTCTCTTTTCTCCCTTCCCAATTTCTTTCTCAATTCCTAAATTTTTCCCCATTTCCCACGATCCCCCTCCCCACCACTCCCCGTAATTTTTTCCTTCCTCTCGTTTTCCCACGGCCCCCCTCCCCAATTTTTTTCAATTCTCAAAAAATTTCCCCATTTCCCACACCTCCCTCCCAATTTTTTCCTATTTCCCACGCCCACCCTCCCCATTTCCCCTTTCTCCTTTCTCCCCCATTTCACCCTCTGTTTCTGTGACTTTCTCGTTTGTCGCAACCGTCCCGAAGGGCGCCGCGAAAATAAAAAGAAAGAAGAGGAATGGACCTCGGGGTGTTAGGAGTCGCCACCAATCGCTTTATCCATTAAATGGAATAGCGCAATTGGACACCTAAAAGATGGTCTACGTTTCAGAGTTTGAGGTTCGGGGGTTGATTACGGGTAGGGAAGGTGTTAGCACCCTACACCATCAGTTCTAAGAACGGTTACCTATTTAATCTAATATTATTTACAAGATTAATTTAATTGGTCCTTAACTAATTAAAAGAAAAGATTTTTTTATTTTTTTTATTTTGACATGTCCCATTTTGTCAAGCATAATATCAAATATGATAAATGACTAAGACATGGAATGGATGAGTAAATAGCCATTATTTTAGAACAAATTCTAAGGCTATAACATATTGTATAAAAGTGGTGAATTAAAATTTTATCTTTTGAAGAGAAGTAATTTTTAAAATAAATGGCCAAATAAAAAAATTTCAATGAATAATTTTAATTCAAAGAAATTTGTTTGAAGTAAGGGAAAGTTTTTTTTTTTAAGTAAATGGCCAAATAAAATCTCTTTTGTAATCAAGGAGAAAAATATTTTTAGGCACAATGAGATTTTTGCATTAATTTCTAGAAAATGTCTTCATGAAAAATAAAGTTTTAATTCACCACAATCATAATGTTAAAACTATATGAATTTGTTCACTTTTATTTGAATACTTTATTTTACAAAAAGAAAAGTTTATTTTGGTTTATTTAAAAATATATATATTTTAATTTACATAATTATTTTAATTTTTATGTAGGGATTAGACTTCGTCGGCGCCTGGCAAAATCCAATATAAAGCCTCAAGATTATCGGGAAGAGTGTAATCGATCGGCGCCCGATCCTCTCCTAATTTTTTCGTCATAGGCAAGTTTTAAATCACTTAATTTACAATAATTAAATTAAAGTTACATATCAACCTCAAAAAAAAAATTTAATGAAAAAAGTGTATTAAATTAAAATACAAATAATGTAAATTCCAAATTAATAACTACAAATCAATCCAAATAATAAATGAATAAGATAAAAAAAACAACAAAACAGCCCAAACCAAGAAACGAAAGGGCCCAAATGAGAAAAAAAAAAAAAGAAAACAAAACAAAAAAAAAAAAAAAAGTCCAAACTTATTCAACAAATTTACCTAAAAAAAAAAAAAAAAAAAAGGAAGCAAATACAAAAAAGGCTTCGGACATAGATTATGAATCGAAAAAAAAGTAAGAAAAATGGGAGGGAAGAAGAAACTCACGATCGGTGGAGGACAAGGGAGCGGGGCTCGGTACAGATCCGGCACGGATCTGGGTTCGGGAGAGCGCAATGCGGCGACGACGAGGTTCTGGATGGACCGTGACTGACTGGCGCAGTGACGGGGTTCTGTTCGGACGTTTCGGATTGGCGCAGCGGTGGGGTTCTGGTCGGGTTCGGCATCGCGGAGGGCGGATATGGAGGGAAGGACGGTGCGGGACAGCGGCGGTGTTCTCATTGGGGTGGAGCCGGTGCAGCGGCGGGTAGCAGAAGGACGGATGGTGCGGGGCCGCGGAGGTCCTGATTGAGCGGTGATGGGGAGTTCGGTGGTTGGGGGGCCGTGCGGGGGTGACTTCACGTGGGTGTTGGTTGTGGGATGGTGAGCTTTGAAGATGGGTGGTGAAGGAAGTGATGAAGATGAAGGGGGTGATGGTGGCTTCACCGAGTTGACTCGGCTTGGCTTGCTAATGGTGGTAATAACTGTTATGGTGGAGAATGGTTTGTGATGGTTCTGTTTTGGGTGGGTGGTTGTTGATGTTTGTTAATGGTGGAAAAAAATGATGAAGGTTGAATATGGTGGTCAAGGTGAAGCTTGGGGACGAGAATGGAGAGTGCTTAGTTAACTGAGTTGACTCAGTTGAGTTGATGATGGTCAATGATGGCTTTTGTTGGTGGTGTGTGGTTCTATCGTTGCTCTGCGTTTTTTTAATCCTATCTAGCTCTCTGTTTTTTTTTCTGAACCCCCCCTCCCTTTTTCCCAATTCTATGCCTTTTATTCTTGCCATGTGATTAAGATTCCATCAATTTTGTTTTTCCGTTTTCACGATTGGAAAGCCAAAGGAGAAGAAAAACAGTCAGAATAATGCTTCTCAATGATGATTGGAAAGCCAATGGAAACGAAAACTGATAGAAGCCTTTAATCCAAATCAATGCAGCTGTTGATGGTTCGGTGGCAGCAGCAGGAAGGGAAAGAGTTGAGAAAATAGGTTATGGGTTGAGAAGAGAAATGGGCCATTGGTTGACCCATACAACAGGAAATTAAATTAAATAAATAAATAAAAATGAAAATAAAGAAAATGGATAAAATTGGGTATCAACAGCTGCCCCCCTTTGTTTTACATTTAGAATAAATAAAAAATAAAGGAATTAATTCAATTTTATCCATGAGACGGTAAAAACCTGTGGATTCACGTGTCCACTGAAACTTAACAGAACACTTCAAAGCAATGGGTACGGAGACCAGAAAGCTTGCAGAGTCGGTCATCTGCTTTGAAGCTTAACGTAAAACTTAAAACAATGGGTACGAGGACCCAAAAGCTTGCAGAGTCGGTATCCGCCGAAGCTTAACAAAAACAACGTAAGAAGCTTACTGAGTCGGGTATCCATTGAAGCTTAACGTAAAAACTTAAAGGCAATGGGTACGAGGACCCGATAACATAAACAATGGGTACGAGGACCCAAGAGCAACCCGTACGGGCACCCAAAAAGGTAAAAAGCTTGGAGTCGTATCCGCTGAAGCTTTACGAAAACAAGGTGAAGCTTACGGTCGGGTATCCGTTGAAGCTTAACGTAAAAACTTAAAAGCAATGGGTACGGGGACCCGAAAACATAAATAATGGGTACGAGGACCCAAAAGCAACGGCACGGGCACCCGTAAAAAGGTAAAAAGCTTGAGGTCGGTATCCTATTGAAGCTTTACGTAAACAAGGTAAAAGCTTACGGAGTTGGGTATCCATTGAAGCTTAACAGAAAACTTAAAAGCAATGGGTACGGGGACCCGAAAACATAAATAATGGGTATGAGGACCCAAAAGCAACGGGTACGGGCACCCAGAAAAAGGTAAAAAGCTTGCGGAGTCAGGTATCCGCTGAAGCTTTACAGAAACAAGGTAAGAAGCTTACGGAGTCGGGTATCCGTTGAAGCTTAACAAAAACAAAGAAGCAATGGGTACGGGGACCCAAAAACAAACAATGGGTACGAGGACCCAAAAGGTAAAAAGCTTACGGAGTCAGGTATCCGCTGAAGCTTAACAGAAAACTTAAAAGCAATGGGTACGGAGACCCAGAAACGAGAACACAAGGGTGTAGGAACCCAAAAACTAAAAGACAATGGGGCGCGGGGGCCTAGAAACTTAAAAGACAATGGGTGCGAGGACCCAGAAACGAGAACACAATGAGCGCGGGGGCCCGGAAAGGAAAACACAATGGGCGCGGGGGCCCGGAAACGAGAACACAATGGGCGCGGGGCCCGAAAACGAGAACACAATGGGTGCAGGGACCCAAAAAGGTAAAAAGCTTGCGGAGTCAGGTATCCGCTGAAGCTTAACAAAAACTTAAAAGCAATGGGTACGGGGACCCAAAAAGGAAACAACAATTTGGACCTTTGTAGGTCAAGGCTAGCAAAATGAGAACAAATGCACTATGCAATGCATGCTTCAAATGTATGAGAGTATGATTTTTTTTTTTTGTGTCTCCACGACCCTTGAGGACATGATTGCAATCATTTTCAAAGATGAACTGGAATAGGATTTAATGGCATCCTTTCATTTGTCTATTCAAATTGATGGTTGAAATGTCCAACCAGAATGACCCTTGAAGTGTGCATTAGATGTGATACACAAGGGCAATAGAAAAACCCTTCAGATGACCCTTGAGGTGACCTGGTTATCTTTTCTCTTTTATCAACACTCTTATCAGGAATCATTGTGTTTCCCATACCTTTCAAGTCATTAGCAATTCTTAATGCTCGAACAGCAATGTCACACATTTCATATTCCAATATATGATTATTAGAAAAATGCATATTGAGTCAAAGAAGAGGCAAAGGTAAAAACATGACGATATTGTATTGAAATGGGAATAGTGAAAAGAAAGTATTATTGTGGTCATCAACATGAAATTTACAGAGGGATGATAAGGGTAAAGGTCTTCAGTTCTTCCAATGAAACCCTTTATCGTAATCAGCGTCAATCCTCTGTATACCCGATTTTGAACACCCGTTAACCAGCCTATGAAGACTTTGATTGCCCCAGTTGAGATCATTTGGCCTGCCTCAATATGGAAACTTAGTTTGCTCTAAAGCAGAGGTTTCATCCTCCCTGGCATGGAGACTCAACCGCTCAGGTCTCACTTCCTTTGTCATATCAAGCACTATTGTCATTTTATTTTGGACTTTAACTTTTGCCTAGGTCGCTCTTTCGAGTTTTCAACCTACCAGTGTCGCTCTAACTTTTGCCTAGGTAGCCTTTTCGGGTTTTCCACCTAGCGAGCCATGGTTATCCTTTTTTTCTTTTTTTTTTTTTTCTTTTTTTAACAAGTAGTGCTTTTATGCATAATATTTCTTGACTGCGTCCGAATTTACTGGAAGTGGTAGATCTTCACCATCCATTCTTGTGAGAATCAAGGACCCTCTAGAGAAAGCCTTCTTCACGACATAAGGTCCTTCGTAATTTGGAGTCCATTTTCCACGATGATCTTTTTGAATTAGCAGGATCTTTTTGAGCACTAAGTCCCCTTCTTGAAATTGTCGAGGGCACACTTTTTTTGCATAGGCTTTCATAAGCCTCCTTTGATATAACTGGCCATGACACAGTGCAGTTAACCTTTTACCTTCAATAAGATTCAACTGATCTAGTCGAGCTTGGACCCATTCGGCCTTTTCCAATTTTGTCTCCATCAGTACTCTTAATGAGGGGATCTCTACCTCAATAGGGAGTACGGCTTCCATTCCGTAAACTAAAGAGAAAGGAGTTGCCCCAATTGAGGTACGGACAGATGTGCGATAACCATGCAGAGCAAAGGGAAGCATCTTATGCCAATCTTTGTATGTCACAACCATTTTTTGGATGATTTTCTTGATGTTTTTGTTTGCTGCCTCAACAGCCCCATTCATCTTTGGGCGATATGGCGAGGAGTTATGATGTTGGATTTTGAAAATCTCGCACATTTCCTCCATCATTTTGTTATTCAAGTTGGTTGCAATGTCAGTGATGATCTTATTCGGTAGACCATAACGACATATCAACTCTCTTTTGATGAACTTGATCACCACATTCCTGGTCACATTGGCATAAGAAGCAGCTTCAACCCATTTGGTGAAGTAGTCTATCGCGACAAGGATAAAGCGATGCCCATTTGAGGCCTTAGGTTCAATAGGACCTATGACATCCATACCCCACATGGAAAATGGCCAGGGTGCTGCTAGGACATTCAAGGGGACTGGCGGCGCATTGATCTTATCAGCATACGTTTGGCACTTATGGCACTTCCTCACATGATTGAAGCAGTCAGTTTCCATGGTTAACCAATAATAACCAGATCTTAGGATTTTCCTTGCCATTGCATGTCCATTGGAGTGAGTTCCAAAGGAGCCCTCATGTACTTCTTCAATAATCTTTTCTGCTTCCATTGCATCAACACATCTTAGAAGCACCATATCATGGTTTCTTTTGTAAAGTATTTCCCACTCGTAAAAATAACCCATCGCGAGCCTCCTCATGGTCCTCTTGTCATTTTCTGAAGCACCTGGAAGGTACTCCCTATTCTTGATGAAGCATTTGATGTCATGGTACCACGGCTTCCCATCAGGCTCATCTTCAATCGCTTGACAATATACAGGACAATCACGACTTTCCATTTTTATAAGTGGTAGGTCCCTTTCATGACTTACTTGGAACATTGATGATAGTGTGGCCAAAGCATCAGCCAACTGATTTTCTTCTCGAGGAACATGATGAAAAGTGACTTCATCAAATTGCTCGATCAATTCTTTGATGTAAACATGGTATGGAATCAGTTTAGCATCACGGGTCTCCCATTCTCCTTTTAGTTGATGAATGACTAAGGCAGAATCCCCATATACTTCCAAGATCTTTGCTTTTGATTCTATTGCTGCCTGAATACCCAAAGCACATGCTTCGTATTCTGCTATATTGTTAGTAAAACCAAAACACAACCTTGTCATGTGATTGGGATGAATTTATCTTCAGGGGAGATCAAAATGGCTCCAATGCCGTGCCCCAGTGCATTAGAGGCTCCATCAAACCACATAGTCCATTTTTCTTTTTCAGAGGAATCCTCATTTTTAAACAGAGCCATTATATCTTCATCAGGGAACTCACATTGCATCGACCCATAATCTTCTATAGGTTGGTTAGCCAGATAATCTGCAAGGGCACTTCCCTTAATTGCCTTTTGGGTGACATAAACAATTTCATACTCCGATAATAGAACTTGCCATCGCGCGATTCTCCCAGTGAGAGCGGGTTTCTCAAAAATATACTTGATAGGATCCATTTTGGACACCAACCAAGTAGTGTAACACAACATGTATTGCCTCAATCGATGGGCAACTGATGCCAAGGCGTAACAAGTTCGCTCTAACAATGAGTACTTTGCCTCATAATCGGTGAACTTTTTACTTAAGTAATAAATGGCGCGTTCTTTTCTACCGGATTCATCATGCTGCCCCAGTATACAACCCATAGACTCATTAAGCACCGTCAAATACATAATGAGAGGTCTCCCTGGCACTGGAGGCACTAAAACTGGGGGTTCTTGTAAATACTGCTTGACTTTTTCAAAGGCTCTTTGGCAATCATCATTCCACTTGACTGGCTGATTCTTGCGTAACAACTTGAAGAGCGGCTCGCATATTGCTGTGAGCTGGAATATGAATCGAGCGATGTAATTCAACCTTCCCAAAAATCCCCGAACTTCCTTTTCAGTGCGAGGGACCGGCATGTCCAGTATTGCTCGAACCTTGTCAGGATCAACTTCTATTCCTTTCTGGCTCACCACAAACCCCAATAGTTTGCCTAATATGACACCAAAAGTGCATTTTGCAGGATTAAGTCTGAGTTTGAACTTCCTCAATTGCTCAAAAAACTTTTGCAGATTGATTATATGATCTTTTTCTATTTTTGACTTTGCAATCATATCATCCACATAAACTTCTATTTTTTTGTGCATTATGTCATGGAACAATGTCACCATAGCTCTTTGATATGTTGTCCCAGCATTTTTTAAACCAAAAGGCATCACTTTGTAGCAGAAGGTTCCCCATAAAGTGATAAATGTGGTTTTCTCCATGTCTTCCGGTGCCATCTTGATCTGATTGTATCCCGAGAAACCATCCATAAAGGAAAAAAATGAATGTTGAGCAAGTGTTGTCCACCAAAACATCAATGTGAGGTAACGGGAAGTCGTCTTTAGGGGCTGGCCCTATTTAAGTCTCGATAGTCTACACACATTCGAACTTTCCCGTCTTTCTTTGGGACAGAACAATATTGGCAACCCATTGTGGGTATTTTGCAACCGCAAGAAATCCAAAGATCAAACTGTCTTTTTACTTCATCTCTCGATTTTTAGGGACATCTCGTGTTTCATTCGTCTCAACTTTTGCTTAATCGGAGGATACCCAGGTTTTAGTGGCAATTTGTGCTCAACTATGTCAGTGTCTAACCTAGGCATATCTTGGTATGACCATGCAAAGACATCACTATAATCAAACAAGAGCTTAATCAACTTGTTACGCTCATCCTCTTTCATCGAGGTACCAATTTTGATTTCTTTCTTATCATTTTCACCCCAAATTAATTACTTCAATTGGTTCCTCATGGGTTGGATTTCTTTAACTTCTTGTTCAAGTAATCTCATTAACTCAGGTGAAGTTTCCCAATCATCCTCATTATCCTCATCAGTATGATTAACAGGGTGTTCAAAATTATATGATGAGATATTGACACTGTCACTTTCAAGAGAGTCATTTTCAGATCTGCAATAAGTGATGTTGACACAAGAAAAATGAAATGAATAGAAGGTCATGATAATGGTGGGATAAAAGCTAATGGAATGAAAAATGTGAGAACTCAAAAATGCATTTTATTAATAACAATTATTGGAAAGGAAACATGTGAGCCGTTTACAAATGAAATCCTAAAGCCTTGGGCAGAGCTAAAGGAAAAGCACTACAGAATTACTTTGAAAGAGACTCTAAGGTTATGGGAAGCTCGGAGATCTCCCAATTGTCGAGTATTGTATCTGAAGAACATGCATACACCAGGTCCATATGACTGACAAAATCATCTTTTTCAACTGCGGTCACTTGGTCTACGAACACAACTCCTGCGCTCCGGAAGCTTTGTCGTATATCACAGATGGGGACTTCCTTCACTTTAGGTTCTCGATTTTCCAAGCGAGCCAGCCTTTTTTATTTTTTCTTTTCCATTATCCTCCTCTTATCGGCCTTGGTAGGTTTGTACCCCAACCCAAATTTATCTTTGTTTTCAAAGGGTTGAAAAAGTCCTATGGCACCTTGTCGTTTCTTGCCCAGCCCTTCTCCATGCTGATAACCCCCTTCTAGCATAACTTTTGCCATCATTACAGATGCAACAGAAGGCTGCGGCTTAGGAATTGGAGCTCCTTCTTTTATATAGATGGTATTGACAACTTCGAGTGCTTGAAAGGCAGTCTCCAAAGCCTCTTCCGTAGCTTCAATATAAGGGGTGTCTAGCGGCTTACTCACCAAGAGGGTCCTCTTCACCAAAGACAAGAATCATCTTGTTATCAACTATGAATTTGACTTTTGGTGCAATGTAGAAGGCACGACTCCAAAGAAATGAATCCATGGTCGTCCCTAGGAGACAACCGTATGATGGTGCAATGTCCATCACTTGAAAGAGTATGTTGAAAGTGCAAGGACCAATTTGAATTGGTATTTCAATTTCCCTTATGATTTGCTCTCCTTGTGCCATCAAATGCCCTTACTATCATCGCACTTGATTTCATGTGTGACCCATCAAAAGGTAATTTAGAGAGTGTCGACTTTGGCATCACATTCAAGGAAGAGCCATTATCCATCGATTTCAGCCATGATATGGTCTTGACATTTCTACTGAGATATGAAGTGCTTTATTATGTCCTCTTCCCTCATTGGGTATTTCATCATCAGTAAAAGTGATGTAATTATCTGCTGTGATATTGCTGATAACGCCATTCAACTTGTCAACCGTTATGTCATGAGAAACATGGGCTTGATTAAGCACTTTCATTAGCACCTTCCTGTGTGGCTCAGAGTTCATTAATAAAGATAAAAGTGATATTCTTGCAGGGGTGCGGTTCAGTTGATCCACCACCTTGTATTCACTTTGCTTTATGAATTTTAAGAACTCACAAGCTTCTTCCTCGGTCACTTCTTTCTTATAGACCTCTTGCTGTGCTGCTTTTGGTTCCTCCTTTTCTTTCAAAGCTTTTTCAGTAGAAGTTTCCCCTATCTTGCCTTTCCCTTTCCGAATTCTTTCCACTTCCTCCACTTGGTCTTTACGCAAATACTCAGGTGTATAAATACGACCACTCCGAGTCATTCCACCAATCCCAGATATGCTAGAGATAGCCGATGGGATTTTCATTTGATTGTCCTGGAAATCATTTACAACGACTTGCACATCATATTTCCAAGGCACAGCTCTGGTATCCTTATAGGGAAAAGGAGTCGGCACTTGAATGGTAATAGGATTCAGACCAAAAGAGACTTGCGGAGACACCTCTTTACTATAATGAATCGTCAATGGCCTTGGTATACCTGGACTTTGCTCTATGATTGGATGTGTTGCATAGGTATTGGCAGCCTCTTGAATTGGTGGAGGTGTAACTTCTTTGACCATATAGATACCACCATTATCGTACTAATTGTTTATTTGTACTAGGTGACTGTCCATCAAACTTTGGAGAATCTGCTTGAATTCATCACATTCCTCAATAGAATGCCCGACTTCCCCATGGATATTGCACACAATTTCATCTTCATTGACCTTTTTTTATCTCAGCTTGGTTTTGTATCAACCCATATTTGCAAAGCTCTTGAAAAATTACTCTCATGGGAGTTTTCACATCAGCTACCTGACTTATGAGGCATCGTCCAGAAGACCCCTCTATGGCATTAACTACAGGACCTCCATGATCAGGCAAGGGATTTCGGCCTACATTAGGAGTTTTTTCTTTAAAGTTTAACCATTTGGCATTAATCAAGTCTTGCACTTTAAACTTCAAGGCTCTGCAATT
Organism: Ormosia semicastrata; assembly: GCA_029884595.1. NCBI lineage: Eukaryota > Viridiplantae > Streptophyta > Magnoliopsida > Fabales > Fabaceae > Ormosia > Ormosia semicastrata. The sequence goes on along the minus strand of JAQQTO010000022.1, from coordinate 1,350,141 downwards.
TTCCGTTGAGTGACCTCAAATTTCAAAGATGGTACTCACATTTAGCATTCTGGTCAAATCCTCTTGGGTAGGGAGGTTCCAATGGCTTCATTGGGCAAGGAGCCAATAAGGAATTTCGAAAGAGTTGTGGTAGCAGTTCAGTATAAGTCATGGGAATTGGGTCAAATTGGACAGGTTTCTTTTCTTGGTTTACTGGAGGCCTTCTTTGGTTGGTATTTGAGTTTTGGGCCCATGGTTGGGTTGGTTGATATGGCATGGTAGGGAGTGTTTGATTTGGAATAGGAGACGGTGCACGATAAGGGATCATTGGGTGATAAGGTTGAGGGTATGGAGCTTGAGAGGCATTAGCAATGTATGGATAGTAAGGTATGTAGGGAGGTTGGAAGGATGGTTGAGGTTAACATGTGCATGGCTATGTCTTCCTTGGGCAAAACTCCTTTGATCGAAAGTCACAAAGGCATGGGCTTCTCCTTCTCTTTTCTTCCTGTGGGGGCTTTTTGGTACTAAATGTCCCCATTGAGCTTTCAAAGAATCTTTCCACTTCTCATTCCTCCTTCAATTCTTTCCCCAATGATGACCATGTCTGAGAAATTCGACGACACACTCCCTATCATTTTGTCATAGAAGGGTGATTGGAGAGTGTCAATGAATGTGGCCACCATTTCTCTTTCTGTCAATGGGGGTTCAACCTGAGCAACTATTTCTCTCCACCGCTGAGCATATTCTTTAAAGGTTTCACTCTCTTTCTTAGCCATATTCGTAATTGTAGCCTATCTGGTGCCATATCGATGTTGTACTTATATTGCTTTAAGAAAGCATCCGCCAAGTCCTTGAAGCATCGTATATGAGCACGTTCAGTGTGTATACCAATTAGAAGCGCCCAAAAAGCTATCTTGGAAGAAGTGAATCAACGTGTTATCATCATGAGCATGGGATGCCATCTTGCGGATGTACATGGTCGATGATTCTTTGGGCAAGTGGTTCCCTTATATTTTTCAAAATCTGGGACCTTAAACTTTGGAGGAATTACCACATTCGGGACAAGACAGAGCTCTGCGGCATCCATAAAACCATAGCTACTTGCTCCTTCTATGGCTCGCAATCTTTCTTCCGTAACTTCTAATTTTCCTTGGATTGAATGCCTTCGATTGAAGGGTTCAAATGGAGAAGTTCTAGCGACTTTATGGGGGAAAAAAACTGTGGCATGTAGAAAGGAGGTTGGGCCCGAGTCGAGCCCCGTGGCCCCGAAGTAGGTATTACCAATGATGAGCCGCTCTCAAGAGGGTTGGTAATTTGGGATGGCATAAAACCGGGAGAAATGCCATAAGGTGGAATAGAAACCGGTACCGAGGAATCTCACCGGTATTTGGTTGAGATCCTTGGAGAGGGTTTGAAGTCGTTGGGACCGTGTCGGTGTACGCCCTCGGAATATTGGTGGATAATGGTGGCACATAACCGGGTGGAAGGCCATATGGTGGGAATGAAGATGCACATGCTTCAGGATTATTTGAGTAAATTGTGAGTGGCATCATAGCCCCTTGAGAGGTGACACTAGGATATTGCCAAGGAACTGGCGTAAAGCCGGGCGGGTGAGCAGGCGTGGCAGAAGGATCATCATTTGCCTTTAAAGGAGTCCCCTTTGTGTTCTTCGTTTTTTCCAGAATTTCTAAAATCTTAGCCATTTGTTCCTTTAGCTGACTTACTTTACTTCTCAACTCCTCTTGTGACTGACCCAGTTCATCCATGACTCTTGATTGATAGCGAGTCCTATACGGGTGTCGTAGAGACAGTTTTCCTTTCTGTATTCATTTTTTTTATTAGAAAATATGAAAAAGAAAAAGAAAATGCAAACAAAAATAAAACTATGCATGTAGAGACGTGATCCAAAGCAGCAAGCGATATCGATAAACCTCATTTATTCAAAGGGAAAAGCTCTATGGTCATAGAGAGTTTTACACATGTTGATCTTTGCTACTCCTCAAGTAAGATGGAGGAGTTAGCTTTACAAAACAAGATTACATCATCATTCCTAGAACAAGAAACTAATTTCAGTGAAATTTTCCTAGGAAGTCAAGGTCCTTTCTAACCCGAGTCAGAATATCTTGGTTTTCTCCTGGTGCTAGCTTGGCTTCCACTTTGATGATTTCTCTTGCCCTCTTTCTTGAATGGTTGGAGATTTCCCTCATATTATCAAGAACTATTTCAGCTTTCCGCTCCATTTCTTGGCTTGCATTACGATAGAAATTCTTTTCATTAGTCAAGAAAAGAACATCATCCTCTAACCGATTCTTCTTACTTTCCAAGAAAGTAGACCATTCAACATGTTTTTCCAAATGTTGATTCAAGATTTTAACTTCATTCTTGAATTCTTGAAGTTGACCATCCTTCCTCTGAATGATTGTTTCGAGGGCTTGACATGTGTTCCTTAACCTCTCTATTTCAATATCTTTAGAGGTCATTTGTTCTTGACTTTGGATTTTTCTTCTTACAGTGCTAAGTTGATCTTCCAAGGACCTTCTCTCGCAGTCCACCGCCGATAAATGATTTCGTACCGCCCTCTCTCGTTTCAAATAGTAGTCATTGGGTTCATTAAATTGGTGCATTGGTAACTCGGACCCCGTACCTTGGGAGCAAGAAACCCCTTCTTCCTACTAGCCTGCCAAATTGGGTATTCTTGTGTCGTTTCAGATGATGGGAGACCGGGCTTCACACTTCTTGTATCCTTCCAATCTTCAATGACTTCTTTTATTTTATGACTGGTTCCTTCATCGTCATACGAGAATTCAAATTTGGACAGTCCATGAGTCATCTAATGAATTGCAGGGATGCCATTTGTCTTCTGGACCATAGCCGGAGCATAGCCCACTACTCCCCATGGGTCAATAAGTGGAACCCAAGGTTTGCTTCCACATCTATATATGGTATAAGTGTGAGGAAACCACTTGGCCCTCCGACCACTTCTTTTATTTCCATGAAAAAGCGATCCATTGCCTCATCGTCGGAGTTCGGGAGGCCAATTGTCACGACCATATAGAAAGAAATGGGTGCTTAGGTATGACATACTTGTTTCGAGATCAATTTCTGGATGGTTAAAGCACTTCAACGTTGGCATATGACTAAGCATCCATACTGCAAGTAATGGTGCACATCCCCAAAACCTTCCTTTTTGATGGACTCGGTAGTAGTTCAGAGATCGAATTGTCTCGGCTAAAATTGGTGGGGCTGGGTGTACCCCATGCTCAATCTGCTCGAACAAATTGATCACATGTCCATCTATTTGATTTTTCCATCTTGGGAAAATTACTAACCCATAAATTGCGAGGGCTAGTGCTACCAAACCAAATCTTTGATCAATTTGAGCTTCAACCAGCCTAAGCAAGAACTCCGAATCTAGACTTCGCCATTCATCCACCATGTACTTGTCCAGTTCATTGGCATGGATCCCTATCAATTTGGACAGCATCCTTTTGGGCGTCTTCTTAGGGTCATGTGAGTACACTTTGTCCTTTGTCATGTCGTCTCTATTAAGAAGCCTAGCATACTCCTCAATCGTGGGCACCAAGTCAAATTGTTGGAAAGTAAAACACCGATATGAGGGGTCCCAAAAATGGAGCATAGCTTTCAACATTTGGAGGTCAGGGGTGATGAACATGAGAGCTGCAATATCTCCATACTTGTCGTTGAACTCTTCTTGTCTCCTCATGCTACACCACACATTACGGAGCCTCCTTAAGTCATTTTGCTCAAAGTCATGGCTCCCCTTTAAGAGAGCTAAAGGAACATCCTCGCAATGCAAACTATTTCCTTTCTTGGCTTGAATTCTTGCAGACTCTTCACCGACAGCCCTGATACTCTCTGCCACCTCAGACATTAGAGTCATCTTTCCCTTATTCATGCTTGAGGTTTATCGATATCTTCACAGGATTGGACCACATATGCAAATGCAAGATAAAAGAAAAGTTAACAACTACAAAATAAAAGACAAACAGAAATTCCTCATATGTTAGAGGAAAAGGGTACCTAATCTTGGTACCCGATCGGCAGATAAGTTCTATGAACGATGATAGCTCTAAGATTATATCTACAAGTGAGAGCTTTGGTTCTAGACCCCTATTGGACAAAAGGTCCCCAAATTGTCCCTTGCTGTCACCAACACTTTGGCTAGCAAAGGTCCTCCATCCTCACCCATGATAGGTTACAAGCGGAAAGAGTTCAATTTGAGCGAGGGGTTTTCATGTGCCTAAACGGAGACCAACGGTCCCACAAAGCAACACTACTTCACCCTCTGTCTAAGCCTACAAGGTACTGAGCTCGGGTAGAGAGCTTGTGTGTGGAAGTGTACATGAGAGAACTTATTTACAAAGCAGAAATATAATAAATATAATGCAAACAAAATATACAATAATATGAAACAAATAACAAATAAACAAATAAAACAAAAACGGACCAACATAATTAAACAAAAATCACATAAGATTAAAAAAAAGTTTAACCTCTAGTCCCCCCTGGAGTCGCCAAATTGTCGCAACCGTCCCGAAGGGCGCCGCGAAAATAAAAAGAAAGAAGAGGAATGGACCTCGGGGTGTTAGGAGTCGCCACCAATCGCTTTATCCATTAAATGGAATGGCGCAATTGGACACCTAAAAGATGGTCTACATTTCAGAGTTTGAGGTTCGGGGGTTAATTACGGGTAGGGAAGGTGTTAGCACCCTACACCGTCAGTTCTAAGAACGGTTACCTATTTAATCTAATGTTATTTGCAAGATTAATTTAATTGGTCCTTAACTAATTAAAAGAAAAGATTTTTTTATTTTTTTATTTTGACATGTCCCATTTTGTCAAGCATAATATCAAATATGATAAATGACTAAGACATGGAATGGATGGCTAAATAGCCATTATTTTAGAACAAATTCTAAGGCTATAACATATTGTATAAAAGTGGTGAATTAAAATTTTATCTTTTGAAGAGAAGTAATTTTTAAAATAAATGGCCAAATAAAAAAATTTCAATGAATAATTTTAATTCAAAGAAATTTGTTTGAAGTAAGGGAAAGTTTTTTTTTTTTTAAGTAAATGGCCAAATAAAATCTCTTTTGTAATCAAGGAGAAAAATATTTTTAGGCACAATGAGATTTTTGCATTAATTTCTAGAAAATGTCTTCATGAAAAATAAAGTTTTAATTTACCACAATCATAATGTTAAAACTATATGAATTTGTTCACTTTTATTTGAATACTTTATTTTACAAAAAGAAAAGTTTATTTTGGTTTATTTAAAAAAATTATATTTTAATTTACATAATTATTTTAATTTTTATGTGGGGATTAGACTTCGTACGCGCTCCCGGCAAAATCCAATATAAAGCCTCAAGATTATCGTGAAGAGTGTAACTCGATCGGCGCTTCGATCCTCTCCCAATTTTTTCGTCATAGGCAAGTTTTAAATCACTTAATTTACAATAATTAAATTAAAGTTACATATCAACCTCAAAAAAAAAATAATGAAAAAAGTGTATTAAATTAAAATACAAATAATGTAAATTCCAAATTAATAACTACAAATCAATCCAAATAATAAATGAATAAGATAAAAAAAAAAAAAAAACAGGCCCAAACCAAGAAAAACGAAAGGGCCCAAATGAGAAAAAAAGAAAAGAAAACAAAACAAAAAAAAAAAAAAAATGTCCAAACTTATTCAACAAATTTACCTACCTAAAAAAAAAAAAAGGAAGCGAAGCAAATACAAAAAAGGCTTGAGACATAGATTATGAATCGAGAAAAGAAGTAAGAAAAATGGGAGGGGAAGAAGAAACTCACGATCGGTGGAGGACAAGGGAGCAGGGCTCGATACAGATCCGGTCGGATCTGGGTTCGGGGAGAGCGCAGCGACGACGGCGAGGTTCTGGACGGACCGTGACTGACTGGCGCAGCGACGGGGTTCTATTCGGATGTTTCGGATTGGCGCAGCGGTGGGGTTCTGGTCGGGTTCGGCGTCGCGGAGGGCGGATATGGAGGGAAGGACGGTGCGGGATAGCGACGGTGTTCTCGTTGGGGTGGAGCCGGTGCGGCAATGCGGGTAGCGAAGACGGACGGTGCGGGGCACGCGAGGTCCTGATTTGAGCGGTGATGGGGAGTTCGGTGGTTGGGGAGGCCGTGCACGGGGTGACTTCACGTGGGTGTTGGTTGTGGGATGGTGAGCTTTGAAGATGCGTGGTGAAGGAAGTGATGAAGATGAAGGGGTGATGGTGGCTTCACCGAGTTGACTCGGTTGGCTTGCTAATGGTGGTAGTTGTTATGGTGGAGAATGGTTTGTGATGGTTCTGTTTTTGGGTGGGTGGTTGTTGATGTTTGTTAATGGTGGAAAAAAATGATGAAGGTTGAAGATGGTGGTCAAGGTGAAGCTTGGGGACGAGAATGGAGAGTGCTTAGTTAACTGAGTTGACTCAGTTGAGTTGATGATGGTCAATGATGGCTTTTGTTGGTGGTGTGTGGTTCTATCGTTGCTCTGCATTTTTTTAATCCTATCTAGCTCTCTGTTTTTTTTTTTCTGAACCCTCCCCCTCCCTTTTTCCCAATTCTATGCCTTTTATTCTTGCCATGTGATTAAGATTCCATCAATTTTGTTTTTCCGTTTTCACGATTGGAAAGCCAAAGGAGAAGAAAAACAGTCAGAATAATGCTTCTCAATGATGATTGAAAAGCCAATGGAAACGAAAACTGATAGAAGCCTTTAATCCAAATCAATGCAGCTGTTGATGGTTCGGTGGCAGCAACAGGAAGGGGAAGAGTTGAGAAAATAGGTTATGGGTTGAGAAGAGAAATGGGCCATTGGTTGACCCATACAACAGGAAATTAAATTAAATAAATAAATAAAAATAAAAATAAAGAAAATGGATAAAATTGGGTATCAACATCGTTTCACCATCCCTCCCTCCATTTCTCCTATTTCCCATTCCCATTGCTCACCCCCACTCCCTCACCCACCAATCACCACTGCCTTTTCCGACCACGGGCCACCACGACTGTCCTTGTCCACGCACGCGCCACAACACCTGTCCCCGTCCACAGCCACCACAGCCTTCCCTGTCCCCCACTCCCTCACTCTCTCACCTCTCTATTTCGTCGAGACTCAAGAATGAACACCCATGGTTTTCTTTCCCCTTTCCCGTTCTCACAACAGCACCTACAGCAACCCAACACCCCCCACGACCCACCCACAACAACACCCACGGCCACGTGACCCACACCTCTGAATAGACATAAATCAGCCATGGATTTGATGGGTTATCTGAGGCTGAGGGCTGAGCTGCTGCACCACGGATCCACGCCTCGACCACGAATCGAGACCAGCCTGAACCGGAGATTGAGAAACAGAGGTCCAGATCAACCCAAGATGCGGCTGCAGGAGCTCCTTCAACAGATCTGACTCTGAGCTACAAGATGAGGCTCTGACTTTTATCAAGAAGTTAGGCTTTCGTTAGGGTTGATTTGGTGTGTGTTTTTTACTTTTTATATTGAGAAAAACTGAAAGAAACGATGTTTGAAGTGAGAAAATTTGAACGGAGGAGCATTGCGGCTAAAACGCCGTTACGCCACGTCTGTTGCGGCCGCAACACCGTTCCGTTGCGGCCATCGCGCGTGATTTTCAAACTTAGTCCTGTAGCGGGATGAAGCGAAAATGGTGACTGCCACGACCGTTTTGTTGTGGCTGTGATAACCGTCTCGTTCCGAAATTTGAAACCTTGGTTGGGAATAATAGGAAGTTTCTTATGGTCAATGGAGGAGTGGTACCTCAACATTGTTCTTCACTAAAAAGTAATCTAATTGGTGAATCCATGGAGGCATCACCATGAGCTCCATGGATTTGTTGATTATATGGAATGAGCAAGATGAACAAAGAAAACACTAGAATGGATGTTGGGATTGTGGTTTACATGGAAAGGGGTGGGTCATTTTGCAATTTATCATAATATAGGGAGTAAAAAGAAAGTACAACCTTAACCTGCTCAACAGGTAACCTGTCAAAAGTTGTCTACGTGGCACTCCAAGAAAAGAACAACTAAGATTGAATTTTCAAATATAATGGCTTTGCATTAAGCCACACAGAACGTTACATCATACAACGCCACGTAAGCATTGCACCACATAATCTACAATATATATATAGTGAGAAGAAATTTTATTGTGAGAATGTGAGAAAAGTAAATATTGACCATATAATTATATATGAATGATAAAAATTAAAAGTTACTTAAAGAATATGTAACTACTTAAAAAAGTCACATCTATTTATGTTCTAATTTTGATCATTTATGTAAGATTTAATAGTCAATATTCACTATTCTCACCTCTTACAATAAATACTCATCATACTAGATAATGTTATACATAAGACACATATATTTATATTCTAATATTAATCATTTATATAAATTTAATGATTAAAATTTATTTTTTTTTATTGTTACAATAAACACTCCCTCATTATAAGAAAGTGATTCACTTACTTGAGAATAAGTTTTGTACACTTATAATGTTAAATAAATATTTATAGAATGCGAATTTAACCAATCTAATAGTCAAATAATGTGATATTATCTTGATAATCATATATATCAAATTTTAGTTAAATTGAACATTCATATAGGTATGTAATCTAATAATTAATATTTATTTATATTTAAAAAATATTATAAGTTAAAATAAAGTGTTGAGATGAAATATCAATTAATTTTTAAATTGTATGAAACTTTAATGACTTGATTTATACAGTGAGAACTTTCAATTAAACGATTAAATTGATAAAATTATAACATTTATAAACAGTTATTCAACAGACTAAGGATATCAAGACTTACTTTTTAGAGTAAATAGATCCTCACCCCATACTATGTAGCTCAAAGATTTTGGACGTGGAGTTGCTCGATCATAGTTTTCATATAAATCCTTCCTGCATGTGGAACTCAAAAAATAACTCAAGATTTGTGTTTTGATACACATCTTATATCAATCTCTGTAACATGGAGTTCGTAATCTCAAACAAATTAAAAGAACTTATTTCATTTATAGATCAAGTATGAAGCTTTATTTAGGGGGAAAAACCTATACAATATGATTTTGATGCTTTGAGCTCAGTTATTGAATGTAGTTAATTTGATTTAATAGCAAATATAAACATATGAGTTTATAAATTAATGACTTAATTACTTCTATCCGTACCGAAAAGTAAAGATGGAGGCTATAATTGAAACTCGTGCTTTCTCCTTTTATGCGGAAAGTTCACTGTTAGGTTTCAAAACTTCACAATCAAAGGCTGAATTGATTAATCTCATGAGTCGAATTTGTCGGGAGACCTCACAATTTTGAAAAAAAAAAAGATTGAATTAATTTGTTGATATCACTTATCAACGCATATTCGTGATAACTTGGTTAGTCTAAAGCCAAGACTTGTAACATTCACTTAATGGAGAATTATAGAGCATGTGATTTTAGAGCTTTGACATTAGTAATTAAATATAGTTCTTTTTATATTATCTATTACCGTAGATAAGTCATAATTTGATGGCATGCAAATTCAATATGTGATTCAACAGATGACGTTTAACGAACTCACAAACTCAACGATTACAAAACTGAAACTTGTGACTCTCCATAAAAGGGCAAATAGACCATGTAGTTTTCAAAAACTTAATTTAACATCAAGGATAGGGTATGCTTATTAATTTGTCTATATCAATTGATGACACCATATATGGGTCCAGAAGCTTAAGATGCATCAAATTTATCGTAAATGTACAAAATGCTTCATAAATTGAAACTCATGACTTCGTTTATAAAAGGATGGTCCATTTAGTTGCAAAACTTTAACATCAGTGATTAAATTATGTTAATATCTTAGTGTCATCACTTACCAATGCATGAGTACAACTTGACGAAGTTGGTACATTTGAGTTTTGAAAACAAAAATATAAAGTCTAAACCTCAAACTCGTGACATTCTTTGTAAAAGGAGAGCAGCTCATTTGGTTTCAAATCAAAGCTTTGAAGTCAATGATTAAATATAGTGAGGTTATTTATATATTAGAATAAAGTTCCTGAACAAGTAAAAATGCAAAATAGTTTTATATATATATATATATATATATATAAAACAATTATAGTGTATGGTTCAAAGCCTTAAATCAATAATTGATTTAATTTGTAGATACTTATCACCTTGAGTACATACATGACATGGATCACTAGGTTATACTAACAAATTACTTAAAATTGTTAATATTACCTTTCACCTATTTTGTTTATAGATGATATTAACATGTTATATATGAACGTTCTCTCTAAATGACAAGCAATTTCAGGAATCGGAAATTTCGGTTGAGTTTATTTTCTTTTTCCTGGTTGACTAGTGTACGTCTGCTCCACCTAAGTATTAATGTTCTTTTGAAAATCCATCTAAGGAAGAAGCTACTAGTTATAGATAATAAGAATACCTTAATTATGATCATTTTCCATTCTCTGTGTGCACTTTTGTTGAATAATTAACAATGTCGATCTATATCAAGATTTCTGTTCACACGCACCTCTGATAACATGTATAAAATAAATAACATAATTATATGCTAGGAAGCTCTAACGATCCTATGTCTACTAAAATTCGACTGAGCATAGAGTTTAATTCAGAATTTCCATGATCATACATATTAGTATATTAGAAATTAGTGATCAAAATCTATAAAATAGATGCTTCTGTCAGTTTATTGGTAATTTCCCATTTGACAACCTTTTCATCGATTCTATTATTCATGAGTATATGGTCAAAAATCAAAACTCTTTAACAATTTTAGCTCTCTCAATCCAGCAGACCGCAAATACAACTTGGCAGTCAAATCTACTTTTCCCAGTAACGTAGGCTAACATAGTTCTACAATCAATCTGTTCTCCTAACTTTTATTTGAGTGAATGTTTAATAATAGAGTAATGATTGTGTACAACTCTATCTTAAAACTAAATAAAAAATATATATTACTGAATTAAAAGTCAAATCTAATATATTAATAATATATTATATTTAGAATTTTTTTTTATTCGAGAATTGTATTGATCACTAGTATTATGCATCATATTTCGGGTGCTTGATTATTAAATCTCAAATCAAGATTCTTCTTCCCTAGTGAATTGGCTAAAGTTAGTTTCGTGCAATCCCAAGTTGTTTTATGTTCAGCTATCTTTAAGCTTTTTATGAAATATATTGTGGACAATTCTTAATGACTTATTGTTTTATAATTATATTACATTCATCCAGAGGAACTTTTATTATCTAACAATTTTCTTTCTTTCTTTTTTCTCGTGGAAGACAATTGAGAATATTTTTCTTTATGAACAATTAATATTAATACAAATTAACATTGAAATGAGAAAATGACCTTTTACTTTTCTAATAGAATTACTTAAAAGGTTTATCTTTCTAATAGAAGCCAGCCCTATATACTGGACATATATATGTGATGAGTAACTAAGAGTCTAAGAGAAAGACAAATGGACAAAGTGGAACTTCTGAAACCAATTGTGGGTCAATTTTCCTTTTTATTTTATAGATAAGGGTTGTCTTTCAAATGTAAATATTTTGAGATTTTCATGTCAATATTTATCTTTCAAACAAGGCCAAGACTTTTAGTCCATTTACCATTTTATACTAATTCATTTTCCCATATAGAGCATCATAATATCATATTTAAATCACAAATTAAGATAATTAATTAATATATATGCGCGTGTGTGATCAATCCATTTATTTACATAATGGCATGTACCAATTGGCTGCAACCCGCAGGCCAATTCTCGTTGACAAAGTATAATCAAAAACAGTTTGCCTCCCCCTGAGGGTAGATCAATTAGCAAACAATTGGCAAGTTTGTTCCTCTTGTAATAGTAATATACAGCTAGAAATTATTGAATGTAATTAATATAAAATATCAATATTTATGCAGACTGAATATGTATGAATACATATAAATGTACCATAACGCGTTTTATTGGATGATTATTGCCGTCCAAGTCAGCATATTGGTGAAGGTCAAAGACACAAATTATATATCCTTTATTATATTATTATTTTCCAAATTTTCTAAAATATTGCTCCCGCGCTTAAATGTTATATATTTATAATTTTAAAGAGTTGCTGCTCATACACAAATGAATGGACAAACATGCATGGAAATTTAGACCGAATCCAAAACTAAATCGGAAAAGTAAGACACGGTGAGAAGTCCCATAGTTTACAATTTACATGCTTATTTGTCCAACAAACCACCCTTTCTCTTCGTCTATATAAAGGCACCATGTTTAGGACATGAACCCCACCCATACACAACCAAACCATCCAATTCTTAAGCCCAAAATCATTTTCAGGCCAAAGGCTAGCTCCTAACTATGGCATCATTTCGCTTGCTTATAAATCTTCTAATTGTTCCCTTTCTATTTTCCTCCATTGTTTCTGGTTACTCATTGAGTGACATCAAATCATGGTGCAGCCAAACCCCTTACCCTCAGCCATGTGAGTACTATTTGAGCAATAATGCTTTCAACAAACCCATAAAAAATAAGTCTGATTTCCTCAAAGTTTCCCTAGAACTCGCCCTAGAGCGAGCACAAAAGGGCCAAGAAAACACTCGTTCACTAGGCCCTAAGTGCCGGAACGCATATGAAAGAGCTGCATGGGCTGATTGCCTTGAGCTCTATGAGTACACCATCCAAAAGCTTAACAAAACCATAGACCCTAACACCAAGTGCACCCAAACTGATGCTCAAACTTGGCTCAGCACAGCTCTAACTAACCTTGAGACGTGCATAGCTGGGTTCTATGACCTTGAGGTTACAGACTATGTGTTGCCCTTGTTGTCCTATAATGTTACAAAGTTGCTAAGCAATACCCTTTCTCTCAACAAGGTTCCTAACCAAGAACCAAGTTACAAAGATGGGTTCCCAACGTGGGTCAAGCCCGGTGACCGGAAGCTGTTGCAATCATCTTCCGCAGCTTCTAAGGCTAATGTAGTGGTGGCTAAGGACGGGTCTGGCAAGTACACAACAGTGAAGGCAGCCATAGATGCTGCACCAGCTAGTAGCAGTGGCAGGTATGTGATACACGTGAAGGCAGGTGTATACAATGAACAAGTTGAGATAAAAGCAAAGAATATCATGTTGGTGGGAGATGGTATTGGGAAGACCATTATCACCGGTAGCAAAAGCGTTGGAGGGGGCAGCACAACCTTCGCTTCTGCCACTGTTGGTAAGCAAATACAGTCTTATTTTATTACCATAATATTATTTGCACGTTAAAGTTTTCACACAACCTTTATATTATTTTGAGATGGCTCAATTATTGATTAACAAAGTGTTTAAATTGATTATCAGCTTATGATCAACAAATTACTAGTTCGTTAACCAATTTATACACTTTGTTAACCAATAATTGAGTTATCGTTAAGTAATGTAAAAGTTATATAAAATTTTGATGCACAAGAATCCTTTTACTTATATTTAAATATTCTTTTACGTTTCAAGATCAGGAAGTTATTCAGAATAATATATATATAGAGGGTATATGTTTGTTGCTATACATATTTCTATATATATATAGCAACAAAAGAATATGTGATATATGTTTTTATTTCTTTAATTTAATTAAAAAAACGAATTAAAATTTTATGTGAATATTGTTATTATATTGTTGCATATAAGTGTACTATACGCCAAGTCCGTGACTTCAAAATAATGTTGGGAGTTACTATAAACTACAAACAAAACTGACCACACAAAAAGGTTTTTTAACATCATTTTTATACAGCATCGCTTTTTTAACTCTCAAATTCATAAGTGTACCGAAAGCTAACTCTTACAATTATATTTTTTTATGATTTTGGCAAATAACAATAAATTTACAAACCTGTTAGTGATTAGAATCTAAAAAAATTTATAAGTTGAGTAGGAATGAAGAAAATAACCACGAGATTTAAAAACTGTTTTTAATTTACCTATAGTATGTTTGGAACTATAAGAAATTTTATACAGATTCTTGACATTGTTGTGTGCTTACCATAAATAGTCGACAAAAGACTTTTTGAGTAAGAAATTAAAATAATGCAGAAAAAAGGAGACTAATAATAAACAACAAAATGATACGGAAGCCATTAAGATTTCAAATCTCTTTATATCTTTCTTGAACGACTTGAATTAAAGAAACTTGTATTGTTAGAAGATATCATAATTTAATAAAAGCTTCTTCTCTTCTTGATTTGGGATTGAGGGGTTCGTGGAGTCAAGCTGTGATTCACATAAATGGTTTAAGCTATAATTATCTTAGTTTTTTTTTTCCTGGTAGAATCTCAGATATATTTTCTACATTTTGTATTATAGGTCAAGGAGACATTTTTGGAAATTAAGAAAATATAACGTTACCAAAAATTATTAGCCTCAAATTTAATTTCTGAGTTAATTTACGTGGATGAATTGAATTGGTGGCCTTCAAAAGGAGCACACATAAACTTGTCTTACAAAGCAAGCTAAGGGGTTAAGCTTCTTGTCGAAGTTGTAGGGAGTGGTCGGAATTTGACTTTCAGTAGTCAAAGCTAAACAAGGAGACGTGCTGAGTTTAACATGCAGAAAGCAACAGATAATGAAATCGCATTCATCATCTTTTGTTCCAAATCCAAAGCATGACCCACTTTGATAAAGTCTCATAGTTCCACGTACTAGAGCTAGATGAAAGTAGAATATGAAATCTAGGGTGCTTACCTAATAGAATATAAATTCTCTAGCATTTGGTAATAAGCTGATCAACAATTCAGCAGATGCATGAACTCTATGTGAAGCTGACAAATTAATTAGTAAAGCATTTGGATATATAGGAACATTTGCCATTGGGTTGAATATGAATATAAGCCGGAAAAGAACTTGATTTTAGTGTACATTTTAATATTCTAAATAGCTGGAATTTATAAAAGGAAAGAAATTGATAATCAACTAATTTTCAATTTATTTCTTTTTCAGCTGTTGTCGGGGATGGATTTATTGCTCAAGACATCACATTTAGAAACACTGCTGGAGCAGCAAATCACCAAGCTGTGGCACTACGTTCTGGCTCAGATCTATCAGTGTTTTACAGATGTGGTTTTGAAGGTTATCAGGACACATTATATGTTCATTCAGAGCGGCAATTTTATAGGGAGTGTGACATCTATGGCACAGTTGATTTTATCTTTGGTAACGCTGCAGTGGTTTTGCAAAATTGTAACATTTATGCAAGAAACCCTCCTCAAAAAACCATCACAGTTACTGCTCAAGGTCGAACTGATCCAAACCAAAACACTGGAATTATCATTCACAATTCTAAGGTTACAGGTGCTTCAGGTCTAAACCCAAGCTCCGTTAAGGCATATCTTGGTAGGCCTTGGAAAAAATACTCAAGAACAGTGTTCATGAAAACTTTTCTTGATAGTTTGATAAACCCAGCTGGTTGGATGGAATGGGATGGTAATTTTGCCTTAGATACTTTATACTATGCTGAATATGCAAACACAGGTCCAGGTTCCTCCACTTCAAATCGGGTCACATGGAAGGGTTACCATGTTCTAACTAGTGCATCTCAGGCCTCACCATTTACAGTTGGGAACTTTATTGCAGGTAACTCATGGTTACCGGGCACTGGTGTGCCTTTCACCTCCGGGCTTTAAATTGTATTAAAAGTTTGTACACCTTGTGATTAGTTCTTACTAATAATTCATATTAAATTCTTCGTTCCGTACCAACATATATCATGGTAAGGAAGAAAAATAACTTGGTAGTACGGCCAACAAATAGTGTTGTTATTTATATTATTTATTTTAAAGAGTTGTGGTTCTTGGTGGAATTGTTTTAATTATAGAAATAAAGCTGCAAATTTCATTTGAAGGTGCTGTCATTTCTATGGGACTTATTGTTCTCCATAAGATTAGTCCACCATACGCGTATTATTCAAATGTTAAGAAATTATTATCTTAATTTTATAGAATGAGTTTCATTTTCTTGAGCTGATCTATGTGAGGAGGTTGGATCCTGACTTCGGCTTTCCAATTTTTTTTTTTTATAAGCAAAATATATTAAAGATGAGCACAAGGGGTGCTCCAACCTATTACATCATAGTACACAATTACAGAGACTGGAGGCAACCCAAAGGATTAATGCACAAATCTGAAAAAAACAATCTAGAATTTCTAGCCTCCCTACAGATAAGCCACCCCCAAGATAAAGACTTAATATGAGCAATCGCAGAAGAACAATCAACAGTTGCTCCCTGAAAAATAATGTTGTTCCTTAATAACCACAAAGACCAAACAACTGCAAACCAAATAATATGTCTTACTCTTTTAAACTTCTTCCCTCTAAGAAAAGACAAATGTTGCAAGAAGTGGTTAACACCATCATTATGATAGACACCATCAAACTCCATCCAAGCATAAATAGCAGACCAAACATTATAAGAGAAAGGACACGTGAAAAATAAGTTACTGCAACTCTCACAGTGAGAAAAACAAAAAACACATGAAACGTCATGATCAGAGGAGATTATTCCCCTAAAAGCTAAAGCCTCCCTTGTTGGCAGCCTATCTTGAAACAGCCTCCAAGCAAAAACAATAACTTTGGAAGGTACAACATTCTTCCATAAGATTTGATAAACCTTTGCCAAGTTTGGATTAAGATTAATGGACCTTTGAAGCTTCAAAAGATGTGCATACCCAGATTTCACAGAAAAACCGTTTAAGTTATCTGGAATCCAAATCCAAGAGTTACTCACCTCCTTCTCAGGGGTAGCAGAGGCAAGTAGTATTTCAAGTTCCTTCAAAAGCTCCTCCTCCCACACAAACAAGTGACGTCTCCACCTCCAATTCCAGACCCACCTATCACTACTCCAGTAACCCATTTCAGCAATAGCCAAAGAATTATCCGCAGCCACCTGGAAGAGTCTAGGAAAGCATTCTTCAAAAGGAACCATACCAAGCCACTTATCACTCCAAAAACTGATATTTGCACCAGTCCCAAGCTTACACGAACCGCCTCCGAAAACCAACTAGAATAACTGCCGCTTGCAGTATCCAACCGAATTAAATCCCTCCACCAAATAGAAGATCCACGATTAAGGGAGGAAGCTGGGTCCTGCAAAACACTCTTAACCAGAGAGCCATATTTGTAGGACAAAAAATTGAACCAGATAGCGTTACTATCCGTTAAACAACGCCATTTCCACTTGGATAATAGTGCAATATTAAAAAGCTCAAGATTTTTCACACCTAAACCCCCAAATTCCTTCAATAAACAAACTTTTTCCCAACAGATCCAATTTATTTTTTGATGCTCAGGACCTCCTCCCCATAAAAAATTCCTTTGAATCTTTATAAACACGCTAACAATCTTTTTTGGAACTTTAAAAAAGGAGAAAAAGTATAAAGGCATACTTGTCAAAACTGAGTTAATAAGTGTAACTCTGCAACCCATAGATAAACAATGGCCTTTCCACAAAGAAAGCCTCTTCTTCATAGATTCCATCACTGGAAGCTAAGTAGAACACCTCCTTGGATTGGCTCCCACCGGAATTCCTAGAAACTTGAAAGGGAGAGATCCAATACAACAAGATAGAAAAGTTGAAGCTGCTGCTAAGAAATGATCATCTAAATTTATGCCAAACAAGTTACTTTTGGAGAAGTTCACTCTCAATCCTGAAGATAATTCAAAGCTCCTCAAAATCGTTTTGATACACCATAAATTATCCCACGAGCCCTCACATATCATGATAGTGTCATCTGCAAATTGAAAAATAGGAAAAGAGATTTCTTGGTTTACCATATAACACCTCAACCAACTCGAGTCCACGGCTTTCCAACTTACAATTTGCATATAAAAGTTTGAATGTGACTTACATGTATATTTAATTAATACCAACAGTTTCATGTCTAATGGCTTGGAAGCTTGGTGTTAGTCCAGGTATCAACATTATTGGCCAATTAACAGTGCAAAATTTTGACAATGTCTGGTCAATCTAATTTATAAAGAATTGGTACTTATCTAACTGTGCTCGATCTAATTTTTTATTAGTTATATATAACTTGAGGAGATCTAGCAAGCAAAATACCTAATATAACGTGATTATAACTCCTTTTAAAATACCACGTGGCAGCTTCAGATTCAATTCATTTCATTTAAATTACCACCTATATAGTGACTCTTCTACTATCATTCCTTAAAGAAGGAAATATGTTGAATTTGTTCCATCATTAGTATCCACTTCCTACTACAATTTAATTAAGAGTACATTTTAATTCCATCCACTTCAATTACTAAAGTTATTATAGCATATAATGTACAATGAAATTCGAGAAGTCACTATTGTAACATCCTATTTTTTATAAAATATTTTTGTAAAAAATAAAATTTTAATTTTTTAACTTGATATTTTATTTTGCAATAATTATTACTAAACAAAAAGGAATTAGATAAAAATTAATACAAATTGAAATCATAGAGATTAACTTTCTAAATAAATTGGTAATAGTAAATAATAGAAAATATTATGAAATTAAAAATAAAAATTTATTAAAATAAAATTTAAAATTTAATCTTTGCAATAAAAATTAGACGTATATTTTTGAGTTAAGATAAAATTATTATTATTATAATAAAATATAGAGATATTTATTGAAAAAGTAAAGATATTTAATAGAAGTAATGATTACTTAAAAAAAAAAGGAGGTGCTATGTTGCACCTGGAGAATGGGTGTAACAAACCCATTAACATCACCCATATGACATCATCAAAAGCCACTTGGTTTGGCCTTAAAAACGGGGTGGGAAAACTAAAGATTAGTGAGAAACAAAGTGAAAAAGAGTGAAAGAAGTGAGATGCTCTTAGCCAGAGAGAGAAAACGTAGAAGAAAAGGAGAGAAAGAAAAGAGGAGGAAAGAAGGAGTGAGAGAGAAAAGAGAGGAAAAAAGAAGAAGAAATTTTTTGCAAGAGGTAAGATCTGAATTTACTTTTTAAAAAATAAAATCATGGCTTCTAGTATAATTATATATTTTATTAGTTAATTTATTATTTTAATATTTTGTACATATTATTATTATTGTTAAATTTATTATGCATATGTAATGTTATGAAAACTTGATATTTGCTTAGCTTTGAAATAGTTATGATATTTGACAAAAATTAGAATTATTATAATTTGAATGTTGACTCTTTTATGAGACTAATATAATAAATTAAAATATCACTCAAAGTTTAAGTTAAATAAATATTTTTAATTATATTGGGCAATAAATATATATACTTGATTTACATGGACTTTCTTATATTTACTTTGACTTGAGAGCAATTTTATGACCTTTATTGTAACATTTGCAATAAAATGACTTTTGTGCAATAAATGTACTATCAGGGCCAAGACAAACTATGGACCATGATAATGACCTGACAAAATATGGACCATGATGAGGACCTGATAAAATATGGATTATGATGAGGACCTGACAAACTATGGACTGTGATGTGGACTATTAAGCGAATTATTAAATTGATTTTAAATCATAGCTAGTCCCTTGAAAAATTGACATTTAAATTTAATGATTATAAGTTTTGTGAGGTTTATTTAATTGCCATGATTTATTTATTTGTGATATATTTGTAATTGTATTGCTTATGTTGGTGTGTGATAGTAAGCAAGTGATTCATGAAAAAGTTTGCACCTAATTGTTGAGAGGAAAAGGGATGAATTTCCTTTTATGTTACCTATTTGGTTGGTGTGGGCATGTCTGGCTTTGTTGTCACGATATTAAAGTAACACCAAAGGTAGGATAGATTCCCTATGGAAGTGAAGGTCATCAAGTAAAATGTGAGACAAACAAACATGAAAAGAAAAAGAAAAGTAAATGGTGAATTTCCTATGATGAGGAACTTGCTTGCTGATGTTTGTTGATACTTGTCAATAATTGGTACCAGTTTGCTGAAACTTAAGGAACTTGTTGATGTTAATATATAAGATTGTATTGTATGATTTATTTAGCATCGTTCTGATATATTAGAATTCTGTTGTTCTTGTCATACTTTGATTGCTATGTGATTTTCTGTGTATTTTACACAGCTGAAATTCACAATGTGTTTTTAAATATTTTTATAACTATTCATTTCCTACTGAGAATTTCTAATTCTCAATCTATTCATAGTGTTTTCAGACTAGCACAGGATGCATTATGGTCATCATCATTCAGATCAACTAAGCCTAGATTATTGTTCCAAAGGAGGAGGATATAATTATTAAAAATATGTATATATCTATTTCTAAGAAAAAATTATGACTGGTGTGTGATGTTAATTTGAAAAGTTATAAAAGTGTATTACAACGTTGGGTTGTCATGTATTGATGCTTATTTCCTTTGATATTTTTTATTTTGATTTTAATTTATATCTATATCTTTTTATGGAGTAAATTCATTGATATTATTATTATAGCCATGTTTAGAGATATTATTTTAAGGGGGTTTCATTTTTGGTATCAGAGCGTCGATTTTATTTTGGCACTAGATAGTTATATCTAAGTCTTGAAATTTTGCCCATATTGAGTTTCTGCATGATAATTGCTCCTATTATTTTATATATGCCATATAGAATTATAACTACATTAATCTTGCAATATTGAAACTGATCACCTCAATATTGAATTGTTCATGGTTGTGTAGGGCTATATGACATCAGAACACCAGGAAGTAACAGAGTTCACAAAATGATACTCTGACAGGCATACTAGGAGTCATGAAAGGATTGACTGATGCTGTCAGGGCCCAGACAGAGTCAACCAACCTGATTTTACCACACATGCAGGAAACTCAAGATAGGAACAATAATCACAACCATAATCATCTTGGTGAGGGTAGTGGAAATTCTATCGAAGAAACTCCTATGACCAACCTAAATTATCAAGGTCTGTCAGAATTTAGGAAAGCCAAACTGCCATCTTTTCATGGAGATTATGACCCAGCACTAGTTGAAAAGTGGGTTATGCAACTAAAAAAGTTTTTTATAGTCATAAGAAGCACAAATGCACAAAAGGGAAGGCAGAACACTGGTGGAAAGGTGCTAGGCACTTATTAGAGTCTACAGGAATTGAAATCACCTGAGAGATATTTTTAGCCATATTCTTTGATAAGTACTTCCCTGATAATGTAAAAAATGAAAAGGAGGCAGAATTCGTACAACTCAGACAGGAAAACATGAACATAGGACAATATGTGGCCAAATTTGAAAAGCCTTCCAAATTTTCTTTCTATTTGAAAAACAATCCTGATGGCCATTGGAAGGCCACAAAATTTGAGTGGGGTTTGAGGCTTGAAATAAGGGAGAAGGTGTCTACTTTGGAAATAAAAGATTATGCTACTCTAGTAAACAAATGTAGGATAGCAGAAAAAAGCTATCTAGAAATGGAATTTGAAAGAGAATGTCAAAATTTTATTAAAAGAAAAAGTGTGGCCGAGGCTCAAAAGAAAAATAATTTTAAGAATGAAATAAACCACGAGAAGTGTAAGCAAGTGAAGACTGGCAGACTTCCACCTATATGCAATAATTGTGGGAAATCTCATGGCTCTAGACCTTGCTATACGTGTTTCCAATGCGAAAAACCAAGACATTTTGCCAAGGATTGTACCACCGAGAAGATGGTGAACAACCTTGTACCCAAACAACAGACTAAAGGAAGAGTATTTGCTCTAAGTGGAGAAGAGGCAAATCAATCCCCCAACATGGTTCAAGGTAAATGTTTTCTTAAAAATACTCTTTTAATTACGTTGTTTGATTTAGGAGCTACACACTCCTTTATATCTATTAATTGTGTGAAGAAGTTGAATTTGTCTATAACTTCCTTGTCTTATGATATGTTAATTTCAACTCCCACAAGGGGAAAAGTTTCTACTTCTCAAGCTTATTTTAACAGTCCTATTTTAATTGAAAGAAAAGCTTCCACTCGGAACATTGTTTGTTTATTTTTGATTGGTATTAATATCATAATTGGAATGGACTGGTTTTTTACCCATGATATTATCTTAGACTGTTCCAAAAAACTTGCCTACTTTCCCAATGATCCACCCAAGGAACCAAAATCTGCTAATACTATATTCCTTAATGTCACTCAAGCAGAGAAGTGTCTCTTAGAAGGAGCTCAAGGGTTTCTTCTTTTGTTTTCTTCAAATTCAGAGGTTGGGCAGAAAATAAACAGTATACCTATAGTAAGAATTTCCAGAAGCATTTCCCAAAAAGATAGTGAACCTACCACCTAAATGAGAAGTTGAATTTTCCATTGACTTAGTTTCGAGAACAGGACCTCTATCTTTTGCACCTTATAGAATGTCCACTTTGGAACTAAGTGAACTCAAGAAACAAATAAAAGAACTATTAGCTAAAGGATTTATTAGGCTCAATGTATCACCGTGGGATGTACATGCTCTATTAGTCAAGAAGAAAGGTGGGAGCATGAGGTTATGTGTAGATTATAGGCAACTGAACAAAGTCACAATTAAAAACAAGTATCCACTCCCTAGAATAAATGACTTGTTGGATCAATAGTTAGGAGTCACAATCTTCTCAAAGATAGACTTGAGATCAGGGTATCATCAGATAAGAGTAAAACCAGAAGATGTATCCAAGACAGCCTTTAAGACCAGATATGGGCATTATGAATATCTTGTGATGCCCTTTGGACTTACTAATGCTCCTACAATATTCATGGATTACATGAATAGAATTTTTAGACCCTACCTTGACCAGTTTGTAGTAATCTTTATAAATGACATACTTATATATTCTAAGACTAAGAAAGAGTATGAACAACACCTTAGAATAGTGCTACAAATCCTAAAGGAGAAACAGTTATATGCCAAGTTGAAAAATGTGAATTCTGATTAAGTAAGATTCTTAGGTCATGTGATTACTCAGGGAGGAGTAGTTGTAGATCTTAGTAAAGTTGAAGCAGTAGTTTACTAGGAAAGGCCAAAGACAATTACTGAGATTAAGAGTTTCCTGGGATTGGTCGGATATTATAGAAGATTCATTAAGAGATTCTCCCAACTAATTTTAACTCTGACTAGATTAACTAGAAAGAATCACCCTTTTGAGTAGGATTCAGCTTGTGTAGCAAGTTTTCAGGAGTTAAAGAACAGACTTACCTTTACTCTAGTATTAATAATTCCTTATCCTAGACAAAACTTTGAAGTGTATTGTGATGCTTCTAAGAAGGGTTTGAGATGTGTTTTGATGCAACACGATAGAGTTGTAGCCTATGCATCTAGACAACTTAGACCGTATGAAGAAAATTACCCAACTCATGACTTAGAATTAGCAGCAGTAGTCTTTGCTTTGAAAATTTAGAGGCGTTACCTATATGGAGTCAGATTTGAGGTATATAGTGATCATAAGAGTTTAAAGTATCTTTTTGACTAAAAGGAGTTAAATATGAGACAACGTAGATAAATTGATTTCTTAAAGAATTATGATTTTGAATTAAAATATCATGTTGGTAAAGTCAATGTAGTGGTCGATGCCTTGAACAGGAAATCCTTGCACACGTCCTCGATGGTGATAAGGGAACAAAAGTTGTTAGAAAATTTCAGGAATTTGAAGATTTCAGTGTCCTTGCAACCTCACTGCTTGTATACCAATAAACTAAGAATAAAGTGTGACTTAAGAGATTAAGTAAGACAAGCTCAAGAAAATAATGAGTTTTTACAATCTCTCAAAAGAAAAATTTTAGTAGAACAACTTGAACATTTTCAGGTTGATGAAAAAGGGACTATGACATACGAAAGAAGATTATGTATGCCCAATAATGAAGAATTGAGAAAGAAAATTTTATCTGAGACATATTGCAGTAAGTACACTATGCACCTTGATATAACCAAAATATATCAAGATCTTAGAAAATTATTTTGGTGGAATAAAATAAAAAGAGACATAACTAATTTTGTGACTAAATGTCTGTGAAAATTCAATTTTGACGGAACTCCAAAAAAAATGAAAAAAATGAAAATTAAAAAAAAAATTTAATTAATTCAACTCCACATTCTTAATCTTTTTTCTTAGCTCAAACACACAAGTCCACTTTCACCTAATTAAAAAAAAACAAAACAAAACAAAAAAAATGAAAAAGAAAAAGCAAAATAATAATAATAATAATAATAACAATAACAACGTAAAACTTAGGGATGGCAAGGGCGGAGGGCGGGATTAGTAGCCCCGTCAATCGAATAATTCCGCCTCCGTCCCCGCCTATATCCGTCTTGATGCATGTTTATCTTTTCATGCGGAATCATGTAAACGAAGTATCATGGATATCTACTGATACCCAATAAATTATAAAAAAAAAATCAAAAAATTCAAAAAAATAAAATAAAAAAATAAAAATAAAAAAGTATAATACTATAATTTTTTAAAATTTGTTCAACACAACTTAATTTAAAAATAATGTCAAACACCTAAAATACTTTTAATTTATATAACTTTATAACATTTTAATTTATATAATTAAGTTTTTTAATAATTTTATATAAAATATTTATATAAAATTTTTACAGATGCAAAATAACCCGTTTTTAAACAGGGAATAATACTAAACCCATATTTATATCTGCAGAAAAAAATTTGGTGTACTCAGATACTCGCCCACGTCACACGGTATTACTCATGAATGCAGAAAAATTGTCATCCCTAGTAAAACTCTTACTGCTAGTTTATTTTTCTACTTTTGAAAGGAAACATTTTTTTTTGTTTTCTGGCTCTATGTTCTTTTTCATTTTTTGGCCACGCACTACACAACACCACTACTGCAATGCAGCACACACAATAGAGGGGACAACGTAATTTGCTCCCCACTCACTTTCACCACTACTCTCACTTCCTCACCTGCATTGCTACACACACACCCCCTCACTTTCACGTACACTCACACACACTCACTGCCCAGCATAGCAGAAAGAAAAGAAAGAGATTGAGGGAGAGAGCTTAAGCAAAAAAGGAAGGAAAGGAGGGATAGGCAGAAGCGGAGGCATAAGAGAAGGAGAAGGAGAATTTTCTTTAGCAAGAAACTGATAGAGTGAAGCTGAGTGGAGAAAGAAAGCAGAGGAGTGTGCATAGAGAGGGCAGTAGAGTTTTGGTCTAGTACTCCCTAAAGGTAAGGTTCCCTCTCCATTCTATTATTTTTCAGGCTTTGGGTAGACTCCTTGCTTTCTTTCTTTTTTTTGTCTTATGCTTGAATGATACATTTGTGATTTTGAATGGGTATTTGAGTTTACTTGAGAGCTTCCCTAACACACAGTCAATTGTCTTCTCATTATGCTCATTACTCAAACACGACATCACCATCAACCTTCTACCCACATTCCAAAAACCTGCATACAAGCCTCAAACACTGCAAGTACCCACTACAAACAGAGACTAATTCCAAACAAAATCCTCCCGTGCAATACAGAAATACAGCAACAAACCAACACCAAAACCAAAACCATCCCAGCAACCCTAAACTTCATCCATAGCCATACCTTTGCCAACACCTCCAAGATCAGAAAACAAAACCCAAACACCAAAAACACAAAAACTATTATGCAACAAAATCAGAGAACACCAAACTCCCAAATTCCTCAAGCCAAAAACCACACCCAATTATCAACTTCGCTGCAACAAATCAGAATCTCACCCTTCTATCTTGTAACCCAAATACAATTAATCCATCTCAACCATCCACTCCATCGGTCAACAACCCATACAACCAACCTAATCTTGTAACAGACCCCTCCTAAGCTTCATCATAAACAACACTGTCCCAGAAAACCAACCTCTATCCTTTTGAATCAAACCCACCATTAACAACCCAAAACCATCCACCCTCTTCACCGTCCTCTCCCCCATCTACGAACCCAACCGCCGAAACAGCACCCCTTACCTGGAACCCACGGCGTCGCCAGTCACCACGCCGTCAATGCCGTCCCCTCACGACCCAACCACTCTCCCAACACCGGATCCAGGCACACCACCACGCCACCCCTTCTTCCAGCCACGCTCCCTGCACCGTCAACGCCATCACACCTCCCCTCACCCAAAAAACCAGATCCGGCCACCCAAACAACCCACCACTTCGCACCGCCCCTTCGTCCACCACACCGCCGTAAACCACCAGATCCGCACCCAGCAACCCGTATCGCGTCACCTATGTCCACCGCCCCAGTAGCCGAGCCAGAACCCAGATCCTCCACCACGGGCCGCGCCTTCAAGATTGTGTTACCTTCCGCTGCCGTCGAGGGCTGCCCAACGCGTCAGCACCGATGAGGTGTGCAGTTGCTCCCCCTTCCCTCTGTAATTCGTCAGTCGTCACCTATGTTTTCTGTGGCTTTTCACCTGTTTGCTCTTTCTTTGGTTTGAACGAAAACCAACTTTTGTCAATCTGGTCACTTTTTTTTCTTTCTTTCTTTCTTTTTTTTTTATCATTTATCCCCCTTTTTTTATTCAACTTAATTTTAAATGTTACTGTAGTCTATTGTTTGGATTGTAATTTTTCAAATCAATAATGATATTCTTATATTAAATAATAGATATATATTTTTTTTATATTTTATTTAATATTATTTATTATATATTTTTTATATTTTTTTTTAATTTAATCACATTTTTAAAAAAAAATGTAAATAATCTTATACTCTTTTTAAATATAAGATAAATATTTTCCTTTTTAAATGAGCCAAATTTAAATAAGTTAGTGGGTTAAAAGTTCTCAGGAGTTATGAGTTTAATTTTTTTTTTTTTTTTGGTTTAGTTGGGGTTTCTCTTCTTTTTTTTTAGGTTAAGTTTGTTTCATTGAAAGCTTTTTTTTAATAAAGAAAATAATAAACAAAAAATTAGAAAAATTGTTTTTTTTAGTCACATAACTTAAGCTAAGTTTTGTTAGTGGGTTATGAATTATCTTTATTTTTATCTTTACAAAAAATATATAAAAAAACAACAAAATAATTGAATCGAGCTGAAAAGAAGGAAATAAGATTAACTGAGTTGTGATAGCTTGTTAATCATTTAATTTTTTAGAATTATTTAAATTGTGATAGCTTGCTGATTCGAACCTTTTTCTAAACATAAAAAAAAATCAAATGAATTTTTAGAATAAAAATCTTTTCAAAATTAAAAACAACTAATCCACAATCATTTTTATAAAGAATTACGTGACTTTGAGTTCCTCATTGCACCCGAGGATACGTAGGAGCGGAACTCTTATTCCGTCAAGCCAAAAATTAAAATTTCATAATTTATTAATCTATTTTGTTTATCTTTTAACAAAAAAGATGAAACAAATATATTTTGAGATTATTAATTTTGTGCAACTAATTTAAGGTATCGTCTCTAGACGGGTGTGTTAGGGGTGCTGTGAGATTAAGTTTCTACCTTTCCCTACATATAATCAGCTCCCGAATTCAAACTGGTCCCAAAGACTATTTTTCTTGAGTTTTTCAATTTTTCTTAGTAAAAAATAAAATTGGTGGCGACTCCTAATTTTTTTAATTTAAATTGCTATTTTACTGCAATCCCGATCGCGACAATGTCTAGTTTACTAAAATGTTAAAATAAAACACCAAAAGTCTTATGGATTATTACAGCCATTGAATATCCCTGAATGGAAATGAGATAGTATATCAAGGGATTTTGTGTTAGGATTACCTAGGACTCCATCAGGTTATGATGCAACATAGGTAATTGTTAACAGTTAACTAAGTCTGCTCACATTTTACCTATTAGAATCAGTTGCCCATTGTACAAGTTGGCTCAGGATTACATTCGGGAAGCCTTTCAAGAAGCTTTAGGTACTAAGTTCCATTTTAATACATCTTACACTACAAAAAAAGGGGTTTAAAATAACAGTTATTTGTTGCATATTATGGCAATTTTAACTGTCATTTTTTGCCTCAATGTCGAATTCTAAAACTGAAGTAATTGAACCCGCCATTCGGTATAATACGTCAATTTATACAACGATTTTTACTAATCGCCACGATCTCATCATGTATAAAGCGGCATTTCATTTTTGAATAATACGACAACTCATGACTGCTGTAATTCACCAAAAAATACAGTTTAGTTGTATATAAAATGGCGGTTTGAACCGCCATAATTTACCTAAAATTACTGTATAAAATAACTATTTGAACCACAGTAATTTACCTAAAATTTACAGTATAAAATAACAATTTGAACCGCCATAATTTACCTAAAGATTATGGTATACAACGACAATTTGAACCGTCGTAATTTGTATTACAATACAACTACCATAATTTTTTAAAATTTTTTTCTTTATTCTTCATACCACTATTGCACATTTTTTACAATAATTATAAATTTCTTATTCGTCAAAACCCACAAATATAAATATAATAATTTTGCTTAATGAAATATAAAAGGAAATACTCATTAATTTAATTAACCAAGTATCCAATTTAACATGAGTACATTAAGTCAATAATTACAAATTATAAGTCATCAAAATTTTGAGAAATAACATCCTAAATAGTAACATGAGTACACAAGTCAAATAACTTTAAATTATAGATAAGTCTTACAAGTTTTGAGAAATAACATCGTAAATAATAATTCATTTGGCAACAATTAGTAAATTATTTAATGAGGACTCAAAATATCCACTGATTGTTGAGTGTTACTTCCATCTCGTGATCTTCTTGGGTCATTAGGTGATAGATACTCACTACCTTCATCTGATACCTACAAGAAGGACACAATTATGCTTAAGATTCTCCAAACACATATATGGTTGTTATATTATTAAAATATTTAATTTTTACAATAATTATCTCAAAAATCACAAATATAATAATATACATAAATATATTTATTATAACTTAATATTAATTATGCATAATTATATGAACAAAAAATAAAAAATGTGTTAGTACATGTCAATCTGCTAGTAATTATAAAGAAACTCTTGTCACCACTCACTACCAACAAATCATATATATCAATTAATTAATTATTACTACCATTTCACGTGTACTAAATATTATACCATAATACCATGTATTTTAAATTTATAAAAAAATTATATTGCTAATAGCATTAAAAATGTGAGCATTTATTCTATTTTTAACTAATTATAATTATAGGGTAAAATATGAACCAAATTTCAAATTTTAAAAGGCATCATGTCTATTTCTTCAAGGACAATCAAATTATGTGCATTTCAACCAAAATTTTAGGCAGCAGACCCCTTATATCCCATGTGTTCCATTACATACGGTATGTTTTTATCAGTTTCCACTTAAATCAGGAATATTGCCCGCACCCTTTAAAATAGAGGTAATAACTTTAATTACCTGATAAATCTCATCAGCTTGTAGGCGAGATTTACCACCTTTAAAGAAGAAACAAACCTCCTTTTGTACCTTAATCCTGCTATAACTAGGCTCCTTTGTCATCCCTGATTCCTTCATTAATGTAGCCCTAACCTCCTCAACATTGTCCCACAACCCCACTAACAACCCCATTAACATTATGTACAGGGATTCTACAAAGTGTGAGTGACAGATCTAACCATAAACATCTGAGATACAAATATTAATATAAATTAGAATCAGACTTCTATCAATATACTCATCACTCTGTTACCTAAGAATGTTATGGATCAAACAAGAAACATAGGAGATAAAAGCACATATATTAGACAACTAGGTGTGAAAGAAACAATAGACAAGGAAATGACTCGTGGAGAAGTAGAAAGAAAAGGATTCAAACACATTCATTCGACAACTAGGCTCAAGAAAGAGATAACATGTAACTTCCCACATCCCCCTTTTTGCATTAGTCAACCATAGTCAGATTAAGAGTGCAGATTTAACCACACATGCAAAACCACAGAGAGCTACTGTACATCACATCACTTGAACTCAATGAATTCAAATAATGTAAAATTTTACCTATTTTAGCTAATTAAAGTAGCATGTAATACTCCAGCCACAAATCTTAAACTGACAGAAAATAGATTATAACTACAACAGGCCAAACAGCACAGGGTATGATATTGGTTAAGAGTCACCAGATCAAAAGTGAATAAGGTATACAACTACAAATATCCAACTTCATAGTGTTTTCACAATGGTATACATAATTTTAACTATGAGTTGCATCCATAGTAATCAAATATTTAATCAAATTTAAAAATTTAATTCACGGTTTTTTAAAATACAAAGAGCACTTTTTACAATCCACTTGCTGAGTACGTACAGTTACTAATCCTTTCGCACTATATATATCTATAAAAAGAGAGAGAGAGAGAGAGAGAGAGAGAGAGAGCTTACATATGTTTGCATATCATCTTACCAAATTGGGCTATACACTTAGTCATAAGCCACAGCAGACACTGATTAGTCTTTGGGTATCATGGAAAAAGAAGCACTATTTTCAAACATAGGATGTGGAAAAAAATGGTAAAGAACGGGGTAGGTTGGTGCACAGGTCGCAATCAATCAAGGATATAAACAATGATATAATAATTAATCTTCCATATGCTTCTTTACCATGATCAATCATATTATATCAGAGAAAATTATAGGGGCAGTGTGCCCACTTGAGCTGAAAAGATAGAATTCAGGTCACAGACACCCCAAGAAAAAAAAAAGCATTAAGAATAAAATTCAGTTTCAGGACATGCATAATTCTTAGCTTTGCATGTTATGACTCAAAAAGGATTTGCCTCTTACAAGTGAATGGAAGAAAGGATGTGGGAGTAGAGGGTGATTCTCTTTATATTTATTTTTTATTATAACTTAAATGCAGAAACAACTCTATCCTTCCTAGTTCCTACTGTTTATACTTCTACTGCACTGGAGAACTTGGAAGTTCTTCATCCTTTAAACCATATAGGGTAGGCTTTGCATCTTATCATTGATGCTCTGGTTAATTGATGAGGTTTTTTATTCATCCTTTAGTTTTTTGCTAAATTATTACTCCAATTCTGCCCAATGTATGAAAAAGACATGAAAAGTCATGAAAAAGTAGACAGAAAATGAGAGAAGGAGATGATGATAATGAATTAAATTTTTCCATAACAGAAATAAACTTACAAGTAAATTTGATGTACAATAGAGAATTTCATGGTGGGTAAACTCACTACCATTTCCAGTCAGCTGCTAACACTCAATGATAACCATATTTCCTGAGATTAAGACTACATATGAATAGCATTGAATCACCTTGAATACTGTTGACTAAAATAGCCCCATAATATATTTTGTGCAGGTCAGGCTAAAGAGGTACATGGAAAATTGGAAATGAATGCCCATAATGGATCAATGTATTACTGTTACATATCAGTATATCTTCTTCTTCTTTTTCTTCTTTTTAATTTTAAATCCTTCCTTTTTAGCCAGACAATGGATAATCCGTATCTCACAATTTTCATTCACAAAATGCCAGCTTCCAGAAGTTATTAAATGCAAATAATTAAGGAGCCCCGAGCTGATGAGTTTCCAAGATTAACCACTTCAACTTAAATGGAAAAGTGGAGCAGGACACAATTATTTGATAATATATGTTTTTCTCAAGTAGTGGAACAAAAAAAGTGAATAAGAAAATCTAGAGACAGTACATCTACAACAGTCAACTCAACACAGAACCACTCAGGTTTTTCATTCAACAGTTTGCATGCAGTTACTCAAATAAAATACCTTAGATTATGATATGATTAGAACCAACCATACCTCAGTCTCAATCATCAAATTCACACAAACCGAAAGCACAAGATGATGGATTACCTTTCATGCCAGTGCTCAAACCTTGCTAGTCTCAGATTACTGAAAACCTTGTGTGCCAGTGCTCAAACCTTGCTGGTCTCAATAGCTCGCTCTTGCTGTCTCTGTGTTGCGCACTGCTCTCTTCCTTCTACGCGAGTGACTGAGGTCAAAGAGCTAGGTAGGTGGGTCAGAGAGCAATAGAGAAAGTGAGGGAAGATGAAAAATGTTAGGGAAAAAAGAGGGAACGTTTGCGGGAGAGAGAAAGTGAGGGAAGATGAAAACAACAAAAAGGAGGTAAATTATTTAATATTTTTATTAAAATTAAAAAATGGTAGTTTTAAATTGTCATTTTATGAATCAAACCATCGTTTTATAAATTTAAATTATGTCAGTCTTAAAACGGTTGTATTATACTATATATTATGATGGTTTTTTAGAACTGCTGTATTAAAATCGCCATAAATTACTTGTTTTTTTGTAGTGTTACCACTCTAAGATAGATGGTCAAACTGAAAGAACCATTCAGATCTTGAAAGATATGCTTAGAGTCTATGTGTTAGAATTTCAAGAAAGTTGGAATACTCATCTACCATTAATAGAATTTGCCTATAACAATAGTTATCATTCTAACATAAAAATGACATCATTTGAAGCTCTATATGGTAGAAAGTATAGATCACATTTGTGTTGTTTAGAAACGGGGGAGAAGAGCTTGTTAGGACCTAATATAGTGCAGCAAACCACAAAAAAAATCAAATTTATCAAAGAAAAATTACTTGCTGCTCAGAGTAAACAAAAAAGTTATGTTGATCAAAGAAGAAGATCTTTGGAATTTGAAGAAGATGAACATGTTTTTCTCAGAATCACTCCTACTACTGGGATTAACAGAACCCTTAAAATCAAAAAGTTGAATTCCAGATTCATTGGTTCCCTTCAAATTTTTAAAAAAGTAGAACATGTTGCCTATCAAATTACACTTCCCCCAAATCTTTTAAATCTTCATGATGCCTTTCATGTATTCCAGCTCACAAAATACTATTTTGAACTTTCACACTCATAGAATATGAAACAATGCAAGTAAGAGATGATATAACTTATGGCACAAAACCAGTACGAATCATGGATAGATCTGTCAAACATTTGAGAGAAAAAGAAATTCTTTTAGTTAAAGTGATTTGGGAAGGACAGTCACCAGAAGAGGCAACATGGGAATTAAAAGATGACATCCAAAAGTCCTATCCAGAATCATTTCAATTAGGTTGGTGAATTTTGGAGACAAAATTCCTAAAAGGAGGGAAAAAATGTAACATCTTATTTTTCATAAAATATTCTTGTGAAGAATAAAAATTTAATTTCTTTAACTTGAATATTTTATTTTGCAATAATTATTACTAAATAAAAAGGATTAGATAAAAATTTATATGAATTGAAATCATAGAGATTAACTTTCTAGATAAATTGGTAATAGTAAATAATAGGAAAAAATTATGAAATTAAAAATAAGAATTTATAAAAATAAAATTTAACATTTAATATTTGCAATAAAAATTAAAAGTATTTTTTGAGTTATGATAAAATATTATTATTATAATAAAATATAGAGATATTTATTGAAAAAGTAAATATATTTAGTAGAAGTAATGACTACTTAAATAAATAAAAAAAAAGAGGTGCTACGTTGCACCTGGAGAATAAGTGCAACAAACCCATTAACATCACTCACAAAACATCATCAAAAGTAAAGTAAAAAACAAAGTGAAAAAGAGTGAAAGAAGTGAGGTGTTGTCAGTCAGAGAGAGAAAACGTAGAAGAGAAGGAGAGAAAAAAAAGAGAATGAGGAAAGAAGGAGTGAGAGAGAAAAGAGAAGAAAAAATAAGAAAGGAATTTCTGCAAGAAGTAGGATCTGAACTCTTTTTTTTTTAAATAAAACCATGACTTTCAATATAATTATATATTTTATTAGTTAATTTATTATTTTAATATTTTGTACATATTGTTATTCTTGTTAAATTTATTATGTACATATAATGTTATAAAAACTTGATATTTGCTTAGCTTTGAAATAGTTATGATATTTGACAAAATTTAGAATTATTATAATTTGAATGTTGACTCTTTTATGGGACCAAAGATAATAAATTAAAATATCACTCAAGACTTAAGTTAAATAAATATTTTTAATTATATTGGATAATAAATATATGTACTTGATTTACATGGACTTTTTTATATTTACTTTAGCTTGAGAGCAATTTTATGACTTTTATTATGACCTTTGCAATAAAAAGACTTTTGTACAATTAATACACTATCAGGACTAGGACAAACTATGCACTATGATGAGGACCTGACAAAATATGAATCATGATAATGACCTGACAAAATATGGACTATGATGAGGACCTGACAAATTATGAATTGTGATGTGGACTATTAAGAGAATTATTAAATTAATTTTAAATTATAGTTAGTCTCTTAAAGAATTGACATTTAAATTTAATGATTCTAAGTTTTGTGAGATTTATTTAATTGCCATGATTTATTTATTTGTGATATATTGGTAGTTGTATTGCTTATGTTTGTGTGTGATAGCAAGCAAGTGATTCATGAAAAAGTTTACACTTAACCGTTGAGAGACAGAGGGATTGATTTCCTTTTATGTTACCTATCTGGTTAATATGTGTATGTCTGACTTTGTTGTCACAATGTTAAAATAACACCAGAGGTAGGGTAGATTCCCTATGGAAGTGAAGGCCTTCGAGTAAAATGTGAGACAAGCAGACATGAAAAGAAAAAGAAAAGTAAAGGGTGAACTCCCTGTGATGAGGAACTTGCTTGTTGATGTTTGCTAATACCTGTCGACAATTGGTACCAGTTTGCTGAAATTTAAGGAATTTGCTGATATTAATATATAAGGTTGTATTATATGATTTATTTAACATTCGTTCTATTATGTTGGAATTCTGTTATTCTTATCATACTTTGTTTGCTATGTGATTTTTTGTGTATTTTACACATTTGAAATTCATCATGTATTTTCAAATATTTTTATAACTGTTCATTTCCTATTGAGAATTTTTAATTCTTACTCTATTAAGGAGAGACTACATTATCGCCCTATCTTCTGCTGCCACCATTACCCATTCATTTAACTTTCTGCATTAAACTTCTTGTTTAGTCTCTTTATTTCTTTACTTTTCAAAGCTTTCCTTTCCGAACTTTTGTTTATTTCTTTAAACGTGCATTAAAGCTTCTTTTATTTTAAGTTAATTTTCAAAACCTACGAGATTACCACATAACTCTGAACCTATATTTGTTTGATAAATAATTATTTGTTTGTTGGAATTTCTTTTGACCCAATCGAAATAAAAGACCAAAAATTTGTAAGCCTGAATCAGTTACATTAAAATAATGTATTGGTTTCATTGACCAAAATTCTGCTTAAACAAATTGGCACGCCCAGTGGAACAAGTTCATAGTAACTCGTAGTGTCACAAGAAATGGTTTTATGCGCTTAAGAAGTGGAAGATTTATCTACTGATCTTCTCAAAATACGCAAACCATGAGTAATGTAAGTAGCCAGGCGTCGGATATACCTTCGACAGTTGTTACTGTGCTACCCTCGACATTCGCTAGTACTGGTCTGGTGGATGAAGCTATAACAACTGGTGCTCTCCAGAGTAATCCAGTAGTAGAACAGGTGTTGCCTAGAATGACTCAGCCATTGCTGAGTCAGCCAAGTAACCAAAGCATAATAAATTCAAATTCAAGGTTTGTGTCCCAATATGGGTTGCCACCTAATTATGTTCCCCCTATGATGGCACAAATGAGACTTGGCTCCACTTTGGCCAATACTGTCGGCCAATCAATGGCTTCACAAGGCCAACCACAGATAAGTTCGGCCTTAGCAAGTTTTAATGGCCAGGGAATAGGGGTGGCAGGTACAAGCAATCCAACTCTCTTTCGACAAGAGAGATTGAATTTGGGACCAGTTTTCCCAAATATATCGAGAGACAACCCAAAAGTATAACAGGGCCTACCATGAATTCTTTGACCAGCTTTTGACAACAAATGGACGAAAGCAACCATGAAATGGTGCATATGTTTACTCGGCAAATGGGTGCTATAATTATGCTAATCATGGAAAATACAAATAATGTTTACACTGCGTTGGCCCAGCAAATGATAAGGCTAAATTAAGCCTTGGGAATAGGCGAATTGGCCAATGAAAATGCTCAAAGAACCCATCCTGGGGTGAATAGAAAAATAGTTACATCTCATACAAATGTAGGACAAAATCAATAAAACTTAAATCAACCTAGGCAAAATGATCAGCCATGTTTGGAATATGGTAATGTCCATATGCTCCGTCGAGGTGATGAAGATCAAATGGCTAGAAATGATGTAAGCATGAGATTGTTTCGACAGAATCTTAGGGGGGGCACCAAGTAGCTGAACAAAATGTAAATCAAGTAGTGGAACAAGTGCTGAATAGGTTCGGGTTTAATGTTGGATATGCCAACTAACCCTATTTTGTTTCAGCATTTCCTGAATGGGTGCAACAAGTAGAGTTGCCCAGAGGAATTAAAATTCCTAAACTTTCTAAGTTTGCAGGAGAGAATGGGGAATCGATCGTTGAACATGTTGCATGGTATACGATAGAATTGGGGGAGTTAGCCACTATTAAAGACCTTAAAATGAGATTCTTCCTAAGTTCCCTTACAAAAAATACTTTTTCCTGGTTCTCGACATTAAGACCAAACTCAGTCCATTCCTGGGCTTAGTTGGAAAGAAGTTTTCATGATCAATTCTTTAGAGGAGATTTGAAGGTGGGACTTATAGATCTCTTCAATATCAAAAGAATGTACAATGAAACTGTGGATGACTATCTTGCTAGGTTTCGACAAATGAGGAGTAGATGTTTTACTCCTATACCTGAAGTCGAAATAGTAAAGATTGCCGCAAGAGGCTTAGATTATTACATAATGAAGAAATTAGTGAATCAACATTTAGTTGATCTTGCCCAACTAAGTGAAAATGTTAGACAAATAGAGTAACTAAATGTTGAAAAGATTCAAAAGCAAAAAAGATTCTTTAAAAGAGAGAAAGTGGCATTTGTCGGATTAAGTGAATCTAACGATGAAACTGAAGATAGTAATGATGAATTTGAAGTTAATATTGCTAAACTTCAGAATGGTCCCCCTTATGTTTGTCAGGCTCTATAGCCGACAAGAAATAAGGAGAAAATGAGTTATATCAAAAGAAAAACTTATACATTTGATGTAACAAAAGCCGTCAAAATCTTTGATTTGTTACTACAAGATAAACATATTAAGTTGTCGGAAGGTCATAGGTTGTTAAAACTTGATGAAATAAAAGACCAAAAATATTGTAAGTTTCATAATAATTTTGGTCATGTTACTAATGAATGTATTTGTTTCAGAGACATAATCCAGAAAACAATAATGGATGGGTATTTGAAGTTTGCTGACAAGCCTAAAGCGGATATGAAGGTTGATACAGATTCGTTTCAGGCTAGAGTATCTTGTGTTGATCAGCAGGTTCCTTTGAATGTTGAGATACTCAACATAAGGGATTTGCAAGGGTTCGACGTCAAAACAGAGGATGCACTCAACATCTATCCGAATCCAAAAGAATCTCTTGAAGCATTTCTTGAGAGAAAGAAAGAAAGCGTAAAGGTAAGATTATGCCTAAGGTGTAATGCAGTTTATGACGAAATTACTGTAAAGAAAGCTGCTAAAGGACAGTTGAGTAACCCACAGGGTAAGAAGAAGGTTTTCGACAAGAAAACTTAGAGACCACAAAAGCCTTTTCATGCTCTAAGGCCAAGGCCAGTCTATACGCCTAGGTCTAACATGCATGGTTGGTTAGTGGAACCATATGAGTCTGTGGGGAGCAGAGGTTATGTCAGGCCAGTTAAGACCAGAGTGCCACCTGCCAATGTTGCCGTGGATAGGTGGGTAAAAAATTCTGCAATGGCAAGTCACACATATTTTCGACGAAATGTGGCTGCTAGGAAGAATAAATTTCAAAGGGATCAACCTTTTTGGAATGAAGATTACAAAAATGGTAGAATCGATCAAGGTAAAACTATGACTGGCCAGGATGTAGCAAGGCCGTCAAAGTCTCTTCCAATGTCAAAAAGTAAGAAAAAGAGACTGCAGAGATTAAGACAAGCATAAAAGAAGAGGGACATGGCTGAAGGATTAGCGATCAAGGAACAACCCATAGAAATAGTTTGTCTGATGGTCAAAAACAAGCCAGTACCAAATCAGAATCAGAATATAGATAGTAGGAAGTTAAAAAGTATTGTTACAAAAGAATTCATAGATACAGGGAGATCATTTCCAAAGGAGCCGACAACAAATGCAGTTAGACAGTTTGACATGGATGATAAGCTTCGACAAGAAAAGTTGGCAGAGATAAAAAAAAAAGGGTAAGCAAGTTCAAAGGCCTATTCTAAACAAAACCAAGGGGAAATGGCTGATTGGATTGATAGCAGTAGAAAAATAGGCAAGGAAAAATAATTTACTAGTCAAGAAAGATAAGGAAATGGTCAGGTCAAAAGAAGAAATCAGAAAAGTCCTAGAGGATCCTGACTAAGATGTTGAGTGGAGGAAGAAAGTACTTGACATAAATAAAGAAAGAGAAAGATTGGCAAAGCCTGATTGCCAAGATATGGACTTGATATGACTGATGAAGTTATTGAGGCCTTAAATGATCTAGAAGATCTTTTAGGCCTTGGTGTGTTGGGAATTGCGGATACATCACACAGCAAAAAAATAGGATTCCCACCAAGGATCCATGCGAAAAGTCATAATCCGAGTTTTAAAATAATTTACCTCTTGAAACATGATCAAAAGGAAGTGACATGAATCACCAACACCGTAATAGAAATGATGTCTCTGCGGTATCCACATGAACAGACTCACGAACGTCCAATGTCCGCAAAGAGAAGCCTCACGTCTCTTACACAGTGCTAGCTGCGAAGAGTAGAGAAGAAACTTGTCGCTCTCTCACTCACTTTTCTGTAGGTGTGGCTAGGGTTCTGTAATATGTGTGTCTTAGCAGCCCCTTAGCAGTACTATTTATAATAGTGACTGCCTTAAGTGAGTGTGAGTAGTAGCAAGGTAAGCTGTGTAACCCTAGACTTATCTGTTATGAGTCTGGCCCATATTTGAATCTGAGTCCAACTAGGATTTATTGCTCCAATTTTAGTCTGCTCTATGTGTGTGACCGTGCAGGTTCTCTTTATGTTGGCAGTAATATTAAAATCCCATTTTAATATTACAAGCAGTGAGTGGTATCTAGTAACACATCGCTGCTACCCAAGTAATAAGAATGTCAGTGATTTGACATAACCTTTCCGTGATCAATGTTTCCGTGACGTTTAGTCCCTTTGTCAAGATATCTAGATTGAACACAAGGCATGGAATGCGTCACCCTTATATAGTCCAATCATTCATTTCTTGATACTCGAGTAGACTTTGTAACAACAAATGAAATTAATATCTCATATTGACTCATTTGAGCATGGCCATGCATTTCGCAGTCTCACTCAATCAGGGGCCCCGAAGATATCGCTCCTGTTACGTAAGAGTGACAAATTCTATCTAGGTCACTCACATCCCTCTGCATGATTCGCGGTATGTCCAATAACTAACTTTATAATCACCTTGTTACAGATGACGTTTGATGGTATCAAAACACACAACTCCTCATGTAGGAATTGTAGTGATTTCAGGTCAAAGGACCACAGACATCATTGTCACTATGAGAATCGCTTATGATACTCACGTAACGATCCATGTAGCATTCTCATGGTGGGTCAGTCCAGTACATAATTACTCTAATATGTACCCATGTGAAGACTTGATATCTCATATCCAAGACCCGTGAGATATGGTCATCAGTCTATGCACATACTAGTCTCAATGCATTATTGTTGTCCTAGTTAACAATAATACTTGATTAGGGACATTTAAGAATAGTATTCTAACTAAAAGGATTTCACGATCAAGTCATCCACTTGATGTCCTATGGCATTACACTTATTATTTTAAGGACTTTATTATGTTTATTAAAAAGAACACAATAAATAAAACATCTCATATATTAAAATAGCATAATAGAATGTATGTAAATACAGACAAATGTATTAGCCTCTAGGACATACACCAACATGGTGATGATGAGCAATTCGACATGGACATCAACTTGGATGAAAATTTGGAAGACATCCTAACAGCTATGGATAATAACTTGCCGTCGGAAGATTACTTCAGGATTAGAAGATATAGAAGTGATGAAGAGCCATCTGACGAGGAAGAATTCTTGAAGTCAATAAGTGTAAATTTAATTTCAGTGTTGCCTGCAGAATTCAAAGGATATCATGAGATTGAATACACCGGGAAAAATGAAGAAGATCTGGTTGACCTGGATGATCACTGGATTCTTTTTAAGGACAACATGGTAACGGTGTTCGATAACACAACATAGCTTGAGAAATCGACAGAAGAGCAGAAGGCTCATCTACGACCGTTACACGTCAAGGCTCTATTAGAAGGAAAGCCTACCAATAGAGTTTTGATAGACCGGGGGACAGCTGTCAATTTGATCCCAAGGGCAATGCTCAACAAACTTGGGAAAGATGAGTCTGATTTGATATCGACCAACATGATTGTCATTAACTTCAGTGGTAAAACCTCCCCGTCAGATAGAGTAGTGATACTGAAGGTACAAGTTGGATCTATTGCAAGGCCGACGTTGTTCATGGTTATTCCAATGAAATCAAGTTACAATCTTTTGCTAGGAAGAGACTGGATACATGCTGTCGGGGCAATACCATCGACGGTTCATCAAAAGCTTATTCTTTGGAATAAATATGATCAAGTAGAAATAATAGAGGCAGATAATAGCCCCTATTATCTACAACAACTTCATATCAATTTTAAAATATATGCTTCAAATGTCAAGTCAGTCTCAGTAAATGATGGAGTCATTAACAAAGAGGTACTTGAAGTTTGCTTGATGGACCAGTTTGGCATTCGACTGGTGAAGAAGGCTGAAGGAGATCGGCCAAGCACTAGTTATGAGTGTTAAGGATTTATCAAAAAGACTGTTGGCCTATTTGGCTGACAGAGCAGTATACATTGCTGAAAGTATGCTGTCATATTGTGTAATCGATGATGGTCCTTTAGGTTTTGAAAAAGGACTTTATGAAAAGCAAAGTGTGGAAGTAGAAGATCCTTTGAAAGAAATAAACTTGGGCATTGAAATAGACAAGAGGCCTATATTTGTGAGTTCGTTTCTGCCAAAAGAGCTCAAAGAAAAGCTTGTCAAATTAATTATGGAATATAAAGATTGTTTTACCTGGGATTATGATGAAATGCCTGGATTGAGTAGAGATCTTGTCGAGCATAGATTGCCTTTGAAAGAAGGATGCAGACCTGTCAAGCAAGCCAACAGGAGATTTGCACCTGAGGTGATTTTAAAGATAAAAGAAGAGGTCGAAAGATTGCTCAAAGCCAAATTCATCAGAACAACCAAGTATATTGAATGGCTTTCTAATATTGTTCTTGTAATTAAGAAAAATGGCAAGTTAAGAATATATGTAGATTTTAGAAATTAATTTGAACACTGCTACACCTAAAGATGAGTATCCTATGCCAATTGCGGACATGTTAGTTGATGCCACATCTGGACATGAATTGTTAAGTTTTATGGATGGTCATGCAGGTTATAATCAAATTTTTATAGCCGAGGAGGACGTGTCGAAAACTGCCTTCAGATGTCCAGGAGCCATTGGGACATATGAATGGGTAGTCATGTCTTTCGGTTTAAAAAATGCAGGAACCACCTATCAGAGAGCAATAAATACAATTTTCCATGATGTCATTAGAAAAATTATGGAAGTTTACATAGACGATGTCATTGTTAAGTCGAAAAAAAAGGAGAGCCATCTGACAAACTTAAGGCAAGCATTCGATAGGATGAGGAAGCATAGCCTTAAGATGAATCCAGAAAAATGGGATTTTGGAGTGTCGACTGCTAAATTCTTGGGTTTTTTAGTCCATTAAAAAGGTATTAAGGTGGACAGGAATAAAGCCAAGGCAGCTTTGGAGGCCGCACCACTGACGAACAAAAAGGAATTACAATCTTTTTTAGGGAAAGTGAATTTCCTAAGAAGATTCATATCCAATTTGTCGGGAAGAATCAAAGTTTTTGCTCCATTGATCAAGTTGAAGGCAGAACAAGACTTTGTGTGGGAATCTTGCCACCAAGAAGCCGTCGACCAGATAAAGCAGTATTTAACAAATCCACCAGTCATGATGCCTCCAGTGCCTCGAAGACCATTGAAGTTATATATATCAACATCAAAAGAAACCATCGGAAGTATGCTGGCTCAAGAAGATGAAAATGGCATCGAGAGAGCTGTGTATTATCTTAGTCGAGTTTTAAATGATGTTAAGAGGAGATATAGTGCAATAGAGAAACTTTGTTTAGCATTGTATTTCTCATGTACTAAACTCAAATACTATATGATGTCTTGTAATGTATTGGTTATGTCGAAAACTGATATAATAAAATATATGTTATCAAAATCAGTGTTAAATGGATGTATTGGAAAATGGACCATTGCATTGTCAAAATTTTCTTTAAACTATGTTCCAATGAAAGCTGTGAAAGGCCAAACAATTGCTGATTTCCTGGCCGACCATACTTGTTTGGATTTGGATAACATAAATGTTGTCAGTTTGAAACCTTGGTGTTTATATTTTGATGGATCAAGACATCAAAATGGAATTGGAGTGGCGATTTTAATTGTTTCTCCTCAAGGTACTCCAACTAAGTTCATGTTTGAACTTAAGTATACTTGTTCCAACAATGAGGCTGAATATGAAGTCTTAATTGTCGGATTAGAAATATTAGTAGAAATGAAAGCACATAGGATGCATATTTTTGGTGATTCACAGTTGGTCATTAAGCAACTTGCCCAAGAATATAAATGTGTCAGTGAAAATCTGACAAAATATTATGTTGTGGCAAGTAAGCTAATGAAGAAGTTCGACGAAGTAACTGTCGAGTACATTTCCAGAAGTTTAAATGAAGAAGCTAATGAATTAGTGCAACTAGCCTCTGGGTATAGAATTTCGTCCAAGGTTCTTACAAATCTAATGGAAATAAGGGAACTCTTATATCTATTAGAAGAAAGAGATATACTACAAAATAATATTTCGACGATTAATGATTGGAGACAACCAATACTAAGTTATTTGGAAAATCCAAGTCAAGATGTGGATAAAAAGATCAAGTACAGAGTGTCGAAATTTGTAGTATTAGGAGGAGCCTTGTATAGAAAGTCTATCAATGGAAATTTAGAGGTTTGCTTGAGTGAAGCAGAGGCTTATATTGCCTTGGCAGAAGTCCACGAAGGAATTTGTGGAGCTCATCAGGCAAGTGAAAATATGAAATGGGTCCTTCAACGTCAAAGATATTATTGGCCTACACTGGTTAGGGATTGTATAATGTTTGCCAAGTCTTGTGAAGAATGTCAAAGACATGGCCATATACAAAATATTCCTGCTAGTGAGTTACATTCTATAATTAAACATTGGCCTTTCAGAGGGTGGGCTTTGGATTTAATTGGCCAAATTCATCCTGCCTCGTTGAAAGGACACAAATATATTCTAGTAGGAGTTGATTACTTTACCAAATAGGTAGAGGTTGTAGCCTTGAATGATGTAACCCAGCAGGATGTGATTGACTTTATTGAAGATAATATAGTTTGTCGATTTGGAATACCGCAAACTTTGACAACCGACCAAGGATCAGTATTCATTGAAAAGAAAGTTGTCGAATATGCCAGTTCAAGAAAAATTAAAATGCTCACATCGACACCATATTATGCCTAGGCAAATGGCTAGGTAGAGGCCATGAATAAAATAATCATAAGTTTGATTAAAAAGCGTATTAGTCGACAGCCTAGGAATTGACATAATACCCTTAATCAAGTACTATGGGCGTATAGAAATTCACCAAGAGAAGCAACGGGCACATCACCATACAAGTTGGTATATGGTCATGATGCAGTATTGCTCGTCAAAATTAACCTTCAATCAGTTCATATTAAAAAACAAGACTAGTTACCAGTTGAACACTACTGGAACTTAATGTTTGATGAGTTAAATGAATTGAGTGATGAAAGATTAATTACCTTAGAAAATTTGATTGGACAAAAGGAAAGACTTGCTAAATTTTAAGATAGTCATATTAAATACAAGTCTTTTAAGGTCAATGACTTAGTTTGGAAGGTGATTTTGCCCATGGATAGAAATTGTCGAGAATGTGGGAAATGGTCCCTAAAGTGGGAAGGACTAT
Source organism: Ormosia semicastrata (assembly GCA_029884595.1). NCBI lineage: Eukaryota > Viridiplantae > Streptophyta > Magnoliopsida > Fabales > Fabaceae > Ormosia > Ormosia semicastrata. Next base: position 1,305,893 of record JAQQTO010000022.1, on the reverse strand, counting down.
TTAAAGTGACTCAAGTATTTTTAGAAAATGCTTATGCACTTGTCGAAATTAATTCTGATTTAAGAATTAAGTCGATTAATGGCAAATATTTGAAGCCATATAGACCGACAATGTGTAAAGTAAAAATTGACAAAGAATGAAGAAAAAAAAATTTCATTTGAAAGGACTTTGATTAAAAGGTTGGATTAAAATTTATCTTCCTCCTGTCAGTGTCGAAAGAAAAATTTTGGAGGGCATCTGTTGGGGGTGAAAATAAACAATTTAGCTATTCGACGGCTAGATGATGATGTTGGAAGAATCTTCTAAGTGTTGAGCCGATGGAAGTGCTGAATGGTTGGAAGACCCAATGCAGCCACTAGATATTGATGTTGGACGAGTAGTTAATCCAACAAAAGGGTTGCATTTCCAAAAGTTGGTTCTGTCGGGAAATTGGGAAATATTAGTGGCATAACTGCCATGTACATGTCAAAATCCTAGGATGTCAGTTATTTTTGTAATTTGTCTATAAATATCAGTATTCACAATGTAAAAAAGGAGGTTATTTACTAATACATAATCCTAAAATCTCACCCGAGCAGATTAACCGATTTTGATTCAAGTATGTCTTTCTTTTTCATTTCAAGTCATTTAATTTAATGCAATGTTCTTTTAATTTTCTTTACTTTTTAGTCTTGTTCTTTAAATTTCATTTACATGTTTTCCTTTAATGCATTCATTTAACTTTCTACATTTAAACTTCTTGTTCAGTCTCTTTATTTCTTTACTTTTCAAAGTTGTCCTTTTCGAACTTTTGTTTGTTTCTTTAAATGTACATTAAAGCTTCTTTTATTTTAAGTTAATTTTCAAAACCTACGAAATTATCACATAACTCTGAACTCATATTCGTTTGATAAATAATTATTTGTTTGTTGGAATTTTTTTTGACCTATTGACCAAAATTCCACTTAAACAGTATAACCCCTGGTTGGTCACATCCTTATATAGGATGTGACAGTAGGTAATGGTTGGTTAAGGGAAATTTGGGGCTTTGGGTTATGGTGGTTGCTAGTGCAGAAGCCTCAAGTGGTAGTAGCCAACAAAAGCAATGGTGGTCGGTAGTGGAAGGCGTGGCTGCTACCTTAGATTTTGTAATAAACTAAAACTTACTACAGCAAATCATTTTGATGGTCTATTGACTAAAAGGTCCACCTTAAAAGCCACCCTCAAACTAATTATGTGCTAGTAGAGAATAGAGTCGTGTTATTTCTCTAGTCAAAATACCTCCACCCCAACTCTTTACAAACTCTTTCAACTTGTCAAATCTATCATGGCATACGGGGCACTCCAGAAAGCCTTCATACTTGACATACGGTGGGCATACAGTTGAGCTATGTTAGGTGGTCATCAAACATTTTCCTAGAGAGAATATAGAGAATAATGGTGGTAGAAATGGCAAAATGAGTCCACCCATTTAACAAGCTAAAAATGACGGTTTGCATTGCACGTTGTAACCTTTTTTTTTTTTGGAAAAATGCTAGTTACAAATCAATTATACATCTTTTACATTTTATGTGATAGAATTACAATATAAGGATGTAGAAAACGAGATAAGAATGGTGATTATGTAAAGTTCTTCCTAAAATGACAACTCTAACATTCGAGCCTTAACATTACAATTAAGGTTCGCTTATGGTCGCATTCTACTTCCTTAAATTTGTACAAAATAAAATGATGGCTGGCTAAGCATATAACTAAATTTATTGGAGACATTTTTTTATTTATGAGGGTAATAGTATCCTCAGTAATTGATAGTCAATATTTAGTTATGTATAATTCTATTTAATATGAATAAAAAATAACTCACGATATTATTGTTAAGAGCCTCACATCGTCTGCCTCAATCTTTTATGTATGATTTATATATCTGTTAGATCACTCCACTTAATGCCAATTAGTTTTATGTTGAAATCTCACATGATATCAAAGTCAATATCTCATCTCTGTTGCCTACTTCGCTAGGTTTGACTCTTCTGTCTAGGCATCTGTGGAAGAGCGGTGTTAAGAGTATTATATCATTTACCTCAATCTTTCAGGTATTATTTATATATATGTTGGGCCACTGACAATTATGTCATTAACAAGTGAGACTCATGAATAAATATTAATTACTAATTAGTAAAGCTTAATAGTATCTTCATAAAAAAAAAAAGAAGAATACCAAAAGAATCTCCATGTTATTTTGATGTGACTATTATAGTTTTGAACACATGATTGATTTGCAAGCTTTTTGTTCATTATTGTGTATACAACTTTGTTTTACTGGATGTTTAGATCTTAATTTTGACTTAAATGTCACAATTACCTTTCCTCACATCACTAAGAGTTTAAATTCACCAAGTTGATATGCAGTGCGCTCTTAAGATCATCAGTAGATAGACTTAGTCTTGACTAAAGCAAAAGTTGGTTCCATAATATTAATTACTAATTAGTAAAGCTTAATAGTATCTTCATAAAAAAAAAGAAGAATACCAAAAGAATCTCCATGTTATTTTGATGTGACTATTATAGTTTTGAACATATGATTGATTTGCAAGCTTTTTGTTCATTATTGTGTATACAACTTTGTTTTACTGGATGTTTAGATCTTAATTTTGACTTAAATGTCACAATTACCTTTCCTCACATCACTAAGAGTTTAAATTCACCAAGTTGATATGCAGTGCACTCTTAAGATCATCAGTAGATAGACTTAGTCTTGACTAAAGCAAAAGTTGGTTCCATAATATTTTAAGGAAAGTTTAATTTACCACCTCCAACTTAACCTTATGTGCACATAATCCTCAAATTTTAAAAATGTGTAACACAATTCTAAACTTTTTTAACATGTGTATTTTCATATTTCTATTTATATTTTGGTCAAAATCTAATAGTTAAAACAGTTAAAGTTTCATAACTAAAGTGCATGTAGTGCTAAGTTGGAAGGATAAATTAAACTTTTTAATATATATATTGGACCACTCCACTTATGTCAATTGATTTTAAGTTAGAATCTTACAATTATGTCATTAACAAGTGAGACTCATGAATAAATATTAATTACTAATTAGTAAAGATTAATAGTATCTTCATAAAAAAGAAGAATACCAAAAGAATCTCCAAGTTATTTTGATGTGACTATTATAGTTTTGAACATATGATTGATTTGCAAGCTTTTTTTGTTTATTATTGTGTATACAACCTTTTTTAACTGGATGTATAGATCTTAATTTTGACTTAAATGTCACAATTACCTTTCCTCACATCAATAAGAGTTTAACTAAAAGGTTAAAATATTTTAATGATAAAAAAAATTAAAAAGAGTTTTATAGGCGATTGGGTTAAAATTAACTATTATGTAGATAAATCAGAGTTTAATTTTTTACCTTAAATTATTGTACGTTACAGTTCAGTTCAATTATGTGTTATTATATTATTAAAAGATGTTTGAACTTGGAGTTAATATTTAAGAAAGGAAAATTAATTAATTTTTTTCTAAATTCACCAAGTTGATATGCAGGTGCGCTCTTAAGATCATCAGTAGATGGACTTAGTCTTGACTAAAGCAAAAGTTGGCTCCTTAATATTTTAAGGAAAGTTTAATTTATCGCCTCCAATTTAAGACTATGTGCCCGTGATCCTCAAATTTTAAAAATGTGTAACACAATTCTAAACTTTTTTAACGTGTGTATTTTCATATTTCTATTTGATTTTTCGTCAAATTCTAACAGTTACAATCATATTGTTAAAGTTTCAGAACCAAAGTGTATATAGCGCTAAGTTGGAGAGGTAAATTAAATTTTTCTCATCAAGATATTTGGTATAAGAAATGGTCATGTCATTTTAATTTGACAATTTCCGTTGATTTTAGTAAAGCATTAAACAGAAAGACTAAAACACACAAATTAAAAAGATTAGATATCACGTTACACATTTTTAAAGTTTTAAGATTAAAATGTACATAAGTCTAAGTTGAATGGGTTAATTGGACTTTTCCCTAATACTTTTGCTGTACATAAAACAAATCATTAAAAGAGTTGAACTTTTCAAATTGTTGCTATCATATAAATTTTATTAATGCTTTGATAATATATGATTGAGTTGAAATTTAGTAGTAAATCAATATATGATGTGTAAATAGATATATAGTTATAATCTCATAGGTTTGAATCGCTATCTCACTTATTTGGGACTAAACTAAAAGAATATCATCAAACATCCTTTAATTATGGTATGAATGGTTTGCTTCTGATCTGATAAATAAAATAAATTAGTCAAAGTTCATGTAACATGGTTGAAGTATATTTGGATCGTCTTATATTTTTTTTCATATAATTAACTAGAAAAAGAGATGGATATAAGAGTATTTATTAATAATTTATAAAATTTCTTTTATAATTTTTATGTGTATCTTTCTCTTCTGTTTCACCACATAAAAAATATTAACATCAAAAAATACAAATCCGATTCAAACACCATTCAACGTAATAAAATAATAATAATAATATAAAAAAATCATGCCGTCAAAATTAAACTGATCTTTTGTATATAAATGAAGTACAATTGTTCATTTGTTGAAATAAAGGAATGCGAGTTTAATGGAATCGATTTTCATGTCACTATGTTAGTCTTGTTGAGCGTTGGAACGTTTTATTGAATAATTTGATTTTTTTTTATTTATTGAAAAATGTTTTCTCGTCAGAGAAGAAATTATTGATACACGAGCGCCGCTTAAATTGGAATTTCTCATTAGGTGATGATGATATCACTTAGTTTAGCCATATATGTATAATTTATTGTAACGATATATTATTTGAATTTAATTTTGATGCATTAAAAATATAGTTATATATTTGTATTTAATAATATGATGTTATATTACTTAATGGGTTTGATATAATATAATTAAATTTATTAAATAATATGTCAATATAAGATTGAATAATATTATAAAAATGTATTAACATGTATTAATTCAAGTGAAATGAGTTTAAATCTGTAGTCTTATTCAATCTTAATATTTATGTATATAAAAATTATATTATTGAGAGAAATCTCTTTTAAACATTTGACAGTATTTTTAAAAAATTAGTTTATCATTTATCTAAAAATCTAAAATAAAATCACAAAAATACTTTACATTATCATTTCATTAAAATTAAACTAATATTCAGTAAAAAATTTAATATTATTTGTATGGCTTTTGAAATCGAAATTAACATCGACCATATTATAAGTAGAAAATAAAATAAACTCAAAGGTAAACAATTATTAAAACTTTAAATCTGAGCCTCTCAATTAAATATATGTTAGCTAGGCCTTGGAATAACTTTGACCATTTATACCAATAATCAAATATGTCCATGTGCCACAACCAACAATTGTATTGCAGAAGTAACACATATACACAAGCTAACACTTGGCCAATTGCCAAATCAACGTCACACTGCTTCACTTTCAAACACGTTGCCTCATAAAACACCACTTTCAATGACATCCCACCGAATATGTGATGCAATGCATCTCTCTTACTAAATTATCCTTGCTTCTTTTCGTACTGTTTAATGTGTGCATGAGACCAAATATATTGTATTTTATTATTTATTAACTTCACCCCAAGAACCCTTGTCTGGAATAGGCACCGCACCGCGCATCAGTGCGCAAGCTGATTCGTGCATTAAAAACGTCAAGTTAAACCTTATATACAAATCTTTTTGGAACAAAACTTTTAGAGGGTTGACTATATATATACAAATATAAATATTTAAATACAACATAACAAAAATAATTTATTTAATGTTTTAATTTAACATGTGAATAAACTTTCTCGATTTGTCAATATATATATTTTTAGTGCATTTATTACGGGGCAGGCAATGACAAGTAACTTATCTTTATTTTTTATTAAACATAAAATACCAGTATAATCATGTTTATAATTTATTTGAAAGTTTTACTATATGTTCAATTATTTAACTTAACTCACAAATTACATGCATACATTAATATTGTTGCTAAATGCAAGACAAAAAACAAAGTTTTTACTAGAGAGAACAATTGAGACTCAGCAACTTGCAGAGTTATATATAGTTTTAATGGTCCAACTTTGTTGTACTCGGCGAAGGGGTTTCCTTTATAGCGGTGGTCTTGTGAAGACGATATCTGACAATTGCTGTGTGCGTGGATGTGTGAATCTTATATGTGGATAATGGATATATATTCTTATGAGTTGTTATGCTTGGAAACGTGCAAGCCAGGTTCGAGACAGTAATGACAATGTTATTTATGCTGCTTGGCATGGGAAGAACTTGACATTAATAACTTTATAACAGATTATTATGGAATTTTTTTTTGTTAAAGTCTAGTTTTTCATCCCACTTTCAAGCAGCAATGTATATATATCTAATTATTGAAGTTAGAAACAGAAATAGAGAGACAAATATTAAGAAATTTGTATATATTTCTAAATGAATAAATATAGAATGATTAGTTTCTATTTATACAAGAAAGTTGTTGTACAATAAAGAAAATAATAAAATATAATTATGTACTAAATCAATTATAATCTTCTCTAAAACCAATTGTAAGCAATCATAATCTTAATCATAATCAATCACGCTAGCATTCCCCCTCAAATTCAAGTGGGTATAGAAGAAATCATCTTGAGTTTGAGAACCAGAGTGTGAAATCGGTCAGGATGATGAACTTTGGTGAATAGATTGGCTGACTGATCAAGAGTGCCAATGAAAATGAGACGAAGAGCACCACGAAGAATGTGTTGACGGATGAAGTGACAGTCAATCTCAATATACTTAGTGCGTTCATGAAAAACATCTTTGTGAGTAATCTGAATAGCACTCTAATACTGTGAAGAGCGGTGGGAGAGGACTGAGAAAATTCCAAGTCTTCAAGAAGTCAACGTAACCAAAGTATCTCAGATGTTGTGTCAGCTAGTGCCCAATATTCTGCTTCAATACTAGAACGTGCAGTTAAAGTTTGTTTCTTTCTTTGCTATGAAATAAGTGCATCACCAAGATAGATACAATAGCTAGTGGTGGATCGTCGGTCAGTGAGATCTTCACCCCAATCAGCATCATAATAAACCTGAAGAACCAAGGAGGAGTTGGCTGAAAAATGAAATCCATGAAACAAAGTTTATTTTATATACCGAATAATACATAGAACAACAACATAATGAGTAGTGCGCAGAGCAGACATAAACTAACTAACTAGATAAATAGCATATGAAATGTCTAGACGAGTTATAGTAAGATAAATCAAGCTACAAACCAACTGCTGATAAAGAGTAGGATTATCAAGTATAGTACCATCCATAAGTGTAAATCTGACATTAAGTTCTAGAGGAGTGGACTCAGTGCGACTATCGGAGAGACCGACTCGAAAGATAAGATCCAAGGCATATTTAGCTTGAGACAGAGAAATGTCATCAGCAGAAGAAAGGATTTCAAGCCTCAGAAAGTAACTGAGAGATTCAAGTTCTTTCATCTCAAAATGCTGACTTAAGAACTGTTTAAGCTCAGTAATACTTGTAGTATCATCACCAGTAATAATTATATCATCAATATAGAGAAGCAACACAACAGTATGTACCTCTGTCAGTTTTGCGAGTAAACAGGGCTGAATCATGGGCACTAGAAGAAATTCCAAACTGACTGATGGTATTGTGAAACTTGCCAAACCAAGCTCGAGGTACTTGTTTGAGACCATATAAAACCATTTGAATATGACAAACATTATTTGGTGGACAAGTGTAATCAGGAAGTGGACACATATAAACTTCTTCTTCTAAATCACCATTAAGAAATGTATTCTTCACATTTATCTGATTTAGAGTCTATTTCTGAGTGGCTGCAATAGTAAGGAGAGTACGAACTGAAGTGATGTGAGCAACAGGTGCAAAGGTCTCCTCATAATCAATGTCATATTCTTGAGTGAAACCTTTGGCAACCAAACGAGCCTTATATCGCTCAATAGAGCCATCAGAACGAGTCTTGATCTTGAACACCCATTTACATCCCACAAGTGCCTTACTAGAAGGAGAATCAACAAGGTTCCAAGTATTACTGTTCTCCAAATCTTGTAACTCTTCTTGCATAGCATGCTGCCAATAAAGATCTGTGGAGGCTTCTTGATAAGATTGAGGTTCATGTAAGTGAAGCATGGTAGAAAAATAATGATAATCACGAAGATAGGCAGGCTGAGTTCTTACCCTAGTTGGATGCTTAGAAGGAAGAGGGAGTGCAATGACAGGTGCAGGATCTACATCCGAAATAGTGTCATCGAGAGTGGCTGAAAATCATAAATGACTGGAAGCTCATTAGAGGAACTTGCATCATAATCACTAAGAAAGATATCAACAAAGCGGTTAGTAAAAAAAGGAGTCGGAGTGGAAGTGAAGGACTTGAACTTTGAGAGTGAGCAGAACATGGTATCTTCCCTGAAGACGACATGACGGGAGATACGGATGCGCTGAGAGATTGGATCCCAACAGTGATAACCCTTATGTTCAGTTCCATAACCAAAAAAGCAACAGAGACGTGCTCGGGGCTCAAGTTTAGTGTACTCATGAGGTTGAAGGAGAACAAAACAAGCACAGCCAAAAACTTTAAGAGAGTTGTAATATGAAGAAGTATGGTGGAGACATTCAAAGGGAGATATATGACCCAGAATAGAGGAAAGAAGACGGTTCATGACATAGACAGCGTTGAGAACGGATTTACCCCAAGCACGTTCATGACAAGAGGAGGAGATGAGCATAGCTCGGATAGAGTCAAGGATATGATAGTATTTTCTTTCAGTACGACCATTTTGCTGAGAGGTACTAGGAGAAGAAATTTTAGAGAGTGTACCCTGTTCAGCAAGAAAGGTGAGAAGTTTTGAATCACGATATTCAGAAGCATTATCATGACGAAAAACTTTAATTAATTTTGAGAAATAGGTTTTGATCATAGTAGTAAAATTAATGTAAATTTGAGGAAGTTATGAATGATTTTTCATTAAATATATCCAATTAAAACTAGAAAAATCGTTAATAAATATTACAAAATATCGATTACCTTCCATAGTTGGTGTGGGGGCAGGCCTCCTGACACTAGAGTGCACAAGGTCAAAAGGAGATTTAGAAATAGAGGTACTTTTACTAAAGGAAAGTGCGGGTTGTTTAGCAGTTTGACAAGAAGTGCAGTGAAAAGACTCATTATTGACCAAACCTAAAGCCCCTTGAGGTAATAGGGGACGTAGTTTTCTTAGAGAACTATGAGGAAGACATTAGTGCCATAGTTGGATAGAGGTGAATGCTGCACAAAGATTTGAGGCAAGAGGAACATGAAGATTAGTGAGCTTAAACAGCCTTCCGACTTTATATCCAGTCCCTATAACTTGTCCTGTCCATGGATCCTGCACACTACAACTAGAAGAATAAAATATGACTTCATAATCAAGGTCATATAGTTGACTAATAGAAATGAGATTAAAGTTTAATTTGAGAATAAGATATGCATTAAGTAAGCTAAGAGTGGACAAAGAGACAGAACCCTTATGACTAACATTCATAAGAAACCCATCGACTGTATGTATAGAATGTATAGTGTCATTAACAAACAGGGATGAAAAAGACTAAGATGTGGACGTCATATGATTACAGCAAACAGAGTCAAAGTACCATTTAGTATTACCTAGTGTGGTTGATAAAGTAGAAAATGTATTACTAGAATTGGATAGTAGACGCTTAAGGAAAGACACAAGATCATATGACTTAAAAGAAAAGGCAGCTTGGGGTATGACTAAAGAACCTCGAGATCCTTTAGTAGCAGTAGTAACAAGCACAGACATAGAAAAACTAGGACAAGGTTGAAACTTGTTTTGATCAGACCTTGGAGGACATGTGAGACAATTCTCAATCAAGTGTCATGGGTCTTTACAATATCTATAACATTTGGGGGCAGTGAGCACAGCTAAAGGAGACTGAGCAATATCTAGTTTCTCCATTATACCAAGGAAGAACGCAAAAAATTAAACTTTCGGAGTCTGAAATCTAAATCGAAGTCTAGAGTTTGGAGTCTAAAATCTAAATTGAAGTCTAGAGTTTGGAGTCTAGAATCTATAATTGAATCGAGAGCCTAAACTCTCTGATACCAAGTTAGAAACATAAATAGAGAGACAAATATTGATAAATTTGTGTATATTTCTAAATAAATGAATACAAAAAGACTAGCCTCTATTTATACAAGAAGACTGCTATGCAAGAAATAAAAATAATAAAATATAATTATGTACTAAATCAATTACAATCAGCCCTAAAATCAATCGTAAACAAATATAATTTCAATTATAATCAATTACGCTAACAATTGATAAAGAGACTTTGGTATAATATTTCACTAATTAGATGTTAATTTAGGTAATGAAAGAATCTATTTCTGTAATTCAATAAATCTCATGACTTAGAGAAATTTATTCATCAACAATAATTAGTACAACTAGTAAGAGAAGACTGCATCAATTAAGTTGATTAGGGTTCTATTTCTACTAGAATCTAATCTTAGTGAATTATCCTAACCTTTGAGATGATACAATCATTCTTGACCCTAAATTTTTTATAAAAAAAGAAAAATTTATTTGTACCTTTCTCCTAAATGATTATTAACACGGTACAAAAGCTCTATACTACAAGCAATAAAAAGAAAAGCCATCATTACCCTATATATTTTTTATGTTACTATTAAGGTTAAATTTTTAATTGAGTAAATTATTCTAGCACATTAAAATTTTAGTGTAATGTTTAAATTATTTTAATTCTTATACAAGGAATGATATATTTTTCCTATACAAGAGCAACTTTTTTTTTTTTGGCTACATACAAAAGCGACTTTCGATTTACAAAACTTACTCTTTTCAAATTTTATTTACTTTGAAAGTTTGAATAAATTTCCAATCCAACAAGCTAATACATAGGGCACCTAGGTTAGGTCACACTGTCCTAGTGACACCTGGCTAGCATCCATGTTCTCTGCTTCCTCAGCTGGCTATAAATCAGCAACCCACAACACCAAGCCATGCAAGTCATCACACCCTCTTATCCAAAAATGGCCACCACCTTGCTCCTCCTCCTTGCCATGGCCACCACCATCTTTTGCCTCCAAGAATTGGAGGTACTCCAAATGGCCCAAACCCAGGTTTCAATGGCCAAGAATTGGGTTGGGAACTCTGTGAGATTGCATGGCTTGGAAAGCGTAAGCATTTCTGATCAAACAAGTGTGGCTCTAAGTGATTGTGCCAAGCTCTATGGGGAGAGTGAGTCTCGGCTCTCTCACATGATGTCTGACAAGAGTAGTTATACCAAAGAAGATGCGCTTACATGGGTTAGTGCTGTGATGACAAACCACAGAACTTGTTTGGATGGATTGCAGGAAAAAGGGTATGTTGAAGCTCAGATTTTGGATAAAAACTTGACCATGTTGCTTGGTCAAGCTCTCGATTTGTATGCAAATAACAAAGGCAAAGGCAACGGTAAGTAACTTGTAGTATATATTGTTATAAAGTGGCCTTGTCTTGCTTTGAACTCTCTCTCTGACTCTCACTTCTGAAGTGACTTTTGATTGATCACTAGGGAATTTTCATATGTTGTTGGTCCAAGAAGAAGAAAAATAACGTATTTCTTGTTGCAAACACACTAAGAATGCAAACACAATACCAAAATACAAAAGAAAACGAAAACCCATAAAATGAATTGTAGAACAGAATTCAAAACTAACAAAAAAAAGAAAATTAAAGGAAGAAAGAAATAGAAGAATGCACACACAAGATTTACGTGGTTCGGCCAATGTGACCTACATCCACGGGAGAGAGCAGCTTCACTATGATAATACAAAACAAGATCAAACCTTAACAATGGAGAGCCCCTTGGCCCTTATTCCTTTTCTAGTCAAGAAGAATATCAATTACATCCAAGTCTCTCCTCTCTGTTTTTCGCACCCCCTTGATCCCCTTGTTTTTCAGATTCTTTCATATATTTTTCTTCTCTTCTCTGCACACAAGTTGTTTTATAAAAAGTGATAAGCATCCCTTTTATTCTCGTATCCCATTAGGTCCAAAAGATAAAAAACAAGACAGAACAAAAGAGAGAGGCCAATAACCAGCCCACTGATTTGTGAGGCATTATACCGACGTATGTAATAGGTATATATCAACCTCTACATTCTGCTAATGCACTAAATGTAAAATAAATGAGAAGGGTACTGCTGTCCACGTAGCTCACTATTGAACATGTTAAAATAAGACAGCATTTAGACATTTCAAGTTTACAAGCTGCATTTGAACAGTGATCCACCACATGTGTGTGTCTCTCTCTCCATCTATTTTTTATGCTTTTTTAATAAAATTTTTACTTCAAAAATTTCATCAACTACTATGCATAATACGGGAAAAGATCATCTCTCATGTAAAATTTTTATATGATCTCATGTAAAAAGAGATATAACTAGATACAAAAATCCTAATGTAAATTTTCATAAATTTTAAGAAAGTTTTATTATTTAAAATGTTTGAATCTATCTCTTGACATCACCTTATTATATAAAAATCTTACAGTAAAATCAGCCATTCCCGCATAATACACCAGTTGTATACAGCGTCTTGTCATCATATAGACACTAGTCAAATTGAATTTCTCTTCATTTTTGTACGCGTCTGATTTGTTCTTTTGCTATATATATATTTGAGCTTACCTCCACCTATATTTCTGAAAGGATAGCTACGATTTCCTTTTTTTGGCAAGAGAGGTTAGAAGAATGTCTTTGTTAAAGAAGACGACTGTTGGAATATTGTACTTTAGTGTATGGAACAAAGAAAAGAAATCAAGAAAGCTGACTCGGATATGCAATAAGCTATTATTGGTCTACCTTATAGTAGACAAAAAATGAAAACTGAAGATACTTTAAGTGGTGGAGTTACTAACTATTTGATTTCTAACGAAAAGGTAATATTCTCTGTCATTTGATGTACCAAGGTTGATATATAGTTATAACTTGGTGAAAAAATAGCAACAATGGGAATAAATTAAAGATAGTAACAAAGGATGGTTACCCTTTTTCAGAAGATTAATTTGAATATCTTCCTCTCTTCTTATTTTAGATATTTTGTTTCTGTAGGACCATCTCAGATAACAGTATTCGAATCAAATGCTGGTCTTTTAGCATCATGGAGTCCAGCAACCTCTAAGGCAGACTTCACAGTGGCACAGGATGGTTCAGGCACCCACAAAACAATCCGAGAAGCAGTAGATGCACTGGCAGCAATGGGTCACAACCGTCCTGTAAGAGCAGTTATTTATGTAAAATCAGGAGTCTATCAAGAGAAAGTGGAGATTGGAGGCAAGCTGCAGAATGTGATGTTTGTAGGAGATGGCATAGACAAAACTATTATCACTGGCAACCTAAATGTTGTTCAGGGTTCTACCACTTTGAGCTCAGCCACATTTGGTAAGACTATGAAATATTTGTCAGACCAGTGTTTGGTCTGTTTTTTGTTTTTAATTTCAGTTTATGTATAATATTTAATAAATATCACCATATTTTTATTTTGTTTCTTGATGTTAAAAAAAATAAAAATAATGTGATATTTTTGTAAATATTAATGTAAACTTCATAACATATAACAACTAATAATAAAACCAAACTCTCATTTGTTTTCTGTATGTTTTCATCAATGTTTACAAAGAGATACGTTATTTTCATTTGTTCTTGTTTTCAAAGTTTTATAAAATAATGATAAAAATAAAATAAAAAATTATTTTTACTATTTTTCTCAAAAAACTATAAAAATAAAAAACAGAATGAAAATAAAGTGATATTTCTATAAATATATTAACAAAAAATATACTAACTAAAAATGGAAAAAAGAAAGAAAAAACAAACTAAAAATCACCTAGTTTCAAAATGTCACAGAAAGGTTTGCTAACTGGCTTTGGTATATATCAAACAGATGTATCCGGGGATGGGTTTTGGGCAAGAGATATGACATTTGAGAACACAGCAGGCCCTGACAAGCACCAAGCAGTGGCACTTAAAGTCAGCTCAGACCTTTCAGTCTTCTATAGGTGCAGCTTCAGAGCCTACCAAGACACTCTCTACGTGCATTCAAATCGCCAATTCTACCGTGACTGTCACATATATGGCACCATTGATTTCATATTTGGGGATGCCACAGTGGTCTTCCAAAACTGTGACATCTTTGTCAGGAAACCAATGAGCCACCAGTCTAACTTCATCACAGCACAAGGAAGAGATGATCCTAACAAACCCACTGGGATTTCAATCCAGAGTTGCCGGGTTAGGCCATCATCTGAATTTGTCATGTCAAAGGATTCTTTCAACACCTTCTTAGGCAGGCCTTGGAAAAAGTACTCCAGGACTGTGTTTCTGAAGAGTGATTTAGATGGGTTGATTCACCCTAGAGGGTGGGAGGAATGGAATGGAGATTTTGCACTTTCTACTTTGTACTATGGGGAGTATATGAACACAGGAAGTGGTGCCTCTACCCAGAATAGGGTGAACTGGCCTGGTTTCCATGTGCTGAATAGTGCTAGTGAGGCCACACCCTTCACAGTGAGTCAGTTTTTGCAAGGAGAACGGTGGATTCCAGCTACAGGGGTGCCATTTTGGTCTGGTATTTAAGTGGGGAAACTACTTTACTTGATGCAACTAGTTGATATATTAATCAATTAATGGGTTGTAAACAGTATGTTAGCTTGACTGTGTTACTTATCAGTTAGCACTATATCTATTATTGCTAGCTTCGTTATATAATGCGCCCAAATCACAATATACAGCTTTCAGTAGGTCCAACAAATATGTAATAAGGATATTGTTATATGGAATAAAATCTATATTGGTATTAGAAGGACTAGAATGAAAAACGGAGGGAGTAGAGATTGATCTTATGATATATTAAGTAAGAGTTTTATTATTTAAACATTCAGAATATGACATTTGAATGATATTTTATTCAGTATAGAGTATATTTATTTTAGCTTTTGCATATTATATACAACAATATTAAGTTACACTCACATTAGGATACAATATTTATCTGCCCAAATGTCATATATTAGATGTATAAATTTCATTTTTCATTAAGTAAATTAAATTAAAAATTCTAGTCAATATTATGTCAGTTATTAGTTCATGGTGAATTACTATCTTCTTAATAATAATTTTTTGAAGAGGAACATTCTGTTCTAATTATAAGCAGATGAATTTTGGTTTAAAATAACATATATTAAACATTATAAAGAGTGGCACCATCTATTTATAGAGAAGTAATATTTATAGCTTTTTGCTTTTCATAGGTAGCTCTTTTGGGTTTACCCATTTGAGCCATGCTTTTCTTTCGAAGAAAAAAAAATGAATAAACCTGAACCTGTTTCAAATAAATATTAAATCTTGTGCTAAGACATGATTTCGAATTAGGTTAATTTGTTTTCCAGATGGAGATTTAAGTAAAAAATTTAAATGTTAAGAATCTTTTGCATAATTAGTAGATATTTAGGACACAATATAACTTTCAGGAAAATTATTTTATAAATTAATTAACAAATGCGTGGTGAGGGAGTACCTAGGATAATAAATAGTTAAATACTATCTAATTTAAAACGTCGATTCATTAAAATATATACTATATAGTTATAAAAAAAAATTAAATGAATCAAGTTACAATGAAGCTGGCATTGATTTTATAACAATTAAATCTAAATCTATCTCAAGCAAAATTAACTGCAAACTTTGTTTTTGCCTCAGGTATAACTATACCTTAACAAATGAACTAAAAGCACAAATAACGTTATCAGAATGGAGACAGCCGAAGTGAAGAATCATTTTTGCGGTTGATTTTGGCATTATCTTCTAAATTCAATGAACTATTCTTTCCATATATAGATTATTAAATATTGTCCATATATGCCTTCGCAATAATATCACATGTCAAATATGATGTGAAGATCTCACAGGGTTGAACGGGGATTAGTCCATTGACGATTTAAATGGGTGAAATTTATGAAATACTTCGTGCTAAAAAAAATGATGTGAAGATGTAAATTAAGCAATCAATCCAAGGAGTTTAAATACAGCAAAACTACAAATGATTAAGCAATAACAATTTCATGCTTAGTTATATGTACGCATGAAAATGAATTTCTTCCAAAAGAAAATAATAACATCTTATTATATTGTTCTTGTCTTTGTATATATTCCCTATTTTTATAATTTTTAATATCTTTTAAGCCGTACGTCACAACGGAATCAAGGTTTGGAATTACTTATTAATCCATTTTGGACCAAAATGGTTATGATAATCAATGTAAGAAGGGTTTGTTTATAATGCACCATCAACTTTGTGGTGCATCAGTGTACTACAATATTATAACTATTGATTTATTGATATAAAAATGAAGGACAAAGATTAAAGACCTAAGAAACCACCTGAACCAGTCAGCATCTCAGCCATGCCTACCACTGTCAGATCAACAGATCAAAGTTCTCACTTCCCTCAGGCTCTCAACCACCGTGAGCTCAAACCGCCATCACCTCAGTCGCCGATGACCTGCGAGCATCTGTGCCCCACCTTTAGATCCACCATCAAGACCCAATCCCAAAATCACTGTCATCCACAGGACCACTGAACTGAGACCCATTGACTCAGAGCCAGCCTTCACATGTGTCGTGGCCGTTCTCCACCATCCATGGTTGTCATGCCTAGCGATCGCGGCGCAGTGGTTTTGGGACTTCCATCGTTCGTGTTTGATTTCATTCATCTCTATATGTGTTCAATTTTGTACTTGATTCTTAATTTTTTCATCTCTGTGCAAGCCAAATTCAAATTTAGTTTCTTCATCTTTCTTTGTGTTGAGTCTACATCGTAGCCACGGTGGTTCAGTGTCTTTATCAAGGTTGGAAATGGTGGTTCCGGTGGTGGGGGAGGTGGTGGTTGGCGGCATGACAACGAGTAAAGGGGGGCGGTAGATGGTTGGTGGTCGACTGGGGCATGACGAAGATGGTGGCACGATGCTCACAGTGTTCATTGGGGTTCTGCATGCGCTGTGGTGTGGCCAGGGGAAGAGATCCAATAGTCGTGCGAGATTGGGGTTGGTGTGGTGATTCAAGCGATGGTGGGTGAGGTAATGGGTGAAAAATGGTGAAGGGTGTAAAAAATAAAAATAAAAAATCAGGTAACCACTGGGTTAAAATGTTGAAACACCAAAAGTAATAATGATACATGTTAGAATCATCCATGTTGGTGTGTTGGTTCAAGCGATGGTGGGTGAGGTAATGGGTGAAAAATGGTGAAGGGTGTAAAAAAAAAATAAAAAATCAGGTAACCACTGATAATGGGTTAAAATGTTGGTGCAACGTTACACCAAAAGTAATGATGATACATGTTAGAATCATCCATGTAAGAGTGAGTAATAAACTAATTATATACTAAAACTTAAGCTTATTTTCACATAAATTTCTATCCAATTTAATCATGTTTCCTCTCTGTAAATGAAAATAGAGTAACAATATTTTCATAACAAAAAAAGATACTATTTTTGTACTTTACTTGTTTGGTAAAAGTTTAGAGAATGTGTTGGAATGTGAATTTCTTTTATTTTATCTTTTATATATAAAAGAGGATTATTGGTGTTGCCTTAAGGTTACCTTAGGGTTGCTCTAGAATTTTTATCTTCCCTTCTAAATTGAGGATATTTTAGACAATTACTTAATGTTTTAGTTTTAATTCCAAAAAACTTAATGTTGCAACCACTTTCACCGAATCATTTTCCTCAAAATCCTCTCCCTTTTTCATTTCAATCTCTTAATTCTATTTCACTAACTTCCTTCTTTAATCACATCTTCAGATTAGCAAACCTTCTTCTTTTCGTATCCCCTCTTCTATTATTTCTCTCCCAAAGCTAGCCCCTTCTTTTCCTCTTCTACCTATTGCTTCAGTTTCTTTTTCTATTATTGCTTTTCAGTTTCTTATTCCACCAAAGCAAAGGCAAGCACCTAACAATTCTACCTCACATAACTATTTCACCAAAGTTAAGTCAACCGCTACTTTTTCTACGCATTGCTTTTTGAGGATTGCAAAAGAGAAACTCAACTTCTTAAGTTCATCCCAAAAAAGCAATCTACATCCTCAAGATGAGTTAATAAAACCAAAGCTTTAATCTATTTGAAGCCAAGACGCGTCACTATGAATTATCCTTCACTTTTATTATTTATCAACTCCACTTGAATGTTACCCAAATCTTTACGATTCTGCTTTTTAAAATTTTCAAATCTGCATCCTCCTTCTTGATCGAATGCATAGGAGCATATCAAGCTACTTGGGCGAGGCCCAAATTTGGTGCCACTGTTGGCCCCCTAAATTCTGTCCAAAAGAATATATACTTTTCTTTAATTATGATAATTATAAATTTTTGCTTATTGGTCGTTCAATGACAATTTCTATTTTTGGTAGTGTATGTTATTATTTTGTCATGATCATAACTCATTTTCTTTTGGTGGTGTTTTTAAAAAACTCTTTGAATTTTACAGACTCTGAAGATGATTTGAATAGAGATAGGAATGGAACATATCGAAAGATGCAACGAGTTGGAAATAATCTAATTAATCAAAGTCTTAATGAAAGTATATATAAATAATTAATCAAATTATTTATTTATTAAAGTTATATAGAATTCGTTTTTACATCATCGTTTATATATTTTAAAATTTTACTAAATTTTATTTTATGCTATTTACAGGATGAAGGAAAACTCAGACTCATTGCGTGCTGATATTGTCTCTGATATAAAAAAATATGCTTGATCAGTGATCACTACAATCCATATGCAAGAACTTATCACACGGTCAGAGTCAGATTGCAAGGTAATGAGCTACCAAATGTCAGATTGAGACTTATAGGAAAAGAGAGCCGTGATGGAAGAAGATACAATCTACCAAATGCACCTGAAGTTGCTGCACTTATTGTGGGCCATTTTGATGTTGTCGATGGGGAGAGAGATTTAGTGCGTGTTTGGGATAGTTATAAAAATTTGATTATTTCAATAATCGATTATTGTATAAAATTTTTTGTTATAATCGATTATAATAAAATTATTTTTATGTTTAGACATGTTAGCTGAAAAACGATTTTAAACTAACTGTTTCGTTTAGATAGTATAAAAAAATTATTTTTATGTATTAAATTATTAAAATAAGTATAAAATAATTGAAAAAGTTATTTAATTGATTAAAAAAATTATTTATTGAGGACAAAATGATATTTACATATCAAAATATAGAATAAATCTCACCAACTATTTTACAAAATGCTCACCGATTCGCTTTTGCTCCAACAGCTATTTACAAAGAAAAAAAGCAGTTAATTTTTTTCATCCTACAACCCAAACATAATTCAACAGTACCCAACAATTTTTTTCAGCAAAAAAACTATTAGACGACTCATATAATTTCATATAATTCAAGACACAGTTATGAACGTAAAGCCATCTTTTGGCTTTCAAAGTCAAAAAAAAAGGGTGGAGCATGTGGAGCAGGTAGGAGTAGGTGGACTTTGCTTCATTTTTCCTTCTTGCTTTCAGTGAAGCATGTGGAGCAGATGGACTTTGCTTTATTTTCTTTCTTGTTTTTGGTGGAGCGTGGAGGAGATTCTCCTTATAAATAGAGACCTCCTCTAATGGTTTCAGCATCTCATTTCCACATAAAAATATCACATAGTATCTTCTGAGAGTCTTTTCTATTTTATATAGAGTGAGGTATATTTTTCTATCTCAAGAGAGAGTATTATTGTTTTCTTTCTTGTTTTCGATGGAGCGTAGAGGAGATTCTCCCTATAAATAGAGACTTCCTCTAATGGTTTCAGTATCTCATTTCCACATAAAAATATCACATAGTATCTTCTGAGAGTCTTTTCTATTTTATATAGAGTGAGATATATTTTCTTATCTCAAGAGAGAGTGTTATTGTTTTCTTTTTTGTTTTCGGTGGAGCGTAGAGGAGATTCTCCCTATAAATAGAGACATCCTCTAATGGTTTCAGCATCTCATTTTCACATAAAAATATCATATAGTGTCTTCTGAGAGTCTTTTCTATTTCATATAGAGCGAGGTATATTCTCCTATCTCAAGAGAGAGTGTTATTGTTCTCTCCTTGTAATTAAAGAGAAGTTATAATTTTTCTTCCGCATAGTGAAAACATTCTAGTCTTACCCGTGGTTTTTCCCTCATCATTAAAGGGAGCTTTTCATGTTAAATATTTTGTATCAGTTCAAATTTGCTCAACTCTATTTTAGTTGTGTGTTACTATTTTCATAACTCTGATACCCTACAGTGGTATTAGAGACACAGGTACTGTTCATGATTACTATTCACACGTGTGGTTATATACTTTTGCAGTATTGTTAACGTATAAAAGGTTTGTCCCGATATGGTATATATATATACAATACTATTCACATATACGATACTATTCACGGTAAAATAGAGTAAGCCGGTCCAGTTGAGAAACAGATTGTTGTGAATATCATAGCGACAAAATAAGAGATTGAGAGGTTCAATGTGAGTAATTTCTCTTTATGGAAACTAAAGATAAAGGCAATCTTGAGGAAGGACAATTGCTTAGCAGCAATTGAAGGCAGACCCACTGGGATACCTGAGGCAAGTGGAAGGAGATAGATGACAATGCTGTTGGTAACCTGCATCTAGCTTTGGCAGATTCGATTTTGTTAAGTGTTGCATAAAAGAAGACGGCAAAGGAGATTTGTGATACACTCACCAAATTGTACGAGATCAAGTCACTTCACAATCGGATATTCTTAAAAAGGAGGCTTTATACTCTTCGAATGAGTGAATCCGTGACAGTAACGGATCACATTAACAATCTGAACACGTTATTTTCCCAACTAACAACATCAGATTATAGCATGGTGGAAAATGAACGTGCAAAACTTTTACTTCAAAGTCTATTTGACTCTTATGATCAACTCATCATCAACATAACAAATAATAATATTGTTGATAGTCTTCAATTCGATGATGTTGCTGCTGCTATTCTTGAAGAAGAATCTAGGCGGAAGAACAAGGAAGACAAATTAGAAAGCTTAAAACAAGCAGAGGCTTTGTCGATGACGATGGGAAGATCAACGGAACATGGCTCTAGTGGGAGCCAAGATCAGAGTAGATCAAAGTCATGAAGAAGGAAGAACTTCAAATGCTACCATTATGGCATGAGAGGGCACTTGAAGAAAGATTGTTGGTACAACAAGAAAAATGCAGGAAAAGCTCCTGAAACAACAACCTCTCAAGGATATGTTGCAAGTAAATCAAAGTCACGAAGAAGGAAGAACTTCAAATGCTACCATTGTGGCATGAGAGGGCACTTGAAGAAAGATTGTTAGTACAACAAGAAAAATGCAGGAAAAGCTCCTGAAGCAATAACCTCTCAAGGATATGTTGCGAGTACCTCTGATGAAGGAGAAATCCTTTATAGCGAAGTAGCAATTGGTTCCAAAGGCGAAAAATAACTCACTAATGTTTGGATAATGGATTCAGGAGCAACATGGCACATGACTTCACAGTGAGACTAGTTTAGTTCTCATGAACTTATCTCAGAAGGATCTGTGTTCATAAGAAATGATCATGCCTTGGAGATTGCTGGAGTTGGTACTGTCAAAATAAAATTATACGATGGTACCGTTCACACAATTCAAGGGGTACGACATATGAAAGGTTTAAAGAAGAATTTATTATCTATTGGGCAATTGGATGACCTTGGGTGCAAGACCCATATTGAAGGTGGGATCTTGAAGGTGGTTAAAGGTGCTCTTGTAGTGATGAAAGCAGAAAAGATCGCAGCAAATCTATACATGCTTCAAGGAGAGACGTTGCAAAAGGCAGACGCATCAGTTGCATCAGCCGGCCAAGAAGAATCAATGATAACGTGGCATCGCAAATTAGGCTATATGTCAGAACGTGGTTTGAAGATTCTCGCAGAACATGATCTCTTTCTCGGGCTCAAATCAGTAAACTTACCTCTTTGTGAGCATTGTGTTACAAGTAAGCAGTATATATTAAAGTTTGATAGATCAAATGATAGAAGCAAGCACATACTAGACTTGATTCATTCTGATGTGTGGGAGTCACCAGAAATGTCCTTCAGAGGAGCAAAATACTTTGTATCATTGATTGATGATTACTCCAGGAGATTATGGGTGTACCTAATCAAGAAGAAGTCAGATGTGTTTCCAATCTTCAAGAACTTCAAAGCAAGAGTAGAACTTGAATTTGGAAAAAAGGATCAAATGCTTGAGGACAGACAATGGAGGAGAATATACAATGACAATTTTCTCGCATTTTGCAAGCAAGAAGGTATTCCAAGGCAATTTAAAGTTGCACACACACCTCAGCAGAATGGTGTAACAGAGCGGATGAATAGAACTCTCCTAGAAAGAACAAGAGCTATGTTACGAACTGCAGGCCTAGCCAAGTCCTTTTGGGCAGAAGCAGCCAAAACCGCCTGTTACGTGATAAATTGGTCGCCATCAACTACAATTGGTTTAAAGACACCAATGGAGATGTGGAATGGCAAGCCAGCATATTATTCTTCTCTTCATGTGTTCGGATGTCCTGCATATGTGATGTACAATTCCCAAGAAAGAACAAAGCTGGATCCAAAATCTAAGAAATGCATATTCTTGGGTTATGCTGACGATGTTAAGGGGTATCGCTTATGGGATCCTACTGCCCGAAAGGTTATTGTCAACAGAGATGTGATATTTGCAGAAAATGAAATGCAAAGTAAACAAGAAGATGTCAGCATTTTGAAAGAGATTACTACGGTACAGATAGATGGAAAAGCTAGAGAGGAAGATTCCTCTAAAGTAGAACAAGAAACAAAGCACGATGAACAAGAACCATTTGAGGCCAAGGATATAGAATTTCAGCGGTCAACTCGTCAGATAAGGCAACCATCATGGCACTCAAACTGTGTTATGGCAAGTCACGATGCATATTGTCTTCTAACAAAAGAAGGAGAGCCATCAACCTTTCAGGAGGCTGTGAGTAGCTCAAAAGCTTCTTTGTGGATGGCAGCAATGCAAGAAGAAATGGAAGCCCTACATAGAAACAAGATATGGGAACTTGTTGAACTTCTAAAGGGATGGACAGCCATTGGTAACAAATGGGTCTATAAGATCAAACGAGATGGCAACGATCAAGTGGAACGATATCGTGTAAGGCTGGTGGTCAAAGGATATGCTTAGAAAGAAAGAATTGATTTCAATGAGATATTCTCTTCAGTTGTCAAACTTACCACTATCAGAGTAGTCTTGGCTATGTGTGCTGCATATGATTTACATCTTGAAAAACTAGATGTGAAAACTGCTTTTCTTCATGGAGAGTTAGAAGAAGAGATATATATGCTCCAAGCAGAAGGCTTTGAAGAAAAAGATAAGGAAAACTTGGTTTGCAAGTTAACCAAATCTCTGTACGGTCTAAAGCAGGCGCCAAGGTGTTGGTACAAGAGATTTGATTCCTTCATTATTAGCCTCAAATATAACAGACTGAGTTCAGACCATTGTACATATTACAAGAGGTTTAGTGACGATGATTTTATTATCTTGCTGTTGTACGTGGATGATATGTTAGTGGTAGGCCCCAACAAAGATCGAGTCCAAGAATTGAAGACATAGTTGGCTAGGGAGTTTGATATGAAGGACTTGGGACCAGCAAACAAGATTTTAGGGACGCAAATTCACCGAGACAGAAAAGATAAGAAGATTTGGCTTTCTCAAAAGAACTACCTGAAGAAAATTTTGCGGCGCTTCAACATGTAAGATTGTAAGTCAGTCTCTACCCCACTTCCTATCAATTATAAATTATCCTCAAGTATGTGTTCTAGCAATGAAGCAGGGAGGATGGAAATGTCTCAAGTACCGTATGCATCAGTAGTGGGAAGTCTTATGTATGCTATGATCTGTACTAGACCAGATATTGCTCAAGCAATTGGTACGGTCAGTCGTTTTATGACAGATCCTGGTAAAGAGCATTGGAATACTGTTAAGAGGATCCTAAGATACATTAAAGGAACCTTAGGTGTTGCATTATGTTTTGGAGGATCAAAGTTTGTTGTCAGGGGATATGTTGATTTAGATTTTGCAGGTGATTTTGATAAAATGAAATCTACTACAGGCTATGTGTTTACACTTGCAGGAGGAACTGTGAGCTGGTTATCAAAGTTACAGACTATTGCAGTTTTATCTACTACAGAAGCTGAACACATGGTAGCTACGCAAGTATGCAAGGAAGCAATTTGGATTAAAAGGTTAATGGAGGAACTCGGGCACAAGCAACAAAAGATTTCTTTGTATTGTGACAGTCAAAGTGCCTTGCACATTGCAAGGAATCCAGCCTTTCATTCTAGGACAAAGCACATAGGAGTTCAATATTACTTTGTTAGAGAAGTAGTAGAAGAAGGGAGTGTGGATATGCAAAAGATTCATACCAAAAAGAACCTAGCAGATGTTATGACAAAACCAATCAGTTCTGACAAGTTTAAATAGTGTAGATCCTTTTATGGCCTATCAGAAACGTAGGCAGCATGAAATTAACAATATGAGAAAGGTTTTGAAAGCTTACCAAAAGTGTCTTTAAGTGGGAGATTGTGAACGTGAAGCCATCTTTTGGCTTTCAAAGTCAACAAAAGGGGGTGGAGCATGTGGAACAGGTAGGAGCAGGTGGACTTTGCTTCATTTTTCCTTCTTGCTTTCAGTGGAGCATGTGGAGCAGGTGGACTTTGCTTCATTTTCTTTCTTGTTTTCAGTGGAGCGTGAAGGAGGTTCTCCCTATAAATAGAAACCTCCTCCAATGGTTTTAACATCTCATTTTCACAGAGAAATATCATATAGTGCCTTCTGAGAGTCTTTCCTATTTTATATAAAGAGAGGTGTATTCTTCTATCTCAAGAGATAGTGTTATTGTTTTCTCCTTGTAATTAGAAAAAAGTTGTAATTTTTTTTTCACATAGTGAAAACCTTCTAGTCTTACCCGTAGTTTTTCCCTCATCATTAAAGGGGGTTTTTCACGTTAAATATTTTATGTCAGTTCAAATTTGCTCAATTCTATTTTAGTTGTGTGTTATTGTTTCCATAACTCTGATACCCTACAACAGTTGGGTTCTTTGAAGCATGTTTGTATATTAAGCACTGCATATCTTCCATCACAATATCCTTTGTTGTTTCCCCGGGGAGAAGATGGGTATAGAGAAGATATTCCGCTGAATGATCATGGCAATAGATCATCTAACAGCTGTGCTAGGAAAATGATGTCAATGAGAGAATTCTTTGCTGATAGAATTCAAGAAAGGAAACAAGAAGACTCAGTCATATTATACTCTAGGCGTCTCTTCCAACAATTTTTGGTTGATGGTTATAGCATGATAGAGTCGATCATCCCGTTTGTTCTATGTGAGAACTCACCAAAAAGAGTTAAGAGATTAGATGTACAAAGGGTATTAGAAGCAATTTTATGAGGTGAAAATGATCCTTCGTCCACAGGAAAAGGAATCATGTTGCCTTCTTCTTTACTGGTAGAGCACGTTTCATGATCCATAATTATCAAGATGCAATGGCAGTTTGTCGATTGGCAGGATATCCTGATTTGTTTATCACTTTTACTTGCAATCAAAAGTGGCCAGAAATTTGTCGAGTTCTGGACAAAAAGGGATTGAAATATAAGGATAGACCTGACTTAGTTTGTCGACTGTTTAAGATCAGACTAGATCAACTGATTAAAGAGATAATACAAGGAAAAGTTTTTGGAAAGGTTAAAGCAGGTATGACTCAACATTGCTTTATAGTATTAAAATGATATGATTTATCAAAAAAATTTAATACCATTTGACATTATAATCATCGCGTATTCGCGTGTTATATTTGTATTTATCTACATTTATATTTATATTTTCTATTTGTGTAGATATGTAGGTAATTTAATAGAACACAATTAAGTCATGATTTAAGATTAGTAGTATCGTCCTGCACATTATATAGAATTATTGGAGTAACACAGTATCTTTATAAATTTGGTTGAACCAAATTATTCTACTAATTTTTTATTTTTTATTTTATTTCCTTTATTATGCAGTGGTATACACTATTGAATTCTAGAAAAGGGGATTACCACATGCTCACATATTGGTTTTTTTACATCCTAATTATAAGTACCCTAATCTTGAAGACATTGATAGGATAATTTTTGCTAAAATATCTGATAAAGAGAGTAATCATGATCTCTATAACTGTGTACAATTTCTTATGATTCGTGGTCCATGTGGAGTTCTAAATAAAAATTCTCCTTGCATGCATGATGGCAAGTACATCAGGTATTTTCCAAAGAGATTTGTTGATATAACTTCTTTTGATGATGATGGATATCCTCAATACAGGAGGAGAGATAATGGAAGAGTTATCAAGAAAAATGAAATTGTTATTGATAACAAATTTGTGGTGCCATATAATCGCTACTTGCTCCTAAAATACAATGCACCAATCAATGCAGAATGGTGCAACCAATCAAGGTCAATCAAATATCTTTTCAAGTATGAGAATAAGGGTAGTGACCGGGTGACTGCATCTTTTTATGAAAGTTCAGCAGATGGTAACGAATCACAATGTCAGAATGAAATCAAAATGTATTATGATTGCAAATATTTGTCATCATGTGAGGCCACATGGAGGATATTCGCTTTTGACACTCACTATAGAGAGCCTGGTGTTGAGCGTTTGTCTTTCCATTTACCGGATGAGCAAGTTGTAGTATATGTTGACAATGATCGAATTATTGAATCTATTGTTAGCAGGCCAAGCATCCATCAGTCAAAGTTTCAGGTGTGGATGGAAGCAAATAAAAAATATCCAGAAGCAAGAAATTTGACTTATGCTTAGTTTCCCACTAAGTTTGTATGGAAACAAACCCTCTATGCATGGTTTTAAATTGCAGTCCGTAATCGTAATTGTAGCCGCAATATTACATTTTTAGTGGTATTTACAATCACATCGCTACTCAGTCACATCAATCACATTTTCTCGCAATTATCCGTAATATTATGATTTTAATAATCTCTGCAATCGCAACCGCAACCACAATTTAAAATCATGCTTCTATGAGTAGTCCTTGAGACAGAGCAGATATAAACTTGGAAGGCTTTTTTTTTTGTCTCCAGGAAGTGGGGAGTTATACTACTTGAGGACTTTGCTAAACTACTCAAGAGGACCCGTATCATTTGTTGATATAAGAACGGTTAATGATAAGATTTATCCTACTTTCAAAGTTGCCTGCTATACATTGGGATTATTGGATGATGACAAAGAATACATCGAAGGCATTGAAGAAGCCAGTCATTGGGGTACTGCTAACTTTTTGAGAAACATGTTCACAACTTTATTGCTATCAAATCAAATTTCAGGACCAGAGATCGTTTGGAGCAATTCATGGCAGTACTTAAGTGATGATATTCAAAATAGGCATAGACGACTTCTTGGTTTTGATGGTATGTTTTAAACTATTTTATTTTTAGTTATTTAATAATACTTATTGTATTATTTAATTGGTTGATTCATTAAGAATAATCTAACTTTTTGTTTTTGACGTGTTGCCAATATTATATTCTCTATGTGCAAAAATCGATGTCAGATTTACAGTTAAGTGAAAATGAGCTCAAAAATTTTGCTCTGACTGAGATAGACTAATTGTTGCAGAGTAATAATAAGAGTCTTGCTGATTTTCCATCAATGTCATGCCCTGATATGTTGTTGCTTTCTCGAGTACATAGGCTTATACATGATGACCTCAATTATGATAGACAATCATTAGCTGCACAACACTTACAATTTCTGGCTGCAGTGACTAAGGAACACAGAAGTATATGATAAAATCATGTCCTGCATTGCACATGACCGTGGGGGACTGTTTTTCCTTTACGGATATGGTGGTACTGGAAAAAACATTTATTTGGAAAGCAATTTCTGCAACTTTAAGATCAAAAGGTTAAATCGTCCTCACTGTTGCATCAAGTGGGATAGCAGCTTTACTCATTCTTAGTGGCAAAACTGCACACTCAAGATTTGTAATTCCTATAAACATTAATGAGGATTCAACTTGCAACATTAAACAGGGAGCCCGCTGGCTGAGTTAATAATCAAAGCAAAACTCATAATTTGGGATGAGGCTCCTATGACTCACAAACATTATTTCGAAGCTGTTGACATATTTTTTAGAGATATTCTCAAATTCTCAAATTCTCAAATAAAAATAGCATGAATCAACCTTTTAGAGGTAAGGTTGTTGTTTTTTGTGGTGACTTTAGGCAAATTTTGCCCGTTATCCCAAAAGGTATAATACAAAGATATTGTTTTTGCTAGCATTAATGCTTCATATCTATGGTCATTTTGTCAAGTGCTCACACTAACAAGAAATATGAGGTTTCAATGCCGTACTGCAAATTCTAATTCTGCAGAAATAAAGAGATTCTCATAGTGGGTGTTAAGCGTTGGTGATGGTAATATTAGTGATCCCAATGATGGAGAGGTAAGCATCAAAATTCTCGATGACTTACTCATTAAAGATTTAGGTGACCCAATTGACTTAGTTGTAAACTTATTTACATCAAAGGGTTATATTAGCTCTTACGTATGAAATTGTTCAAAAGGTGAATGATTATATGTTATCCATGGTTTTTGGAGAACTTAAATCATATCTCAGTTTTGATAGCCCGTGTACAGCAAATGGGAACATTGACAGGCCATATGATATTGATACCCATGAATTTTTTAACACTATTACATCTTCTGGTCTTCCAAATCATGAGTTAAAACTCAATATTGGTGTTCCAATCATGTTATTGAGAAATATAGTGTTAGGAAATGCTTATATAATTTTCCTCCTCTGTGAACTCAAAAATAGGCACTATGTGAAAACGTAAAATAAGTGTAATAATAATACCAAAAAAATTTTAGCGTGAAAAACCTTTTCAATGTGATTGCATTAAAAATCCACCTGACAGTAGGATCTTAAATCTCAACTATAAAATTTCTACAATAATATTGTTTCTTCAATTTGTATATATAACTCTCAACAAATTAGCTCATATTTTTCTCTCTTAGAAACTCTCTTCAGACTCTCTTTTTTCTCACTATTTTTTCTCTCATGAGGAGGATTCTTTCTTTTCAAGTGTTTCTTGCATTCGGATGGAAGAATTGCTTATCTATTTATAGAGCCAATGCTTCAATGCATTGTCTTCCAACTCAAATCACTGTCTTTCTTCGTTGTTGACAAAACCACCAATTATGTTGCAATTTTCAACATCCACCGAAAGAAGATTTGTTTTGATGCAAATTGTCTTTGATCTTACAATTCTCCCCCCTCCATAAAAAAAAAAAAAGGTATCCTTGGATCAATTTGGGGTTGATGCTAAGTCAAACTTCTTACATAGACTTCTAACTTATCTTTTTAGTGCTTTTGTCATCAAATGTATCATTTATTGTCTTTGGTATGTATTTTCTCAATCTTTTTACTTTCCATCACATCACGGATCCAATGATACCTTATGTCGATGTGTTTCACCTTAAATGAAATGTCGAGTTATTCTCTGAGATGTATTCTTTGATGATAGAGAACATAGCTTTCTTGATTCTAGCCTAACTCGGTAGAAACTTCTTCATCCACGGATCTCCTTGCAACCTTAATTGATTACGATGAATGAGCTGTACAAGTGTTAAAGCAATACACTTTTATTCGTATAAGATAGCTCCCTTGCAAAAGTAATCAAATATCCATGATGTAGACTTTCTTGAATCCACATCTCCTAATATTTCTTACCCGGTAAGCATTAGATTTCCATTGCCAAAACATAAGCACCTGAACAATACCTTAGAATCCATTTCACAAATTCCAATGCTCCTTTCATATTGATAGGAATCTACTCACAACTCCTCTGAAAAGCAATGTTTGGTCTTGTACCCATCGCATACATAAGACTACCAATTTATTTAGGGCACCCCTGCTCATTTCTTCCTTTTCTTCTTCATTCCCTGGACATTGCGTCTTACTTAGTTTAAGATGACCAGGTAATAGAACATGCATAGGTTTGGCATTATGCATGTTGAACCTTTCAAGAACTTTCTTGATATAGTCTTCCTGTGACATCCACAACATTCTTCTAGAACGATTTCTAATGATCTTCATTCCAAGAATCTTCTTTACTACACCCAGATCATTCATGGCAAAAGATTTGCTCAATGCCTTCTTGAAAGCAGCTATCTTTTTCTTATCTTTCCCAACAATTAGCATATCATCAATATACAACAGTAGTATGATGGATTCACCATTCTCATAGTTCTTCACAAACACACGGTGGTCTGGGGACGTCTTTTTGAAATTATGTTGGGCCATGAAAAGATCAAACTTCTTGTACCATTGTCTTGGAGCTTGCTTGAGACCATAGAGGCTTTTCTTCAAACAGCACACAAGGTGTTCTTTGCCTGGTTCTTTGAAACTTTCTGGTTGCTCTATATAAATTTCTTCCTCTAAGTCTCCATGTAAGAATGTTGTTTTAACATCAAGTTGTTCTATTTCTAAGTCTAGTTTTGCAGCTAGACCAAGGATCGCTCTAATGGATGTCATCTTCACCACTGGTGAGAAGATTTTTTCAAAATCTATGCCTTTCTTCTGGTTGCACCCTTCACAACAATCCTTGCTTTGTACTTGGGTTTGGGTTGTTCTCTTCAGTCTTGAGTTTGAATACGCACTTATTTTTCAATGCCTTTCGTCCATCTGGTAATCTCATCAGGTCATACGTCTGATTCTCTTTTAAGGACTGTATTTCTTCTTGCATGGCTTGCATCCATTTCTCTTTATCATTCGTCTCAATGGCTTCTATGAAACTTTGAGGTTCCCTTTCATCAATGAGAGTGACATAATCATTTGAGAAATACCTTCTTGATGGTTGTTTGACTCTCGTTGATCTTCTCACTTGAGGTTCTTGTTCTATCTGATCAGTCTCCATCTGTTCTCCCTGCATTGCTTGACTTTGTTCATTAAGTCGGGTTATTAAAGTGAGATCGTGGTTGCTCCATCGATGGGGTTGTATTGTTATCAGTTACTCATTCCTTTAAGGAATCTCTTCCCCTTAAATTACTACCATAATGGTCTTTGGCTTCTTAGATTGTTGAATATCTGGATTGTCATCTTCATAGAATACCACATCTCCTTTCAACAATCTTCTTGTTTACAGGATCCCATAATCTGAAGAACCAAGTTCATCACTTAGTGAACCAAAGTATATGCATTCCTTCGTCTTTGCATCAAGCTTTGCTCTTTCATCTTTAGGAATGTGGACAAATGTCCTGCACCCAAAGACTCTCAAATGACCATAAGAGGTTTTCGTTCCAGACCATACTTCTTTTGGAATCTCTCCATTTAAAGGTCTTGAAGGAGACAAATTGATCAAATCAACTACAGTTTTTACTGCTTCACCCCAGAATGCCTTGGGAAGTTTTGCATGACAAAGCATACTCCTGACTTTCTCTGCAATCGTTCTGTTCATTCTCTCAGCTAGTCCATTCATCTGAGGTGTCTTGGGGGTACTTTCTCATGTCTTATCACATGAGTCTTGCAATAATCCTCAAATGGACCTCTATACTCTCCGTCATTATCAGTTCTCAAGCATTTCAACTTTCTTCCAGATGCTCATTTTGTAGAAGCATGGAATTCCTTGAAAGGTTGAAGAACTTGATCTTTCGTCTTCAATGGATACACCCACACCTTCCTAGAGTGATCGTCAATGAAGGTAACAAAGTATTGGGCACCGCCAAGGGACCTTTCAGATGTTGAGCAAACATCGAGTGAACAAGATCCAGAATCTTTTCTTCTTCTTGCATCATCGATCTTTTAAAAGATACTACTTGTTGTTTGCACATGCTAGGCGGATCTTACTTTCAAAGATTCAAGTGGTTGTCCTTTTATGTTTGGAAGATGATCTTTTACGAGAATCTCCAAACCTTTCTCCTCATGTGGCCTAGTCGTCTATGCCACAATTCCTTGCTTGCATCTTAAGCAATATTCATCTCCCCTTTGCATATCTTTCCCTGCATAATATACAGAGAGCCTTCCTTTCTGCCGCGAGCAATAATCATGCTTCCTTGACTGAGTTTCCATCTGCCGGCACTAAACTAGTTTATCATTCTAGCTTCATCTAACTTTCCTGCTGAGATAAGGTTCAGACGCATGTCTGGAACATGTCTTATCTCCTTCAGCATAAGTTTGTTTCCATTCTCAGTAATTATCATTACTTCACCAATGCCAACAATCTTGCTTGTGACGTGGTTGCCCATCTTCACTATACCAAAATCTCCTTTTTGGTATGATGAGAAAAAACCTTCATGAGGTGTGACGTGGAAGGATACTCCAGAATCAATTATCCATATGTAATCATCAGATGCAATGTTTAGATAATTTTCTTCTCCGATAAGAAATACATTCTCATTAGTCAAGGCTACTGCATTAGTTGTTCCATCTTCCTTCTTCTTCTTTGGGTTAATCTGGTCAGGGTGGAGTGTTCCAGCTTGTTGGTCTCTCTTCAAGAATCTGCACTCAGACTTTATGTGGCCTGATTTACCACAGTAATAACAACTTAGTCTAGTACGAGATTTTGATCTACCTTGTGATTTTTGATGACCTCCTTTTTCATGATTCTTACTCCTTCCTCTGTTGTCAACAACGTTAGCTTTAAACTGGTTGTTCAAGCCTATTTCTCTCCGTCTTGATTCTTCATTCAAATAAAGCTAATTCACTGTTGCAGTTAATCCATGCTAAGCTTTAAACTATAGAGCGGGGTGCGAGAGTGACAACTAGAGTGTCCCAACTCTCAGGAAGAGAACTGAGGAGTAGAAAAGTCTGTAACTCATCATCTATCTTCATTTCTGCCATTGTCAATTGATTCACAATACCTTTGAAGGTATTCAGATGTTCGATCATGTTTTGACCGTCCATGTACTCCAACTTTACCAATCGTCTGACAAGGTGGGCTTTGTTTCTAGGCATCTTCTTTTGAATCAAGGATTCAAGTTTGGTCCACAACTCATACGCATTTGTATAAGTTGATACATGCTCAAACAAACTGCGATCAATGTATTTGCGAATCATGGCCACTACCTTCCGATTCAGGAGCTCCCAATCTTTGTCGATCTTCCCTTCTGGTTTATCTTTCTGGGTAATTGACTCATACAAATCCTTGCAGTATAAGTAGTCTTCCATCATTGGCTTCCAATAGGAGTAGTTTTCAGTAGTTAACTTGAATATATCTCTATCATGAGTGACAGTTCCTTCCATCTTGAGTTACACAGGCCAATACAATATATGTGAATAGTATCGTACAGGTAAACAGTACTGTATAAAATAAGTGTAGTAAGCAAACAGTGCACCAGGTAGGTTCTCAAGAAAGAAAGGTGGGTCACTAATGGACACACTTAAATACCAAGTCTTTCCTAGTTAGAACTTTTCCTAGACAACACTTTCACATCACCACACGTTATTCTTAGCAATGAGAATAATTCTTTTCTAATGTGGAAGATCAGGCAACGCTGCAACCACAGAGCATACTAAGAATTTTCTTATGAATCCGGCACCTAGTATCCGAGAGCTTTGATACCACTATTGGGAAATGTCTGCATAATTTTCCTCCTATGTAAACTCAAAAATAGGCACTATGCGAAAGCGTAAAATAAGTGTAATAATAACATCAGAAAATTTTTAGCGTGAAAAACCTTCCCAATGTGAGTAAGGAAAAAACCACGGGACCCGTAGGCCACTTAAATCTCCACTATAAAATAAAGGGAATACAATAATATTGTTTCTTTAATTTGTAGATATAACTCTCAGAAATTAGCTTACTATTTTTCTCTCTTAAAAACTCTCTATGAGACTCTCTCTATTTTTCTCTCTGTAAGGAGGATTGTTGCTTCTGCTTCTTGCATTCGAATGGAAGAATTATTCTTTATTTATAGAGAGCCAATGCTTCAATGCATTGTCTTCCAACTCACAATCACCGTTCTGTCTTTCTTCATTTGTTAACAAAACCACCAATTATGTTACAATTTTCAGCATCCACTGAACGAAGATTTGTTTTGATGCAATTTGTCTTTGAGCTGGACCCCACATATAGATCAATCAATAGGTTTGTGCACTGGAACTCGACTTTCTATTACTCGATTGGATAATCATATCTTAGAAGCAAAGATCATATCTTGAACAAACATTGGCCATAAGGCTTTTATTCTTAGATTGTCATTAACTCGACCTGGCAGCAGGATCTCATTTTAATTTCAACGTAGACAGTTTCTTGATTTGTCTTTCTTCTGCGATGATAGTAAACAAAAGTCATGGGCAATCTATTCAACATGTTGGCGTATACCTTCCAAAACTAGTTTTTTCGCATGGGCAGTGTTTCTATTTCGAGGGTTACCAGTAAAAATGATTTGAAGTTATTATTCACTGATGAGGACGGGCACATTTCAAACACTGCTACAAACGTAGTGTATAAAGAGGTCTTCCAGAACTTGAGCTAAGTAAGATATTTACATTTTTTTATTAACTTATCTTATATATAAAAAAAAAATAAGGGTACAAATTCATTATATAGGTCAAACAAATTACATAGATGGTAGTAAATTTAACTTTCAATTCAAATGTATCATTTATTTCACACAGTATGCACATCTTTTTTTCTAAAAAACAAATTGACTTTAACATAATTTGATTGGTTTTTCTGATATGATTCTCTCTGATATGATTCTTTCTTTTTACATATTTGCTCATAGCTTTTTTTTTGGAATTTTTAAAATTAATTATTATGACATCATCTGTGCAAGTAGTTATCTAATTTTCTTTATAAGATATCAATGAAATATATCTAATATCATGCATTAATGCATTTCATTGTAATTTTAATTTTTTTTAGGTTGGCTTTAGGAGGTGGAAAACGAAATAAATTGAACAATAATTGATCACTTCAATAAATTGTAATGATTAGTCATATTGTTAATCTTATATGATTCTAAACGATGTTACTTTGCTACCTTTGTTGTTCAATTTATTTTCAAAATGTCATTTTGTTGCTTCGTAAAATCTATATTTTCGATATAAAGTACATTTTACATTAACAAAATTTAATATTTTTCATTCCTTTAAAGATATTGTCAATATAATATATTTAATATTTAATATATTTAACTTAAACATACTAAATACTAACACCACCAATCCATTTTTTTATATCGAATCCATAACTTTTTATTAGCATACAATCATTAATTTGCTTAAATATTTTTATCATCATATAAAATATAAATATATGTCGTGCAACGCACGGGTGAATATACTAGTTATCTAAATTAGGGAGGTGTAAGAATAATATAAATTTTTTGGTGTGCAAATACCATTCAAAATATAAGTATTATACCTTAAAAAATTAAGGTTAAAATATATCTTTTTTCTCTATTTGTAACACTTATTTTTAATTTGGTCTCTACAAGAAATTTTTTTTTAATTTGGTCTCTATACAATTGTTTTCATCATCGTCCTTCTCGTTTGTTGCCGTCATAATACCGTGAGATTAGCATGAAGAAACTATGAAGTGTATGGATTAAATTAAAAATAATTGTTATGTATATGGACAAAAAATATATTATAACCTATATTTTTTGCCCTTATATATAATACTTATTTTTAATTTAATCTCTATATTTTATTGTGTTATAACACTAAGAGACTATGGGGATAACGATAAAAACAATTATACGTATAAGGATTAAATTGAAGACTTTTTTATATAAAGACCAAATTAAAAATAAGTATCATGCATAGAGATCAAAAATCTATATTTTAACCAAAAATTAATAAAGTATTAGTATATATAAATCAGTTACAATTGTTAATGAACACAAAGCAATTAAGAAGAAGCTTATTTAAAGTGAGTTTATGTGTAAAGTGAAAATAAATGTATATTTACATTCAATTTAATTTAAAATGTATTAAAATCTTAAACTACTAATAATTCAAAAGTAGATCGACATTTAATTATTCACTTTATTAATAAAAAAAATTACTCACTTTATATCTAAATTCGCTTTTAAAAAACCTTATCAGATGAAATAAAGAATCATTTAGCGGTTGCTTTTGGAAGTCGCTTCCAAATTCAGTGAACTTTTCTTCCCGTGGATATTAGCTGTAAAAGAAAAAGGATACACATATATATACAAAAGTTTCGATTAATTGTTTCTCCATTTGGCTTTGTTATTCCAGAAGCCATTCAAATCCAAAACTAATAAAAACAACATTTTACTTACAAGTTTGGTTGTAGCTATAACACGTACAAAGCCTACCAACCTTACCAGTTGCCAAATCACCTTTTTCCCCCACTCAGTTTCCCTACACGTTGTTTCACCAGAAGTTCACATATAATGCTTCAGCCTTCAGCCAGCAAATGTCCCATGAATCAAACTGATCAAATTGGCATCATTCCTTTCTTTTTTTCCCCTCCAGACCACGGAAGAAAAGGTGCAGTGGTTGAACTATTCAAACAAAAAAAGCTATCAATTAGTTGCCTTAATTAGCCGCACGTGATAAATGAATATATCTTCAAATTTTATCAAGAAATTACTTTTCGTTTTATTAAGAGAAGATATCACTTAGCTAAAAAAAAATGTGTTAGTCGAATATTACAACGGAAACTTACATATGTAATATTTCTTATTTCTATGTTGAAGCAAAATTTATGAATTTAATATTACAAAAACTGAAACTTTGAATTCTATTCAAAATCCATTCTACTCTCTATATAAGCCAAAGTGTAAGACTAGGGATGTCAAAAATCCCCAGAGCTTGGGGGCACCGCCCCAAATACGGGGTTTTTCTCTCCGCGGGAATAGAGGTGGGGAAAAAAATTCCTCTGTGGTAAGTTCAGAGGTGTCACTTATAGTTGGTAACTACTCATTTAATCAAGATGTTGCAAGGACAGAACTTGCAAGAATGATTGTATTGCACGAGTATCCTCTCACTATGGTTGATCATATCAGTTTTAGAAGGTTTTGTGGTGCTTTTCAACTTTTGTTCAAAGTAGTTTCTCACAATACAACAAAGAATGATATACTGAAGATGTATGAGAGCAAGACGGCTAAGACTATGAAGCTACTTGAAAGAAATTCAAGCTGCATTGCAATAACTACTAATATGTGGACTGCAACCAATCAAAACAAAGGGTACATGTCTATTACAACTCATTTCATTGATGAAAATTGGACTATACAAAGTCAAATTGTGAGGTAACGACTTAATTACTTTGTTTTAAATCTGTCTTTTTGTCTTTTTCTTTTAGGTTTCATGTTTGCTACTTGATAGTTGTATGTGATATTTTAATTACTTGTTTTAGGTTCATTTATATGCCTGCACCACATACTGCTGAGGTTCTTTGTGATGTTTTAGTTGACTGTTTGTTTGATTTTGGATAAAAAGTTGTCAACCTTAACTGTTGACAATTATAGCACTAATGATGTAATGGTTGAGCGTATTTTTTATAAGATTTCAACTTCTTCTTTTGTTTTGGGAGGGAACTTGTTCCATATGCGTTATTGTGCTCATGTGCAGAATTTAATTGTGAAAGAGGGGATGATAATAATTTATAGTTCTGTTGAAAAGATTAGGGATAGTGTTGCTTATTGGGTTGCAACACCAAAGAGGGAGGAGAAATTTGTTGATACTTGCCGACAATTGAACATTGCTTATTCAAAGAAGCTTGCACTTGATTGTAGAACTAGATGGAACTCCACATTTTTAATGCTTGCTTCTACATTGCCATACCAAGAAGTTTTTAAACGTTTAAAACAATGTGAGTCTCAATTTAAGTGTTTGTCAAAAATGGCATATAAAATTTGTGAAAAGTTGAAAATATTTTATAGTGTGACTGAATTATTCTCCAGTACTCAATATCCAACTTCAAATGTCTATTTTCCAAAATATGTGAAATTAGATTATCTTTGAATAAGTGGCTGCATTCTTCTAGTGACATTATCCAAATGATGGCTTCAAGTAGACAAGTTTGAGAAGTATTAGGGCATGATTAATGGGGTGATGACAATAGGGGCTGTTTTGGACCCTAAATATAAAATGAAGTTGTTGTATTATTTCTTCTCTCTTATGTATGGAAATAAAAGCACTAATGAATTGCACAAGGTGAAAAAATTACTTGAAGATTTGGTTGATGATTATCAAACTAAGGATAGGAGGAGTGTTCCTACTAGTAGTGATTCTACTATGTCTTCAACTTTGACGGAAGTTGATCCTCTTGCAAAGAAAGCAAAGTAGAGAAGCAATTATTTTTACTATGTGCAAGAAGCTGTTTCAGATAGCACTTTCAAGTTAGAATTAGATTGCTACTTAGAGGAGTCTGTCTTGCTTGATAAATCAAATAAAGATGTGTTTGACATATTGGGTTATTAGAAAAATATTGAAGTGAAATATCAAACTTTGCAAAAAATTGCAAGAGATTTTTTAGCCATTCCTAGCTCGATAATTGCATCAGAGTCTGCCTTTAGCACTGGTGGTCGCTTTCTTAGTCCTCATCAGAGTAGGTTAACTGTGGAAACAGTACAGGCATTAATGTGTTCTCAAGATTGGTTACGCAATGCAATGGAAGGTAATATAATTTTATATCCATCTATTTTTTGTTTAATTTTTCTTCTGTACACTGCTAATTTGATTTTGTAAATTGTTAGGTTCTACCAAAAAAATGAGTGAATGTTGCACATTAAATGAAGATAAAGATGCTGATGAATGATGATATTGATGGATGAAAAGAATGAAGACTTA
This sequence comes from Ormosia semicastrata, assembly GCA_029884595.1. NCBI lineage: Eukaryota > Viridiplantae > Streptophyta > Magnoliopsida > Fabales > Fabaceae > Ormosia > Ormosia semicastrata. The sequence continues at coordinate 1,266,901 of JAQQTO010000022.1, read as the reverse complement.
TTGATGAATGACACATTAAGTAAGAGTTGAAGAAGTTGTAAACTTATGTTTTTAGAACTTCAGAACTTGTATGATTTTGGGGTGTAGCTTGAAGTTGCAATGTAGTTTAGTTGTCCAAACTTATGTTTATGACTTTAGGTTCTTATATTTAGGCTTTGTATTATGTACTTATGTTTTTTTATTTTAGAATATTGAACCTGTTGAATACTTGAATTTGATGTTATAGATGTAATATAGTGCTTTAGCTTCTTTTTTCCTTTTTATTTAAATTTTTTAAATTTTTTTTACAATGCAAGGAATCCACGCGAGTATTTACAGGGATTTGAGGAACGAAGATAAGGGAAAAAATTCTTCCATGGTAGGGATTGGGGTCGGGGTGGGGGTTAATCAGTTGGCGGGGACGGGGAGCGAGGAGGTACTCCCCGCCCCCGCCTCGCTTGAGTGCCATCCCTATGTAAGCTTGTATATATATAACAATGATTGGTTGATTATTTTGTTGAGAAATTGTTCTTGAGCAAGACAAAGTTATTTTATTATTATTTAATATGTATTATCTCAATTATATAGACTATCTCTTCCACTTTAATAACATTTTTAATGTTATAGCTGAGATTGCATATATTAAATAAAATGGAGCTATAAGTTTTTCTTATTTCGAGATCATTTAAAAATTTCTCTAATTAGTTTGAGAATAATGTTACACATATATCACCTTACATGTGCACAACTTCAACCATCTCATTATATGTGTGGTCTTATCTCATTTCTATGGAGACCAACACTTTGATTTTACCAGCTTTCCCTAATATGAAGTGGAAAAATTTTAAAATACTCTCAATGTATTACTCTAAAAGATCCTGTAACTATCTAAATCTAATTTTAAAATATTTAAATTTTAATTCAACTGCTTATATAATTTTAAAATCCTATGTACCACAATTTAACTGAAATAATGTAATACTTTAAAAGTATAAAAGAATCTGTCTATTAAGAAATGTGTCTTACTAATGAGCTTTTTTACTAAACTGCCACTATTAGTAAAATTATTTATCAAAATGCCATTTTTTTAACTATTTACCAAATTACCCTTTTTTTTAACTATTTACTAAAATGCCACTGTTTTGAAACTATATACCAAACTGCCACCCTTTTGGCTGACATGGCATTTTTAATGTTTTATGTAATGGGATGCGCCATAGGATGGCGCATCCACGTAGGTAATAACACGCTGGCGCAATATTTGGATGCGCCATCCTACGTGGCGCATCCCGGTTGGCCCAGAACCAAAAACGCCACCCTTGATGGCGTAACCAAGTACAAAACGCCAACAAGGGTGGCGTAACCCAGTATATATTCCCACACCCCTTCCCGTGCGTGACATTCTCACATTTTCCTAAATTCTCACTATCTCTACAAATTTCTTCTCTAAACACTTTTTCTCTCACCACTTACGAGAAGTGGTGTCGGGATCATTGTTTGTACTTTAAATTATATTCCTTCACACCGTAAGTATTTCTTTCAATAGTTAAATAGTTTATTTATTATTTATTGATTACTTTTTTACTAAGTTAGTGTTAGTTATAATGTATTATTATTATAGTTTAATATTTGTATTGACTAATGAATAATGAAGTTGTATGATATGTAATTTAAATTATATAGATAATTAATTTATAGGTAATCTAGTAGGATATATATCTTTGACATGATTTACATTAGTAAATGTAGCTTAATTCAAGATATTCGAGTTTAGATATTTTTTTTTACATAAATAACTGTATTGAATATTGTAATTTATGTTTAATCTCTCTACAAATGTGTTGAATTGTTATTGTTCAAAATTGGAGTTAACATGACAAAATCGCTAAATGTGCATATTTACTTCAATGGGACAATGTATGATGGTGAAGAGGGTGTCATGTATCGAGGTCCTCCTCCTAGATATTGTGATCACAACATGACTTTGGATGAGTTGAAAACTAAGATCCATTCAAAGTTGAGACTTCAAGCAAACCAACATGTGTCAAAAGTTGTCTATCGGTGTCCGCAATGCTTCAATCTGTGGAGATGGGTAGGGCTTCCAATGAAGACGATGATGATCTAAAGTACATGATAGATTCTTTCTCACAAACTCCGAACATGGCATCTATGGAGTTGTATGTGGAGGTAGAAACAAGTGGGCAAGAAGAGCATCTGAAGCTCCTGGTCAAACCGAATCTCAAGTTGGTCCGTCTAATCAAGTTGAGTCATGCAATATGATCCTTATTGGTGGTGCAATGGTTGAACCGATAACCCACTTGTCGAGATGCGATGGGAGTCAAGTGAAGACGAAGAACAAGTAGTCGAGGGCGACGATTCGAGACATCCGACATAGAGGCAGAAAATTTTGATGCCGAACAAAATTTACTTTTCCTTTGGCGATTGCTCCTCAATCTATATTTATGTCTCCACTGAATCAGTGTTTGTGCCACCATGCCCTCGGTTTTCTCAAATTAATGGGATGCATTGGATAATCTCGATAACTTGCCTCGAGTTAGACACTTTCGTGGGACTTGGAGCATGGGTGATGAATTCTATGTTGGCTTGCAATTTCCATCAAAAGATTACTGAAGTTAGCTCTCAAACAATATTCCATTCACAGGCATCAAGAGTACAATATTGAAGACTCTGATTCACGAAGATTCACTGCCAAATGCCCTAACTTTGACGAAGGTTGTAGTTGGAGACTTAGAGCCATACAAAGCAGAAGGTCGAATACGTGGCAGATTACAAAATATAATGGACCTCATAGTTGCGTAAGCCCATCTATGTCATTAGATCACCAGAAGTTGGACTCTCGTTTGATCTGCTCTTGCATTTTGGAGTTAGTCAGAACAAAACCCGATGCACCCGTATCATTAATTATTGAACGGATTCGAAGTCAATTTGGTTACCAAGTTTCATATCGAAAGGCTTGGAAGGCAAAACAAATGGCTATTGTGAATGTGTTTGGGGATTGGGACAAATCTTATGAGGTGTTGCCCGGATATGGCTAGCAGCCATGCGAGAGAGACATGGAAGGCACGGTGGTGGAGTTGCAAGACGAGGAATGTTTTGTGAATAACCGACTCGATCGTTCAAAAAGAGTCTTTTGTCGGTTATTCGGACATTTAGACCATGTGTGGTTGGCTTCCGATATTATAAGCCCATCATTCGATTGATGCCACTCATTTGTATGGCAAGTATCGTCATAAGTTGTTGATTGCAACAACTCAAGATGGAGACAGAAAACCTCTTGCCTATTGCATTTGCCATTGTGGAGGGGAGACAAAGGATGCTTGGAGTTGGTTCTTAGCCCACTTGAGATTGCATGTAACCCAACAAGAGGGCTTGTGTTTGATCTCGATCGACATCGAGGCATCTTACAATCAAAAATGAAAATCTTGGATGGCATGCCTCAATGCATATCATGTCTTCTGCATACGGCATATTGGTTCTAATTTTAACTCCAAATTTCAGAACAAGGAGTTGAAAAGATTTTTTATTAACACAGGTACTTTACATTTTTTCTTTGTGTTGTAATTTTTGTCGCTAATAATAGTTAGGTTGTAATACTAACCCAAATTATTCGATGTATTAGGGTATGAACCAATCGCGATAAAGTTTGATGCTAGGCTAGAGAAGCTTAAAGTTACAACGGAGATGGCAAATTGGATTAACAGAATTCCAAAAGAAAAATGGAGTTTGGCGTATGATGGTGGTCGCAGATTTTGTCATATGACTACCAATTTGTCGAGTGCATTAATGGAGTGTTGAAGGGTAGCGAGAAATCTACCTATAATCGCATTGGTTCAATTGACATATACGAAGTTAGTAGAATACTTCGTCAACCGAAAGGACGAGGCAAATTCAAAATTGTGACATTGAACCAGGTTTGATATTGTTTTACAATATTAAGTACAACCACAAACACATTGTTGTTCACACGTGCATCTATTTATGGTTTGATATTGTTATTCCCATTAATTTAACCAGATCTGGAGTGATGACTTATTGAAGCAACTTTGGAGAGTAAACTGGCAAAGGCCGTTCACACCAAGTTCGTCGGTACAATAGATAGAACACAAGGTTCATGGTTGAAGAAGCTTTTAATCTGTAACACAACGGGGTGGACTTTCTTATACTTTGAACACAGGAAGCAAGGCGGTGTGGTTGGGGTGTTTCAAGCATTACATTATCCTTGCTCGCATGCGCTTCTTTGCGTGTGCTTCGGTGGCAATTGACCCATTCGAACTTGTTCATAGGGTTTACTGAGGATGGAAAGCATTTATAGGGCCTATGAGTTTGACTTTGAACCGGTCCGGGCTGAACCATGGTGGCCTGCAGCTCCCGACGCCACTTTGGTGCCACCACGTGCATTGCTTAGATCCAAAGGTCGACCAAAATCAACCCGACTTAGGAATGAGATGGATTGGCGCGAAGCAGGGCCAGGACAGACGTGTACAAGATGCCATCAACGTGGACATAATTCTCGTACTTGTCGTGTCGGCGGATCGAGTTCCTTGGGGGATGATGGAGCTGGGCCATCAACCTAGTTGATCTCGGACCTATTTTCATTTTTCGAATCTTGTATTAGTAATGATGTGTATTTACGAGTTGTATTGTTTTGTATCACCAATCTATGCATTGTATTCGAATACTATTCTCCTATATATGTTAGTTGATTGTCGGTGTTATCTTTAATTATTCCATATTATATTCTTGTATAGTTATCATATGGTTATATCATATTTTATTATAAAAATAATAGGATCATACTAATTGTTGTTAATGTTTGGCATACGGTTGACGAGATGGCATTCGTGTAAACCCGGACCAGAAGGACGGCTCGATTTTGGAGTTGCAAGTACCATGTTTCCCGGCATGTATGGCGGGACATGAGGACCGACACACTGCGTGTTAGACGTGCTCGAAGACGAAACATATGGACCCCTCCTCCGATTATTCCTTATCTTCACAGGCCGTTTTCTTGGGAGTTGCCCACATGGGTTATTGCGGTATTGATCACTCCCCGATCTCTGCGTTGGTTGAGAGATGGCGCCCGAGAGACGCATACATTTCACATGCTGACGGCCAATTAGGAGTGCACCATTACGTTGGAGGATATCGGAATGATATCGGGTCTTCCCATTGATGGCGCGGCGATCACCGGCGTTACGCATAGGGACGATTGGCTCGGTTGTGCGCTCGGTTGTTAGGGATTGATGAGACTCCCTCGCTCGTAGGCCGGGGCACGCATTGACATGACATACCAGTGGCAGCCGAGTGTTACTACAGTCCTTGAGGACGATGATGATGAGTACGTGCAACAATGCACGACATTACATACTTCGCTTGCTTGGGGGTTTCTTATGCCCCGATCATTCGGGTAAGCTCGTGCACTTGATGTTCCTCCCATTGTTGGAGGACTTTCCTTGGGACGTATAGTTGGGGTCTCAGGTTTTGGCGTACTGTATAGAGAGCTTTGTAAAGCTACGGACTATGACGCACGCGAGATCGGAGGTACATGCATCTTATTGCGATGCGAGCGTGGTACAGATTCCCCCGGCTTGCCCCTTCACTAGCTGACCATGATGAGCCTGATGTGTTTTATGATGCTGGTCGTGGTCAACTACGTCCCTTAGGATGAGAGTAAGTTTCTATTTCATTTCATATTTTTACATTACTTTCATGACATGCTTTGTTAATAAAAATACTTTCGTTTGCAATACTTTCATTTACCAAATAGGTGGCGCAAGCATAAAGTATTGAGTGATACTGTGATTGGCGTCCTTTCATATTATCGTCAGTTCTTCGATCAGTTGAAGAACGATGAGGTATGTCTTCGTTTACATTCCTTTGATATATTTTCTTATGCATATGCTCTTAATGTTTTGTGCATCTCATTTTTTCAGTTTATATGGCAACCATACACGGATAAGCGGTGGCAAAGCATTGCCACCTTTTTGTGTGTTGCTAGGGACATAGCGCCTTGCATGGTCCCTCTCATATGTTTCCATATTGTCGAGTGGCACCCTGCCGGACCGCGTCATGCGCCGGTTTGGTCTTGACCAAATTTATTCCACGGAGACCGCTCCAACTAGACAGTTGCACTCGGTTACATTGGCGAGTGCTGCATGATGAGGATTGGCCGACTACACATCTTTGTTTATATAGCCACACAGGATAGTCGTAGGGAGAAGCTTGTTAGGGGAGTCCCATTTCGCACCCCTCGGTTCGCGTTACGAGTACATGCGTTGGTATAAAGAATTACCGGTACCTTGGATTTCTCCCACAAGCGCATCTATTGGGAATGCGGTGCTCTTTACTAATTTGTTAGTGACTATATGTATTTTGTATTCGGTATAATGACATAAATTGTATATGTTTATTAGGCGGACATTGCGAGTATTTGCTCGGTTCAACTACCGAAACACTTGTTGCTCGAGAGGTTGCTACACAAATCCTACACTCATTGCGGGAGCATGACCATTACGATGGAGCAAATGCGTCCCGGCTCCACCAAGCGGACGACATTTCGGGGCCGCCCGAGGAGTCGAGCCAACGAGGGAATGCGGCGTAGACGGAGGAGAGGATTAGCGAGCGGTCGGACACGACTTCGACATCCCGAGGACTCCACTCTACTTGCCGGCATACGACACAAGATCCACACCATGCTCACCCATGCTACATACCCCCCCACTCAGCCTCCTACTACTGCTTCCCCTGCTACTCGCCCACCACCTGCATATTACCCACCATACCCACCATACCCTTACTCACCGTATCCATACCATGCCACCAAGTTACCCTCATATCCTTACCCACCACAGGGTTACCCACCATATCCTTACCCACCACCAGTTACCCACCATACCCATCACAAATCAGGTCCCTCTTCCGAACCATCTCACAGGCCACCGCATTCGATGCGGGCCCATCTCATTGACATTTAGAGAATATATTTATTGATTTTGTGTAAAATACTATTGAGAATATATTCTTGTGAGTTTAATCTTACTAATTAGATTACACTATATATGCTTTTCGCCTTTGTTTTAGATTTTATTAAATATTGTGGTAATCGGTTGCATTAAACAGATCATTGGCTTTTGGGGAGATCCAACATTTAGGGAAAACTGTGAAATTTTTACTAATTCGAATTACTAAAAATTTGAGATAGGGATTATTCGGATCGGAATCTTACTCACTATCATCCGAATCCTACTTTCAAAAATTCATTTAAGTGATACGTCTCTTCTACAAGATATACCATTTAATTTTTATTATATGTTGTTTAAATTATTTGTGTCAAAATAAATAAATATATTCAATAACTTCAATAATAAGATATATGCGTTACATTTGATTAGATTGTTTTTAAATTTATTAAAAATCTTACATAAAGACAATTAAAAGCAAATAATTAATACCTCAATCATTTTTTAAAATGATCAATAAATTGAAACAAATTTTTTTTAAAAAATAACAAAAAAAAATAACATATGTGTTATGTAATTAATAAATCTTCATAATAACTAAAATAATATTCAATATTATTAACATACTCAATTTGTCACTTTTTTTATTTTATATTATATATTTTATTCTCATAATTAGTATGAATTCATTAATAAATATTTATAAATATTTATTAAGTATTTTAATTAATTTTTAATTAATTATTTAATTTTAATAAACTTACATGTGCAAAAAAGGTAACATTTTTGGTTCAAGGTACAACCGGGATCTGTGCGTAGTATGATCGTACGGTTCTTATGTTACCAAGCCAACCCTAATAGATCAAAAATTCCTATTTTATTCTCACCAAGAAAACATTAAAAAATCTATGTCAATTCAAAAGCATGATTTAAATATAGTTTAAAACAAATGACATTTTGATAAATAGTTAAAAAAAGATAATTTAATAAATAATTAAAATAATAATAATTTGATAAATAATTAAAAAAATGACATTTTAATAAATAATTTTATTAATAGTGATAATTTAGTAAAAAAATCCTTACTAATGTGTAAGAATCATTATTTGAGCATTTGTGTAAGAAGCATTATTCACTCTAGTTTGATGGATAAAACTAAAGAACATAATCATAGTAAATTAGCAACAATTAATGTATGATGTAATGCATGACATCATAATAATAATAATAATATTTCATACAGACGGTCAAAATAAACTACTCAGAGTATACCCCCAAAAAAAAAATGGCTCAGCCCGTACAGGATATAAACATGCCCAAATTCAAAGCTATACTTTTCTTCCTCAACAAGAAGTTATAAATTTTTCTATCATGGTTGTTCCATCAATTTTCTACTCTTACATCTGCAACCCTAACCCTCAGTCGTTGAAGCTTTAGTTCGCAATCGATGGCTGGTGAATCTGATGTGTCTGACAACAACACTCTCTCCTGTGCTAACTGTGGCAAGCCTGCAAATCTTCAGTACGTTTTTCTCTCTCTGTACTCACAAGTCACTATACCCTTCCCTTCTGTGAACCTACCTTTTCTTTTTCCTTTCTTTTTTTTTTTAAATTTTGTTTTGGATTTAATGTGCTGTTTCTGCACTTGACATGGTTTGATATGTGCCAAAGACTTAGTTTTTGGGATGTGATCAAATGGGTTTTTTTAAGGTTTCAGCAAAAGCTGCTGCTGGCAGCATGCAATTTTGGGGCTTGGGATTATTAGAGATTAAAGTTGTTAAATCAGTGGAAGCTAGCGGTTTTGATCAATGGGTTGGTGAAAGATGCAATTTTTGTGTTTATGTTATTGGGTGTTTAAGGTTTAGGATGATAATGTTGTAGAAACCACAGACGGGTATGTCCTTATGCATCAGATATGTAAATTTAACTTGTCTACTTTTCCTTTTTATTTTTTATTTTTCCATCAGGTGTCCAAAATGCATGGAATTGAAGCTTCCTCGTGAAGGTTCTGCTTTCTGGTTTGTGATTTTTCCTACTTTGACAGTTATTTGAAGTCCCTTATTTTTTTTTTTAAATTTTACCATTGAATCGCAGTGGACAATTAGAAAAATGAAATAAACACTAAACTATATAATAAGGCTATTCTTTCTTTTTTTTTCATAAATTTTCTGAGAGCTGTGAGGATGTTTTCCCCTTTTTTTAAAGGTGGTGAATCTACATAAGACCTGAATTCTATGAAAACTGTCTAAGAGCCTGTTTCGATAAATAGTTTCAATAAGTGCTCATATAAGAAGAGCTTTTGATAAAAGCTCTTATGACAAAAGCTACTTTTAAATAAGTTATTTTGTGTTTGGATGCACACTTGCAGAAGTGCTTATCTAAATGATAAGTGACGTTTGGATGTAACTTCATAAGCGTTTCTATTTGATTAAAATTACTGAAAAGGACATGTATTTGTGTAAAAAAAAAAATCCTTGTCATATTTTTTAAAAAACTAATTAATTTAAACCTTAAAATATTTAAATACTAATAAGAATTAACAATAAAAATATTTATTTGACTTTGCTCGTATTTATTTAAGGTATCTTATAAATGCATTTATTTTTACAATAAATTTTTCTTTAAAATTATTATCATTATATATTTTTCTTAAATTTTTTTGGTACCCAAAAAGTGCCTGGAATTTTTCTTTTAAAATTTGACCTACAAATAATTTTGAAAATAAGTGCTAATTGATTACGCATGCCAAAAAAAATTGTAGAGAAACCAATAATTAAAAAATCAATAATGTCATTATCCTTTACATAATATTCAACAACATGGAGCATATAAAATGTCATAACCCATTAACCTAATAATTAAGTTTGATAGATATCTTCAATAAAGTAATGCAATTAATTCAAAAAAAAGTTAAACACGTGCAGGAAACATATTCTTAATGGGCTCTCTGATTAGTTCCATTTGTAGAACACTTTGAGCATCAGGTTCCTCCCATGTAATAGTGCTAGGGCCAGCCTCATTTCCCTCCCCATCATCATTGTCTTCATATTCATAGTTTTCATCAAATGCATCAAATTTTGCTTCACTTGTATCATTTCTCCTAATAAAGTTATGCAAAGCCATGCAAACAGCAATGATTTTACTTGGTATCTTTAAAGCAAAGGGAGGCATATTACCCAATATCTTCCATCTTGCTTTGCAACAACCAAAGGAGCGTTCAATTGTGCTTTTTGGTGACTAGAATGGTAGTAATTGAAAACTTCAACTCTCCCTCTTATTCTAGGCCCATTTCTGAATTGGGGGAGATGATACCTATTCTTTTTGTATGGCCCTAAATAACCCATAAAATTAGGATAGTCAGCATCAACAAGGTAATATATACCTACAAAAATAGAATTTTATCATATGTTAGCACAAGTTTTAAAATGATGTATTTTTTACAATTTATAAATGTTACCAACCTTGAGGAGGGTGTGGAAAATGCAACCTAGGCTTGTGTAGAGCCTCCATGAAAATCGTATTATCATGTGAAGGACCCTCCCAACCTGCCCAGACAAAGGTGAAACACATGTTGAAATCACAAGCAGCCAAGACATTAGTGGTAGTGTAGCCTTCCTACCAGCATAAGCTATCTGAAGATGAGGACGAACACAAACTCACAAGCTCAAGCCCTGGCAGATTCTTCAGCTTATCCACACATGCTTTGATGCTAGTTGCGTCATCTGCAGATCCAGAATTAGCATAAATGGACTCAAAGCCATCAATAACACGATCCAGCTGCGCTGAGAGTTTAGCAGCAGCCCCACCACTATTCTCCCACTCTCTACCCCTCTTCCTTTGTCTCTTTTCCTTTGAAGAAGGTGTTGGTTGAGTTGTCACTCCTATCTCAGTCTCATGCACTCTTTCCTGCTCCTCTATATCATCATTGTCAATATCATCCATATGTATCCCCTCAGCTCCCATGTTAAGCCCCTCAGATTCCCTTGAATCTTTAGAAGGTGCATATGCTGCAAACCCAGTAGCAACAATACCCCTAAAGAGGATTTCCAACTCATGCAAGTGTTTCAGACCTTGCTCTCTAAATTTTGCTACCTAAGGATCCTCCTATAAGAAGCATAAGAAAATAGTAAGGACATAGTAGTCAATAGTTTACGCCGTCGCGTCGTGTCACAGCACCAATCCACGACCAGGCTTCCATTGCGTCGCGTTTCTGAGTAGGTTTTGCGGCCATTTCCCTGGAGTCTTGGCCGCTACACACTCATGCATACCTCAATTTTGGCTTCCCAGCACTCATCACTAGCATCAATGGTCCCCTTAACTGCATCCCAACCAAAACATGTTTCCCTTCCAACAAGTTTTGCCCACAATTTCCATTCAATTTTCTAATTATCCCACCTATTTTTGAACTGCTTGTACCCATATTCTAGTTTTGTGGCCTTATTGAACTTTTCCGTCACATTTGCCCACCCAATCTTATTAAAATGGGTGTGAGGCCTATTTCCAGCACGTACCTCCTCAATACACACTTGCAAAAATATTTCAGTATTTTTATCACTCCATTCAGCTTTTTTTTTTCTTTGGCACATCTTGTTTGGGAGCCATTTCCACAAGCACACTAAAACATGGACAAAGTCTTAAGAAACATACAACTGTATTCATGACTCAGATTAAAAAAAATAAAAAATAGAAAAAATTAAAAGGTAGGAAAGAAAATTCCATGGATACTTATGCAAGTTACTAGTACAATACACAAGAAAAAACCAAACAGTGACATCTACTTAAGTAACCTAAACACGAAAACAGAAACAAGACCATGAGTATGAGTATGAGTATGACAGATTCCTAAACCACCATTACCACATAACATGCAGAAAATCATTCATGTTTAAACACTTTTACTCCTAATAAATGAAAACAGTACGGTGAATGTTCTTTTCTTGATTCTTAATCTTTATTGTTAGTTACAGTAAATGTTAGTTTATCATTATTCTGCATAATTATGCAGAATCTGCATAATTGATCTGTTACAGTAATTCAGTAAAATATTATGAGTGCAAGGACTAGAGAGTCACATATTGGGTGGTGTATTGCAACCTAGGAGAATAAAAACTGATTCTGGTATTGCTGAATCAAGAGGAGTTATTTGAATTGGTGTGTCCGTAATTAAAAGCTAATACAAATAGAAAGACAGTTTGAAGACATCATATCACTTATGGTGGAGAAAATGCCAACAAGCCAAGAACCAACTAATACAAGCTTCAGTTATTTCATGACTCTGTCTTTGGTAGGCAAGATTTATTTTCAATTTTATTTCATGACTCCGTCTTTGGTAGGCAAGGTTTATTTTCATTTATTTTCAATGCTTCAATTTTTTTTTTCATTTTTTAAGAGTGTTAGAATCAGCAGAATCAACATATAATATAACAGCAAAAGCAAAAATCTCAAAATGGATAAGAAGAAAGACATAAAAATGGTAATGAGAATATGAACTTTTTTATCAGTTTTCTGAGTCCGTTTGTGTGCCTTGAAAACTTGAATGCTACGGTTGTGCTAGCTGAATCTAGTGAGCAAGCAAATGACCAATAGGGTGAACGGGACTTGGGAAAGGATTCAAAACTCTCAACAAAACCCTTTAACAGTGACAAAATGCACCAGAAAACTTTTTTATGGATAAGAAGAAAGACAATAAAAACTGGTAATGAGAATATGAACTTTTTTCATCAGTTTTCTGAGTCCGTTTGTGTGCACTTCCCTAATCCTAATGAAAACTTGAATGCTACTGTTGTGCTAGCTGAATCTAGTGAGCAAGCAAATGACCAAAAAAAAACCTGTAAATCCTAAAAACAAAGACCTCTCCATCACACAAGTAAAACCCAACCACTTTTCAACAAGAGCTGAACAATCTTGAGAAAGGATTCAATCAAATACACACACCTACTCCCGCTAAAAAATTTCACAATACCCAATGAGAACAACCCACAGCAATAGAATTTACACACTCAAATGGAAGCACAGGCACAAATGGAATTTACATTATTCCTCAAGCATCAATTTGATGAATAGTAGAATACGAACAGGAATAGTCAGAATGATTCAATGATTGCTAGGCCATCAATTTTGGAACCCTAATAGAAAATCCGAAAAAACCAAACCAATCTAGAGCGATTCAATGGTTATAGGAAACGGCTGACTAAGACGCCAACGACGGAGGCACTGGAGGTTGTGGTAGTGATGGCGGAGGTGGCAGAGATTGCAGCGGCGATGGCAACGAAGTTACTCACACTTCACATTTCAGGGCTTCAAGCATCTCTCGAGAGCCATCTCTACAAGCTTCGGGCCTGAGAGTTCAGAAATGGACATAGGTTGGAATTTCGAGATTTTGTTAGGGATATTTTTGTCCAGAATAAGTTTGCCCAACAGCTCCCCGAAAAGCTTAGCACCTGACATTTTTCAAGAAGCTTCATTTTATCTTATTCTAATAGCTTACTTTTCTAATGGCGCCGAAGATCTTTCCTCAAATAGCTGAAATAGCTTTATAAGCTCTTGCAAGCACCGCCGTCGCCACCACCACCACCATCGCCGTTCACCACCACCACCGCCGCCACCACCACCACCACCACCACCACCACCACTCGCCGCCGCCACTAAGAGCTTCTGCAAAAGCTAAAGCTGATACAATATGTTTATCCAAACACCTCTTTTAAATAATAAAAGTGCTTAACCTAGTAGATAAGCTCTAATAATCCAAACACCTCTTTTAAATAATAAAAGCTCTTATGGACTATATCCAAACGGGCCCGAAGAGATAATGGGCCCACGTGGTTCCTATAGAATGCTGATTGTCTCCTTAATCTTTACTATTTGAGGCTTTTACCTGTCATAGGGTCTTTTAAGTGAATTGACAAACTTGGCTATTTGATTTGACCTACTGGTGTTGTACAACTGTAACCTAATGCATGAATTGGTGTTGACTAATAATACTGTTTTAGTCATTGTAAATCTATGTTGCATGGGTACGGTAAGAGTATCTGATACAATACGATATATAAATATGATAATTTTTTAAAAAGTTAAGATACGGGTACGGCAATATATATTAAATAAAATATTCATATTTATATTTGTAAAAAATATAAAATTTAATTTATCCACTTGTGATCACCCCACTGGAGTGCCATGTGTTCTCTAACTTTTTTGATGAGGATGAAAGTCTGTCTACTATGCATATTTATATTCTGTGCGATGGCACCATGTGGAAGAAGGTGGGGTTGACCATGGTTGCTAGTGACCCAACAGTGAGTTACTCCTAGATACTTACCATTACAACAGTTGAATCAGATAAAACTTTACTTCTCACAGTATTTATATCCTTCATATTGGGGCCAATTTTGATATCTCTTGACAGCACTCAGGAATGTTTCAAGTCTTCATGGAGCTCGCACAAATCAGTGCATCTGAAGGCAAAGCTATCCTCACTTGGCATGGGTACTCCAGGTGAGCAAAATTCAGACTCACTTGGTGAAGGTTGGTTATATTGCTTGAAGAGAGGGCAGGCTCGAACTCCAAAGTTTCCTCACTTTGATTGGACCGGGTAAATTTCTAGGGCTTTGTATCCCTTCATATTTTAGAATTTAGACATCTTACTGTGCTTTTTAATTTTATCGATAACGGAAGATTATGCCCATTATTAGGAAGGATATGTTCCTGTTTTTGCATTCCAGAGTTTTTTTTTTTCCATGTTTCCCTTCTTTTCATCGATGCTTTTTTAGTTTGAGCGTCTTAAATGTTTGTAGCATTAAATTTGCAACTTTTTTTTTTAATCAGTTTATTGCTAATTACTCATTTAGTTGTTGAAACCAAAATTTCATTTCTGCTCTTTAAGGACGCTGCGGCCATATCCCATGTCTAGTAAACGGATTGTTCCAGCGCATATTGATAAACCCGATTGGGCTGATGATGTGAGTTATCTGAGTTGTTCCTATTTAACTGTCTTGTATTTTATCTTATTTAACTAATTTTAATTCAATTCTATTGGAAGTCATCTTTTGATAACTTAGCTGAGGTTCATTGGTTTCTAAATTGTTTTTATCTCTTCTGTTTTTAACTTCAGGGAACTCCCAAAGTTGAGCCCAATAGTGATCTGCAGCATACTGTTGAGGTGGGTAATTTTAAAATACATGTAGAAAATTGATGTAAGATGAGGTTGACCATTGTATGTATTCTTTTTATTCTCCTTTCTAACTGAAATTAATTTGTAGATCAAATCTCCAGATCAAATTGAGAGGATGAGAGAAACTTGTCGGGTAAGTTCCTTTTCTTTGCAATTTTGCCTTTGTAGATTCTCAATAAGGAATTTTTGCCACTCTGCTATCTCAATTCATCCTTCAATGCAAAACTGATTCATGATCCTCATTTTCATGGTGCTCAACTTGCTGCTTATTTTTGGAGTCTGTCACAGACCAACTGTATGACACATGGCTTGGTGATATGAATTAATTTTTATTGATTAATGATGACAATCAGGGTAGTTGCAATTGCAATTATTGTGATTCAATTCATGCGACGCGAGTGAGCGAGTCCTCACTCCATTGATACATATTGCATGGAGTTTCATTTTGTGTCCGGAATCGCACACGGCATTGCGGAATCGTGCTAGAATTGCAGGATTCTCGATTCTGTTGCGTTTCCAAAGATACAGATCTCAGAGGGATAGGGAGCCAAACGGCCACTATGGGGCGATGAACTGAGGCGGAGATGGGTGGGTGTGGCTGGAATCTAGTTGCCAGAGAGGATTTAGAAGATGGCTTCTGAAAATGGACTCAGACGTGTTGTCACGCACTGCCCAGATGGATAGAAGCAGCACACCAGCAATCGGGGCATGGGGCATGGGGCATGTGGATGCTCCAGCGACGATGAGCCTCTGGTGGCAGGAAGGTCTTGCACCAGTGGTGAGGGTGGTGGGGTTGATGGGAGGTGAAACACACCTCAGATATGTAGATCTGCGATGCACAGTGGCGGAGGATAGAGAAACCAAAGGGGGGCCAGCTGAAAAAAGTTAGGGTTTCTGTTGCAAGGTTCTAGTAAATAGTAATTAAAGTTGAGAGAGAAAATTATGAAAAAAACCCCAATAATTAAGGTTTAGTAAATAGTAATTGATTTTTTGACTGGAGTAATTAGTAATTAATTTTGAGAGAGAAAATTATGAAAAAACTTCAATATTAAATATACATAGAAAAGGAGATAAAGAAATTACTCTCTTTCTATACATAGACAAATATATTATGTTAAAAATATATTTTGTTATTTTTAATAATTATTCTGAATCTTATAATTCAGGATACGTTTCGATTCATGATTTCAAAAATAGGCCTTCCAATTTGTGATTCGATTCACAATTTGATAATCATGATGACAATTGATAAACCTCTGCTTTGATATATGTGATAAGCTGGAGGGGGCAAGAAAAGAAAGAAAAATCTCTTGAATGATTATAAAAAAAACAAAAATCTTTGTTATTGTTTCTGTTTTGGACAGTTGGCTATATTGTCTAATGTGAGCCAACTTTTAGTGAAAGGTTCATTAAAGATTGTAGTTATTTGTTTTTGCCTTATATGTTGATGTAGACTTTAGTCTCACTAAGCGTGTTGATTTATAGATTGCAAGAGAGGTTTTGGATGCAGCTGCTCGGATTATTTGGCCTGGTGTGACAACTGATGAGATTGACAGAGTTGTTCATGAGGCAACTATTGCTGCAGGTACTAATTTTAATGAGTTTCATTTTCAAAATACTCTTACCTGCTTTATTCATTGAATTTTAGTAAGTGCATCATATTACATTTAGACAATCTTAGCATTACTGTAGCTGGTGAGCATGCAGCTTCTGTTATTATTATAATCGCTTATTGTAGAGACATACCTTACTTTTATTGACTCCGACCTAAAACTCTGAAAGAATTGCTTTATTTTGTGGTGCTCTGCTCAACAAGAGCAGTGTTTCTTTCTTTTTTTGTTCTTTGTGATACAAAAATAAAAATTTTATTAGATAGAAAATAGGTAAAGTACAACTAGGTTGGGGAGAAGGTATCCTCCAAAACAGGGTTAAAGAAAAAAAGATACCAAAAGATATAGCAAGGTTGTCCAACCTCTCTGCATATCAGAAATGGAAAGTCCCTTGAGACAGCCATGAGCAATACACTAAAGAGAAGGTTTCCCGAACTCATTATAATTCTGTTATCTTAACGGTTCCTTGGGTTTCTTTAATGTTGGCAATTACAATTAGTGATTGGTGTTGATGAAAATTTTTTTTCTGAATTTTTACCTTTGCAGGAGGATATCCATCGCCTCTCAATTACCATTTCTTCCCTAAATCTTGCTGCACGTAGGTACTTTCCACTTTACATACTCTACTTTTCTCAGAATGTCTTGGTATTTGTTAAGAATGAACTCTGCCCTTTCTAACAGGTCAGTTAATGAAGTAATCTGCCATGGAATTCCTGATGCAAGGTAGACTGTTCTGTGCCTTTTTCTTATTTATTCTTATTCTTTTTGGTAATTTACATTTGGTTAGTGCAAGCGCCACTGAGGCATGATCAAGTAGATGGTTATTCAATTTGAGAACTTCTCTTAATAATATAGTCATTCTACAGGAAGCTTGAGGATGGTGACATTGTAAATGTTGATGTCTCTGTATACTATAAAGGGGTTCATGGTGAGTTGATTAACATATATATATATATATATATATATATATATATATATATATATATATATATATATTACAGTTTCACTTGAAGTTCATAAAATTTGACATTTGGTTGATCATGTTTGAGTCGTTATGCAGGTGATCTCAATGAAACATACTTCGTGGGAAACGTTGACGAAGAGTCTCGCCAGCTGGTCAAATGCACGTATGAGTGCCTGGAGAAGGCAATATCCATTGGTATAACCATTGAATTTCAACTCTGAAGTCTGAACTCTCTCTCATGTCTTAGTTTAAAATATAATTGAATTTTTAAAACATTATAGGAGCCTTGGTTCTTTTATTTTTCTTTTTCTTCTGACATGTACCTTAGAGCTTCGTAGTCAATTCTTAAATCTAACTGCAAATTTGGTCTTAAAAATGTTAATTTGGTCCTAAACCCTAAATCAGAAGATAATTAGTTTTTTTAATGTTTAAAACATAAATTACAGTCAGAAGGACACATTTAATAACTGATATTGAATAATATTATATTAGCTACTTAATATGTTGTAAATATGCGTTGTAAATATCAATTGATAAATGATGATAACCATAAAAATATGTATTTGGCATTTGGAGTATATTGTGATTGCGTTGTGTTCAAATACTAAATATCCTTAAAGCGTGCATAATATTTTAAAAAATTAAAATATATGTTCCTGATTCTTCCTTTTCTATCAAACTCAGTAAAACCCGGGGTACGTTTCCGTGAAATTGGTGAAGTTATTAATCGTCATGCTTCAGTGTCAGGCTTCTCAGTGGTAATGCATTTTCTTTTTTGAAGTTATCTATTTAATTTTCTTTGTTCACATGGCGGATGGTTATTACTTGTTCCTTAATTATATTTTCCATTGCCCCCTTAGGTAAAATCGTATTGTGGTCATGGAATTGGAGAGCTCTACCATTGTGCACCAAACATTCTTCATTATGGAAGTATCCTTTCCTTGGTTTAAAGGCACTGCAGGGCATGGGAAAAATATGTTTGAAAATTATTTTCTGCATCCTCTGATGGTTAATCTAGCATTCAGCACAGTATTTACTTTTCTTTTAATTTTAATATAAAGGGACTGGTTGGTGGGCATAAAATGACTGTTGCAAAAGTAGTAATGATTTTATGGATGTTAGCCATTCACTCTCCTATTGGCAATCCTGTTATACATTACTGTTAATTGCTAGCAACAGGCAGCTTCCTGATTCTTATGCCTTTTTTTCTTAAATTGTTTCTTAACTTTTATTTTTCTGTCAAATCCAATACTTGAAAGTTTTACTCCCAAAATTAAACTTACTACTTCACAAAAGCCTTTCACTGCATGCACTTCTAGCTTCTCCCCCCCCCCCCCCTTCTAATGTTAAAAATCAACCATGATTACAAGAAGGAAAACTAGTGCAATACACCTTAACCACTAGCAGGAAATAAAGCAGTTGGTGTGATGAAGGCTGGACAGACCTTTACAATTGAACCAATGATCAATGCAGGTATATTTCTAAATAGTTTAAGTGGATAACTTTGATCGATACATGTCATATCTCTGATATATTTTTTTATAGGTGTCTGGCGTGATCGAATGTGGCCTGATGGATGGACTGCTGCTACCGCTGATGGTAAACGAAGTGCTCAATTTGAGCACACTCTTTTGGTAAGTACATTTCTGTTTTCTCCGGGGTTCTAATGCTGTATATAAAAGTCACCTAGTCTAGTTATTTTCTGCGTCGTGTCCTGAAAATTACAACATGGTCTTCGAGTGCTGAAAGTGATAACAATTAAAGGAAATTATCATAATAATTTTAAATTTTGGATGAAATTTTCAAGGAAAGAGATGGTAATTTTTTACCATCTCACCTCTATATAATGATAATGATTTTGATGTGATACATATTTAACTTCTATAATATGTCCTTGACTAAGTCTTTGCAAACTGTTATGATACTGGAGAGCACACATTGTCTTAGTACAGAGTGCTTTAAAGCCATGGCCACTTGTCTATAATTTGTTTTGGTCAGTGAGTTAGTAATTTTAATGGTGCTTATATTTGGTCGTCTCCTCCTAGTTATACAATTAGTTGTTCATCACTGCTTTAGCTGGTTGTACCTATTTAATATGATTCACCCTTTTCATTATTAGGTCACAGAGAATGGTGTTGAGGTTTTGACAGGGCGGTTGCAGTCATCACCCAATGTTTTTCCTTGGCTAAATTCATAATTCGGTGAATCCAGATGCAGATGCGGGCAGTTTCCAAATACCATACAATTAATAGACAACCATATTTCATTGCACTACTTCCTCTGGTTGCCTCTTTTTTTGGGTATCATGTTTGTAACTTGTCATAAAATTTAGGTGAGAAGTATGATTACATAGAATATATTCTTCCAAACCCAATTTAACAGGGATATAATGTTTGTGTAATTGAAGATAATTTAATTTATTTTGTCATGTCTTATCTTCTGCTCTTGTTTGTTTAAATCAATGATGTTTAACCCAAGTTTAGAGCACCAGGGCTTAATGTTATTGGTAGGGTTTATATCCCATTCATAGTAATATTTTCCTGCATTACTATCTCCATGTATCTTCGTTTTACAATGAGTGCTCTATGCTAAGTTTGAAA
The DNA here is from genome assembly GCA_029884595.1 of Ormosia semicastrata. Taxonomy (NCBI): domain Eukaryota; kingdom Viridiplantae; phylum Streptophyta; class Magnoliopsida; order Fabales; family Fabaceae; genus Ormosia; species Ormosia semicastrata. The sequence goes on along the minus strand of JAQQTO010000022.1, from coordinate 1,246,599 downwards.
ATTAAAATAAGATTAAAATGATATGCAATGAGTGAAACATTAAAAAGTAAGTACGTATATCTTATCGTTTTTGTTTGTGCATTTAATTAGCACTTTATTGTTTGAATTGTTTAAAAAATTGTAATCACATTGTAAAAGGAAAATAAAATTATTCGCAACTACGCCTTTTTCTAATGGGATATTTTTACTTTGTAATTTTTCATGAATGTACAATTATTATTGTTTGTTTATAACTATCAAATTTGAACAGAATGTTAACACAATTATTCAATTGTATCGATTTTGCACTATATTAATTAGTTTCCACCTTTGAATTAGATGCTACTTTGGTTGGTAAGGTAGAGTTATAGGGGCTCAGCCCGGGAACTATTTGTGGAAAGTGGTTCAAACACCAATTTCTTTATGAATTCTGAGTTATTCCACCTATGCAATAGTCAACTTCAAAATTAATAGAGTGACCAAAAACAAACTTCTAAAGTATTACTCTTTTTTGGTACAAATCTAAATATTACTCTCTACTCAAGCAATTATATCACAACTGCTCACCTTACTTTCATTTTAGTTGTAGAAATCCGATCATAAATACATATGATTTTTCTGCGAAAGTAGAAAAACACGAGTAAATGGGGGAAAATGTGCTCTGCTTGTATGGGTAGTCAGTACATGAAAGTAGGCTTATCATGGCTGAACCATGTTATATCTTTTGTCCCCTTACCTTCATTTCCAATCCTTTGTTCTCACAAATTAATCTTTTAATTTTATCATCACCTTCATGCCTGTGTCTTAAATCTTGCATCAAGAATAACTTTCGTGGTTTAGAATAAATTTTCATTCATTTATTTATTGTATTTCTTTTGGTTAAGTTACCATATAACTTGTGACTAGCTAAGAAAGCCTCGGTCAACTGATTCTAAAACTTAAGAAATTTTTGTGTAAACTTGGTTCACTTGTTGGGCGTATTAAATCAATGAAATCGTTAATTAATAGATAATTAATATAATTAATTAATAAAAAATTATAATTAACTATCTTAATTAATGATGTAATAAAAACTATCATAATTAATTAATAAATAATATTAATTAACTATTATAATTAATAGTATAATTAACTTAGTACACAACTTGGATAGACTAGGCTTATATAAGAATTTCTCCTCAAACCATTACCTAAAAATGGAAACAATCAATAACAAAATGCAACTTACACAGTTTTTTTCTTTTTTAATACAAATAATTTTGAATTACGTTTATACATCCAGATTATACTTGGTTAATAACGATCGAAACCCACCCAAAGAAAAAACATGTATCATCCACATGAACAAACAAAGGGTTAGCTAGCTATTTAGCTTTTAGCTAGGGCTTCTGAGTGGTTCTAGATGCTGCTTGCTGGTACCTAGATGCATAACTATGAAACAAAGCTAGTGCATTACTAGTGACTTGTGCCACATTTTGGGTCTTAACCTTAATAGCAGCCATCCTCTTACTCATCCTATGACCAGGGAACTAATCCACACCACTGCTAGCATCTGTTAAGGCTGCAGTGCTCACCCATGTCTCAACGTTACTTATGTGCCACAACAAGTCATCATTGATGGTGGAACCACGTTGGTTCAACCTACTTAGTTCTTTGATGGCTTGGCCAAGTTGGTCCACACTATTAGTGATTTGATTCACGCAATCTTGCAACACTAAAGAGGGAGGAGAAATTTGTTGACACTTGCCGACAATTGAACATTACTTATTCAAAGAAGCTTGCACTTGATTGTAGAACTAGAAGTAACTCTACATTTTTAATGCTTGCTTTTGCATTGCCATACCAAGAAGTTTTTAAACATTTAAAACAACGTGAGTATTAATTTAAGTGTTTGCCAAATGATGATGACTAGGAAATGGCATCTGAAATTTGTGAAAAGTTGAAAATATTTTATAGTGTGACTGAGTTGTTTTCTCGTACTCAATATCCAACTTCAAATGTCTATTTTTCAAAAGTGTGTGAAATTAGATTATCTTTGAATGAGTGGCTGCATTCTTCTAGTGACATTATCCAAATGATGCTTCAAGTATGTATGACAAGTTTGAGAAGTATTGAGGCATGATTAATAGGGTGATGGCAATAGGGGCTCTTTTGGACCCTAGATATAAAATGAAATTGTTGTATTATTTCTTTCCTCTTGTGTATGAAAATGAAAACAACTAATGAATTGCACAAGGTGAAAAAATCACTTGAAGATTTGATTGATGAATATCAAGCTAAGGATAGGAGGAGTGTTCCTACTAGTAGTGATTCTACTATGTCTTCAACTTTGATGGAAGTTGGTCTTCTTGCAAAGAAAGTAAAGCGAAAAAGCAACTATTTTCAATATATGCAAAAAACTATTTCAGATAGCACTTTCAAGTTAGAATTATATTGCTACTTAGAGGAACCTGTCTTGCTTGATAAATCAAATGAAGATGTGTTTGACATATCGGGTTGTTGGAAAAATATTGGAGTGAAATATCCAGCTTTGCAAAGAATTGCAAGAGATTTTTTAGCCATTCATATCTCGACAATTGCATCAAAGTTTGCCTTTAGCACCGTGGTTGCTTTCTTAGTCCTCATCGGAGTAGGCTAACTATGGAAACAATAGAGGTATTAATGTGTTCTCAAGATTGGTTACACAATGCAATGGAAGGTAATATAATTTTATATCCATCTATTTTTTGTTTAATTTTTTTCTTTACACGGCTAATTTGATTTTCTAATTATTAGGTTTTACCAAAAAAAAAGAGTGAATGTTGCACATTCAATGAAGACAAAGATATTGATGAATGATGATATTGATGGATGAAAAGAATGAAGACTTATTGATGGATGACACAAGTAAGAGTTGAAGAAGTTGTAAACTTATGTTTTTTGAAATTCAGAACTTGTATGATTTTGGGGTGTAGCTTAAAGTTGCAATGTAGCTTGGTTGTGCGAACTTATGTTTAGGACTTTAGGTTCTTATGTTTAGGCTTTGTATTATGTACTTATACTATTTTATTTTAAAATATTAAACCAGTTGAACACTTGAATTTGATGTTGTATATGTAATATTGTGCTTTAGCTTCCTTTTTCCTATTTTTTTCAATTTTTTTGTTTTTTTTACATTGCGGGGAATCCCCGCGAATATTTGCAGAGAATCCTCGCAAGTATTTGCAGGGATTCGGGAAACGGAGATTGTAATATCCTCCCTAATTTCATGACCCTAATTAGGGTTATAGAAGTTCAGTAATACTAGTAAGAATTATTTGTTAAATCGGATAATTTTATGAACTAGTTTGAGCATGATTTTATAACACTGAGTATAAGAGAATAATTAAGGTATCTGCAAAATCGCTTGATATGATGGAAATAAATATGAAAAATTTATTTCCTCGCTAAGAACTATTGATAAGAATTGTGAAAAAATTTAGAGGAGCAACAAAGCAAGTTTGGTATTTTTAAGGATACTGCTAAAAAAAATAGTCGGGACGGTTAAGCAGCTCAGAAAAATTATGAAATTTCATGGAGATGGTAAGTAGAATATGAAGAACATTTTAGCAAGAAAAATAATTTAAGGTAGACATATTTACCTATTTTACAGGTTCGATTTAATTTGAAAAGTAATTCAACTTATTTAATGAATATCAATATATGAAAAGTTATGAGAAAATAGATTTGATGACTAAGATGAGTCTTAAAATATATTATGAGACTTATGGATATTTGAAAACTTAATTTTGAAAAATTAAAGTGCACGTAGCAGATACTAAAGTTTCAATATGAAATATTTTATTCATTTCCTCACCTACCACTTTACTCTTTCTCCAGATTTTTCTTCACTCTTCTCACTCATTTTCTTTCTCACTTTTCCGTCCCATTCTCTCCCTCTATTCATGTGAACTAGTGAAGAAAATAATAAATAAATAAAAAAACAGAGCACAGTGTGCTCTTTTTCTTCACCATTCTCTCATTTTTCATCTTTCATTTTCAATCTTTCACCTTTATCTATCTTTAACCTTATTTATCCTTGTTCTTCCTTCATTATCTCTTATGAATAATAGTCTCAAAAACAGCTTTAAAACAGAGCTGGAAGACGACCAAAGAAATAAGAAAAGGAAAATAAAAAGTGAAGATAAAGGGAGGAAAATCAAGGGAACAAAGCTAGGAAAAGAGGTAAGGGTGTTTGCTCTTTATTTGATCTTCTTTCTTCATGGAATTGGAACAAATAAAAAATTGAAAAAAATATGTTTTATTACTCAAGATGGTTACAGTTGAATCATGTTAAAAGAAGGAAGAATTTGTTATTTTTTTTATGCTTAAATTTCCTACTGTTAATTAGTTCTTTTTCCTTAAGAATTGTGAAGGAGAAATTGTGGGATTGAATATCAATTTGATTGATGCTTTATGCCCTAGGTTGCTCACGGTCATGAAGGGGATTTGAGGTGTTTATATTTCTTTTATTAGTTCATCTATTTCTATTGATGATTCTATTGAATTGTGATGTTGTATTGATGAGAAAATGGTTGGATTGTGAGGCTAAATTGTGTCACGATTATGCTGCCTCGTTTGTGACCAAATTCTGAGTCTCTTGTATGCATAAGATTGTGATTAGAATGGTGACTAAAATAAGGGCAGAATGTTGTCCTACTTAAAGTTGAATTTTGAATACATTTATGCTTGAATTTATGGCTTGAATGATGTTTAAAGATTAAGGCAGAATATTGCCCAGATTTTAACCATATTTTTAATGACTTTGTGCTTGAAATTATGACTTGAATGGTGTATAGAAGTTTAGGCAGAGTGCTTCCCAGTTTTATCTAGAATTGTGTTGCTTTTAGTATGAGAATTTGTGACTTGTAATGGTTGTATGGGCTTTGGTAGCATGCTGCCTATTAATTTGTGATCAAAGTAGTGATGTTTTGTGCATGAAAATGTTGCTTGAATAATGATAAAAAGGGGTATAGTAGTGGCTGCCTTGTGGTGACTATAATTCGTATGTATAAATATCATGCATTGATGTTAAATGTTGATTAGAAATGCCAATAAAGTATTGCAACCAATACTTACAGATTTGATATGTAAATGATGTTGAGTAGCATAATAACAAAAGAATACGGAAAGGTTCAGGTTGAGTGAGTCACTCCTTCTCTACAAGCATATAATGTAATGTATGAATGAAAGGATTGATGATAAAGGTTTTGCCTCCTTACATGAGGAACAACAAGGTTATGTGAAAAGTGAAAGAAGAAAAGGTTTTTAACATTCATGCATGTTTTGTTTTCAAACTTGTTATTTGATGTTTTCATGTATTGTAAATCTATAACTTGGACAAAAGGGCTCCAAGTGGCTTGGACAAAAGGGCTCCAAGTGTTAAAATTAAAAATGTTTAGTAGTGCAAGGAACAAAAGTGCATCCTGCCTACTCAGAAACAATACAAGGAACAAAAGGGCTTCCTCGAACAAAAGGACTTCTTGGAAATATTCAAATAATATATATTTTCAAAGATAAAATCTTTTAAAAATCATTGCATGAGCTTACTTTAGGGCATTCATTAGGCATTAATCATACATCACTATGCATTTCATAAAATGACACTTGTATGGGCAATTTTCTTGTTTCCTTAAACTGAATTTTTGAGGATCAAGGACGATGCTTGACTTGATAGTATCCCGAAGAAAAGGGACATAGTTGGTTATGATGTGGTATGACAAGGAATATAGAATGTTATTATGTTATGTTACGTTTATTATGAAAAACTAATACATATAATGTAAATGACGTATTTTTATTGTTAATACGTGAATGAATTATGATAAAGAGTTGAATATGAAACTATTCTTTTGGTTTGGATTGTGCAACTGATTTCTTTTACAAAGAATAATAATTGAATATTTGTTTTGAGAAGAGAGAAGACTAGATTGGGCAGTTTGCCACCTCTCTAACTTATGTATATATTAGTGTTGAATTTTAAATAAAGGATGTTTTTTTTTCCTGAAACAGCTGGATTTATTATGATGCCACGTTTTTAAAACGTACTTCTGAGAATTATAAACTCTCACCCCAGTTTTCTATTTTCCATGATAAATTCAGAGGAGGATCCAGGAAAGCGCATGACAAAAGGACCGAGCCTTAGCAAAGCTACTAATGAAATTATATTAGTTTTGTATTTAGATTAATGGTTCTATAATTAAATTAATATGATTAGCTCTTTGTATAAGTTGTAATCTCAGACATATCGTAGATGTTTAGTAAAAGGGCAAGTTTCCGAGGTGTAAAAGGTCTTGCTCTCTTACTATTATAAAGACTCTATATATTTACTAGTTAATAGATATGAAACAGGTCGTAATTCATGCTTAAGTTATAAAGTAGTATACTTAATTCTGTTACTTAGTATACTTATGGTATACTATAGTATTTAGAATTAGGGTGTTACATTATGGTATCAGAGCAGTTCATCCTGTTGAGCTGGGGTATGGACTAGCTACGTTTGTTATGCATTTGTCTTGTCGTAATGATGAGATGCATAGGTAGAATTGCATAATAGCCTTGAATTTATATGTTATGGTTAACTATCACACTGTTACATAATATTGAGTCTGGCCAGCTCAATATATAATGGGTGGTGTATGCAAGAAATTATACCATCAACTAGGCGAACCCAAAATGGTAGAGCCCCTGTTGGCAACAGTGCACCAAACATGTTAGAGACTTTAAGAAAATAAAAAAAAATAAAAAAAAATATAGCTGACGTTGTGAGAAAACAGGCAGCTATGACTACTTGGAAGTTAGAGAAGTTAATTGCAGTGATGAAATGCACGGGTGATCCAAAGGTGTCACATGCTGTTTAAACGTTAAATGAAGAAGTTGAGCATTGGTGGACTAGTATCTGAAGTTTAAAGGAAAGTACTGGGATTACGATAACATGACTTGATCCAGTATTCTCCAAAGAAGTTGCAAGAAGAGAAAGAGTCGACATTCCTAGAACCTAGCAAGGAGATATAATGGCATGTGTTCCGCTTGTCATGGCAAAGAAAGATAACGACATATGTTCCGCCTGCTGTGGCGAAGAGATATAACAACTAAGGTTCCGCCTGCCGTGGCGAAGAGATATAACGGCTAAGGTTTCGCTTGCCGTGGCGAAGAGATATAACGGCATATGTTCCGCCTGCTGTGGCGAAGAGATATAACAGCTAAGGTTCTGCCTGCCGTGGCGAAGAGATATAACGGCTAAGGTTCCGCTTGCCGTGGCGAAGAGATATAACGACATATGTTCCGCCTGTTGTGGCGAAGAGAGATAACGACATATGTTCCGTCTGCTGTGGCGAAGAGATATAACAACTAAAGTTTCGCCTGCCGTGGCGAAGAGATATAACGGCTAAGGTTCCGCTTGCCGTGGCAAAGAGATATAACGGCATATGTTTCGCTTGTCGTGGCGTAGAGATATAACGACTAAGGTTTTGTCTGCCGTGGCGAAGAGATATAACAACATATGTTCCACCTACCGTGGCGAAGAGATGTAGGCGAATAGATATAACGGCTAATGTTTTGGTTATAAATTAAGGAACAATTATGTTGAGAGAAAGACCTTGTGCCTTAAGAAAAGATGAACTTAAGGAAAAGATGTTTTGGTTATAAATCCTAGAATGGAAATGAAAGAGTATCTCAATGAATTTTGTAACAGGATTGCAAAGTTCAAAAGATTTTGGATAGAAGAGTAAAAGAGTTTAGAAGAAAATAAATTCCTTTAGTAGAGGTGTTATGAGAAAATAGTGACTCAAAGGAAGTCAAGTGGGAGCTTAAGCTTAATGTGATATAAAGTTATCTGGAATTTCCTGTATAAGACAAGCAAATTTTGAGGACAAAATTTATATAAGGGGGGAGAATTGTAATATCCTCCCTAATTTCATGACCCTAATTAGGGTTATAGAAGCTCAGTAATACTGGTAAGAATTATTTGTTAAATCGGATAATTTTATGAACTAGTTTGAGCATGATTTTATAACACTGAGTATAAGAGAATAATTAAGGTATCTGCAAAATCACTTGATATGATGGAAATAAATATGAAAAATTTATTTCCTCGCTAAGAACTATTGATAAGAATTGTGAAAAAATTTGGAGGAGCAACAAAGCAAGTTTGGTATTTTTAAGGATACTGCTAAAAAAAAAGTCGGGACGGTTAAGCAGCTCAGAAAATTATAAAATTTCATGAAGATGATAAGTAGAATATGAAGAACATTTTAGCAAGAAAAATAATTAAAGGTAGACATATTTACCTATTTTACAGGTTCGATTTAATTTGAAAAGTAATTCAACTTATTTAATGAATATCAATATATGAAAAGTTATGAGAAAATAGATTTGATGACTAAGATGAGTCTTAAAATATATTATGAGACTTATGGATATTTGAAAACTTAATTTTGAAAAATTAAAGTGCACGTAGCAGATACTAAAGTTTCAGTATGAAATATTTTATTCATTTCCTCACCTACCACTTTACTCTTTCTCCAGATTTTTCTTCACTCTTCTCACTCATTTTCTTTCTCACTTTTCCGTCCCATTCTCTCCCTCTATTCACGTGAACTAGTGAAGAAAATAATAATAAAAAATAGAGCACGGTGTGCTCTTTTTCTTCACCATTCTCTCATTTTTCATCTTTCATTTTCAATCTTTCACTTTTATCTATCTTTAACCTTATTTATCCTTGTTCTTCCTCCCTTATCTCATATGAATAATAGTCTCAAAAACAGTTTCAAAATAGAGCTGGAAGACGACCAAAGAAATAAGAAAAGGAGAACAAAAAGTGAAGATAAAGGGAGGAAAATCAAGGGAACAAAGCTAAGAAAAGAGGTAGGGGTGTTTGCTCTTTATTTGATCTTCTTTCTTCATGGAATTGGAACCAAATAAAAAATAAAAAAAATCTATTTTATTACTCAAGATGGTTACAGTTGAACCATGTTAAAAGAGGGAAGAATTTGTTATTTTTTTTATGCTTAAATTTCCTACTGTTAATTAGTTCTTTTTCCTTAAGAATTGTGAAGGAGAAATTGTGGGATTGAATATCAATTTGATTGATGCTTTATGCCCTAGGTTGCTCACGGTCATGAAGGGGATTTGAGGTGTTTATATTTCTTTTATTAGTTCATCTATTTCTATTGATGATTCTATTGAATTGTGATGTTGTATTGATAAGAAAATGGTTGGATTGTGAGGCTAAATTGTGTCACGATTATGCTGCCTCGTTTGTGACCAAATTCTGAGTCTCTTGTATGCATAAGATTGTGATTAGAATGGTGACTAAAATAAGGGCAGAATGTTGTCCTACTTAAAGTTGAATTTTGAATACATTTATGCTTGAATTTATGGCTTGAATGATGTTTAAAGATTAAGGCAGAATACTGCCCAGATTTTAACCATATTTTTAATGACTTTGTGCTTGAAATTATGACTTGAATGGTGTATAGAAGTTTAGGCAGAGTGCTTCCCAGTTTTATCTAGAATTGTGTTGCTTTTAGTATGAGAATTTGTGATTGTAATGGTTGTATTGGCTTTGGTAGCATGCTGTCTATTAATTTGTGATCAAAGTAGTGATGTTTTGTGCATGAAAATGTTGCTTGAATAATGATAAAAAGGGGTATAGTAGTGGCTGCCTTGTGGTGACTATAATTCGTATGTATAAATATCATGCATTGATGTTAAATGTTGATTAGAAATGCCAATAAAGTATTGCAACCAATACTTACAGATTTGATATGTAAATGATGTTGAGTAGCATAATAACAAAAGAATACGGAAAGGTTCAAGTTGAGTGAGTCACTCATTCTCTACAAGCACATAATGTAATGTATGAATGAAAGGATTGATGATTAAGGTTTTGCCTCCTTACGTGAGGAACAACAAGGTTATGTGAAAAGTGAAAGAAGAAAAGGTTTTTAACATTCATGCATATTTTGTTTTCAAATTTGTTATTTGATGTTTTCATGTATTGTAAATCTATAACTTGGACAAAAGGGCTCCAAGTGGCTTGGACAAAAGGGCTCCAAGTGTTAAAATTAAAAATGTTTAGTAGTGCAAGGAACAAAAGTGCATCCTGCCTACTCAGAAACAATACAAGGAACAAAAGGGCTTCCTAGAACAAAAAGACTTCTTGGAAATATTCAAATAATATGTATTTTCAAAGATAAAATCTTTTAAAAATCATTGCATGAGCTTACTTTAGGGCATTCATTAGGCATTAATCATACATCACTATGCATTTCATAAAATGACACTTGTATGGGCAATTTTCTTGTTTCCTTAAACTGAATTTTTGAGGATCAAGGACGATGCTTGACTTGAGAGTATCCCGAAGAAAAGGAACATAGTTGGTTATGATGTGGTATGACAAGGAATATAGAATGTTATTATGTTATGTTACGTTTATTATGAAAAACTAATACATATAATGTAAATGAGGTATTTTTATTGTTAATACGTGAATGAATTATGATAAAGAGCTGAATATGAAACTATTCTTTTGGTTTGGATTGTGCAACTGATTTCTTTTACAAAGAATAATAATTGAATATTTGTTTTGAGAAGAGAGAAGACTAGATTGGGCAGTTTGCCACCTCTCTAACTTATGTATATATTAGTGTTGAATTTTAAATAAAGGATATTTTTTTTCCTGAAACAGCTGGATTTATTATGATGCCACGTTTTTAAAATGTACTACTGAGAATTATAAACTCTCACCCTAGTTTTCTATTTTCCATGATAAATTCAGAGGAGGATCCAGGAAAGCGCATGACAAAAGGACCGAGCCTTAGCAAAGCTACTAATGAAATTATATTAGTTTTGTATTTAGATTAATGGTTCTATAATTAAATTAATATGATTAGCTCTTTGTATAAGTTGTAATCTCAGACATATCAGGTAGATGTTTAGTAAAAGGGCAAGTTTCCCGAGGTGTAAAAGGTCTTGCTCTCTTACTATTATAAAGACTCTTTATATTTACTCGTTAATAGATATGAAACAGGTCGTAATTCATGCTTAAGTTATAAAGTAGTATACTTAATTCTGTTACTTAGTATACTTAGGGTATACTATAGTATTTAGAATTAGGATGTTACAGAGATAGGGAAAAATTCCCCTGTGGTGAGGATCAGGGACGAGGGTGAAGGTTAATCAGTTGGCAGGGACGGGGAGCGAGGAGGTATTCCTTGCCCCCGTCTCGCTCGGGTGCCATCCCTATGTAAGATTGTATATATATAACAATGATTGGTTGATTATTTTGTTGAGAAATTATTCTTGAGCAAGAAAAAGTTATTTTTTTATTATTTAATATGTGTTATCTCAGTTATATGGACTATCTCTTCCATTTTAATAACATTTTTAATGTTATAACTAAGATTGCATATATTAAATAAAATGGAGCTATAAGTTTTTCTTATTTTGAGATCATTTAAAAATTTCTCTAATTAGTTTGAGAATAATGTTACACATGTATCACCTTACATGTGCACAATTTCAACCATCTCATTATATGTGTGGTCTTATCTCTTATGGACACCAACATTTTAATTTTACCAGCTTTCCCTAATATGAAGTGGAGAAATTTTAAAATACTCCCAGGTTGTGTTTGAATGGAGTATTTTAGAGATTTTAAAATGTTAGGAAATTTAATTGCTTTATTTAAATTTCCTTCATTTGTAAATTTTTTTGTTTGGATGGAGTAATTAAATTTTTTAGCATTTTAAATTTCTTGTTTGGGTAAAGTAATTAAATTCCCTTCATTTACATTTTTTTTAATCAAAACAAGTATTATTATTAAGAATATTCAAAATTCGACTCGACACGAAACTAATTAAGACGAATTCGACTATTCGATTTTTATAAATAAACTTGATATATTTTTAAGTTAAGTTCAGGTCACGCTTCCGATTTACCTAACTCGACCAAATGTTACAAAATATTTTAAAAATTAATAAATCACACAATCTAATTGTAATGTAAACAAAATAAGATGCTGAGCTCTAATCCATTCTAGAATCTCTTGCTTTGCCTTCCATACATGGAGGTATCAAGAATCTATTGGTCTAATAACAATTACATTCATCAAATTATATACTTTAGAATATGAGATTCATAAAGTATTTAGTCAATGGCCACATTGAACACTTTTGACCTCACTCCAGAATATTTGACACATCTAAAGTGACATCTCATCCACACTCATACAAAATTGCGATATCTTTGTTTCATAGTGTTGCAAATAGAAGTTTACATCTGATTTATGCACTTTTTGGGTCCTTTTCCTATCGTTTTCTATAAATGATCAAAATTGACAGGTAAGGTTCATATGTAGGTAACATTTTGTGTATGTGTAGAAAACATTCTTGTGTAGAAATGTAGAGCAAACGTAGAAGACATTCCAATTTATCCATCAGTAGCCCCACTATTATTTGCAGACATGACAGTAAAATCCATCAAATTTACCAACAAACTAATTCAGTTATAAATGTACATATATTGATGCAAATAGCTTCCATACATTAAAGGGGACAAGTATCCTAGCAACGTGCTCATGTCTAAAATTTAGGGTAATACGTTATATATTAAATCCACATAATTTTTTTCTAATAACAAAGTAATAAAGATTGAAATGACACAAAGTAATATTAACTCCCATCAAGACATGTAGTAACCTAATCATTACAAGGTTTCCTATTGTAGGTTGAACCATGAGATGTAAGGAAGATTACAACCAGCTTCTCAATGAATTGGAGCAGGTCAAGAAGGAACGTGTAGCTGAAGTTGAAGAACTGATTCACTTGTAGAGGAGCAATGCCTACTTAATGGGGCACCATGAACAACAACAACAACAATAACAACAACATCAGGATCAAGATAAAGACCATATAGAACTGGAATTTGAAGGAAGTGGTGGAGTTGTGCATTATGACTTAGAGCAAGGATTACATGATTCCTTTTTGGAGCACCACAAGGTGCCTTGCTTTGGTTCTTCTCATAGTGATCGTTCTTGTTCCAAAAGGAGAAAGTTCCTTAAAAGGCTGAAGAGATGGGTGGAAGGCAGTGAAAAGGTAAGAGTGAAACCAAAGGAGAAATACGGTCATTAAATTAATTGCCTTGGTAGGCATTCAGTTTCCTATGGAGTAAAGGAACCTCAAGTTCCTGCAACTACAAGGAGGTCTTGCTCTAGTGCTTGAGTCAAAATACCATACCATTTCTTCCTCAGCAAAACATCAGAACATGATTAGAGCAAGTCATGATCGTCGTGTAGTTATTGATACTAGCCAATAAAGAAACTTTGATGTTGGTATAGAAACAGTGACAAGACATTTGCTGTAAAAAAAAATAGTGATATCATTTCATTTTAAGTTTGAGTACCAAAACCATAGCTTATGTAGACTAATAAGAAATAACTATGTAGAATAGTGACGATGACATATAAAGTATTCTTGTTTCAATAATTAATTTTACAAAATAATACTTAAAAGAGATAAAATTTTCAGTGTCTAAATTATTAGTTTTTGGAGTATCAAATGAATGTGTATGGAATTGGAAGAATATATTAGTATGGATTCAAATTTTACAAAGTTCTGCACGTACTCAAATGTTTAGTACATACAATAATATATGCAGAACATATAATATGATGGAGAATGCTGTAGTATCCCTCAAGGTTTGATATCATCCTCTAGTTGGCAGTGTTATTGATCATTTGATGAATGTAAGGTGAATTTGGATATAAAATACAATGATTAAAAATGTTGGACCTGTCTAAGAAACCTTCCATATATAATTACCTCATAATAAGCACTTTTGCAGTTACGGTCTTCCTTCTGATAATACAGTAATGTAGTGGTGTCCGACCTCTTGAATCACAAGCTTTTACATCTACCCCATACTGTAGAAGCAGCTCCATCATGCCCATATTAGCAATTAGGCATGCCAGGTGAAGCACACTAGAACCATCTTGTATGTCCTCGATCAGCTGATTTTCACTTTGAGATAATATGTCTAAATTACTTGAAGAAGCAATGCTGAAAGAGTCACCTGTACAATAACCAATTATTTGTCTAGGACTTCCTGGTTTTTCAACACCAAAAACTTTCCTCAGGGATAAGGAGACATACCAAATAATGCTTGCCCACTGATTGCATTGACATCCACATCTGATATAACAATGTAATGCCAGCAGCTAAAAACAAAACAAAAAATTCAGTTCATGATCATATACTTTATAAGCTACAAAGCATCTATTTTAACATGATTACAAGCTATCACTAATCGCATACTTAAAGGAGGCAAGACAAAATAGGAATTGAAAGAACTCAACATCATGAACATCTAACAGAGTCATCAAACAAGTCAAAACTCAGCGCAGCAACAGCACGAGATTAGCAATGAGCATACTAACAAGTTAAGAGCAAGAGTAAAACAAGGTGGGCCTTGCATTCAATTCATTAGCAACTATGACTATTTACCCATAAGCTTGATGTCCTAACAAACAGTTTGGGACTCAGTAAAAATTAACTCTAAAATCTCATATCAACAATACACATCCATAAGAAGCAATGCTAGAAACTAAATTCCATTCTCAAACACATGCACCCATTTATCAGATACAAATCATAATGCAGCAACATGGCATAAGAGAGGTTTTGCATCAGATTTTAGACATTTCAACATTCTAAACACAAACAACCAATAAGCATAAAACCCAGGATTCATATATCAGCGCAAAAGGAGAGTACACATACCATAAGTTCCATCCAGATAAAATTAGAATTTAATCATGTATGTTACCAAGTGAGAAAACAACAACAACAGTATAATTCATCACTTTATTTTTTTTATCAAACAAGTGGTATACAAGAATGAAAAAAAAAAATCAACCCTTAAGAACACCACAGAGTTTATGTCACAATAGCTTCTCAAAATGATCAAATCAGTAATACATGCCAATATTCCATTACAAACTAGACAGAAAAAATGATGAATTGCCACAAAATCAACAAGAACATGTGAAAATTACAGAAGCAAATAACTAAAGCTACAACATAACAGTTTCACCAAGAAGAAGATTCAAAACGAAAATCAACAAAATCAAAAGATTCAAAGGTGATGAAAGTATGATTTGTGTACCTAGTGTTCGCACAAGGTGGAGGGTTGGGTTCGAGATGGGTGGCGCGTGGTGGATCTGGGCTTGACGGTGGTGGCGTGCGGCGCGAATGGAAGAATCGATGGTCGCAGTGGATGGAATGGATGGAGGATTGAGCTTCGACTAAGATGGGAGATAAAAGAGAGAATGGGGCGAAAGGTAGAGTGACGAAAAGCAAGGAATTTTAGAAATTTCACCTGTTTAGTTAGGAATTGAAATTCTTTAATTTTGATTAACAAAATTCTCAGTTAAAATTCTCTGAAATTTTTTAAATTATTCATTTAATTATTCAAACAAAATATTTTATAATGGAGAATTTTAAATCTCCTGAATAAATACATTACTCTCTCAAAATATTTTATCCAAACACAACCTCAATTTATTACTCTAAAAGATCTTATAACAATCCAAATCTAAATTTAAAATATTTAAATTTTAATTCAACTGTTTGTATAATTTTAAAATCCCACATGTCACAATTTAACTGAAGTAATGTAATACTTTAAAAGTATAAAAGAATCTCTCTACTAAGAAATGTGTCTTAATAATGTGTAAGAACCATTATTTGAGCATTTGTGCAAGAAACATTATTCACTCTAGTTTGATGGATAAAATTAAAGAACATGATCATAGTAAATTAGCAACAATTAATGTATGATGTAATGCATGACATAATAATAATAATATTTCATACAGACGGTCAACATAAACTACTCAGAGTAAACCAAAAAAAAAAAAGGAAATGGACCGGCTCAGCCCACAAGATATAAAAAGGCCCAATGAGTCCAATAGCAAAAACGAACGGGGCCAAGCCCAAATTCAAAGCTATACTTTTCTTCCTCAACAAGAAGTTATAAATTTTTCTATTATGGTTGTTCCATCAATTTTCTACTCCTACATCTGCAACCCTAACCCTCAGTCGTTGAAGCTTTAGTTCGCAATCGATGGCTGGTGAATCTGATGTGTCTGACAACAACACTCTCTCCTGTGCTAACTGTGGCAAGCCTGCAAATCTTCAGTACGTTTTTCTCTCTCTGTACTCACAAGTCACTATACCCTTCCCTTCTGTGACCCTTCCTTTTCTTTTTTCTTTTTCTTTTTTTTTTAATTTTGTTTTGGATTTAATGTGCTGTTTCTGCACTTGACATGGTTTGATATGTGCCAAAGACTTAGTTTTTGGGTTGTGATCAAATGGGTTTTTTTAAGGTTTCAGCAAAAGCTGCTGCTGGCAGCATGCAATTTTGGGACTTGGGATTATTAGAGATTAAAGTTGTTAAATCAGTGGAAGCCAGCGGTTTTGATCAATGGGTTGGTGAAAGATGAAATTTTTGTGTTTATGTTATTGGGTGTTTTAAGGTTTAGGATGATAACGTTGTAGAAACCACAGACGGGTATGTCCTTATGCATTAGATATTTAAATTTAACTTGTCTACTTTTCCTTCTTTTTAATTTTTTATTTTTCCCTCAGGTGTCCAAAATGCATGGAATTGAAGCTTCCTCGTGAAGGTTCTGCTTTCTGGTTTGTGATTTTTCCTACTTTGTCAGTTATTTGAAGTCCCTTATTTTTTTTAAAAAAATTTCACCATTGAATCTCAGTGGACAATTAGAAAAATGAAATAAACACTAAAATATATAATAAGGCTATTCTCTTTTTGTTTTCATAAATTTTCTGAGAGCTGTGAGGATGTTTCCCCCTTTTTTTAAAGGTCGTGAATCTACATAAGGCCTGAATTCTATGAAAACTGTCTAAGAGCCTGTTTGGATAAATAGTATCAATAAGTGCTTATATAAGAAGAGCTTTTGATAAAACCTCTTATGACAAAAGCTACTTCTAAATAAGTTATTTTGCATTTGGATGCACACTTGCTGAAGTGCTTATCTAAATGATAAGTGGCGTTTGGATGTAACTTCATAAGCGTTTCTATTTGATTAAAATTACTGAAAAGGGCTTGTATTTGTGTTAAAAAAAATCCTTGTCATATTTAAAAAAAACTAATTAATTTAAACCTTAAAATATTTAAATACTAATAAGAATTAACAATAAAAATATTTATTTGACTTTGCTCTTATTTATTTAAGGTATCTTATAAATGCATTTATTTTTAGAATAAATTTTTCTTTAAAATTATTATCATTATATATTCTTTTTAAATTTGTTTTGGTACCCAAAAAGTGCCTGGGATTTTTTTTTTTAAAATTTGACCTACAAATAATTTTGAAAATAAGTGCTAATTGACGCATGCCAAACAAAATTGTAGAGAAACCAATAATTAAAAAATCAATAATGTCATTATCCTTTACATAATATTCAACAACATAGAGCATATAAAATGTCATTAACCCATTAACCTAATAATTAAGTTTGATAGATATCTTCAATAAAGTAATGAAATTAATTCAAAAAAAAAAGAGAAGTTAAACACGTGCAGGAAACATATTCTTAATGGACTCTCTGATTAGTTCCATTTGTAGAGCACTTTGAGCATCAGGTTCCTCCCATGTAATAGTGCTAGGGCCAGCCTTTTTGCTCCCCATCATCATTGTCTTCATATTCATAGTTTTCATCAAATGCATCAAATTTTGCTTCACTTGTATCATTTCTCCTAATAAAGTTATGCAAAGCCATGCAAACAGCTTTGAAGCATGGGTACTCCTCCCAGGGAGGAGTACCACTACCGGGTACGTACCCAACTTTTTTTTTTTGAATTTAGAGCTTGGGTACGGCTCCGGTTCGGTGCATCAGGTTCCTCACATCTCCCGTTTCCGATATGACACCCGGTGTTACCACCTCCATTCGCCAGCTCTAGCCACTTCCCTCCCCAAGCTTTTTCGATAACATCATTGTCACATCCATTCATAGAAACGAAAATGGAGAGAGAGGAAAACGAAAAGGTAGAGGCCTCAGCGGAAAACGAAATGGGAGAGAGAATAGGAAATGACATTTGGTTTAAAAGAAAAAAATAAAAGTACAAATTTAAGAGTTGTTTACGCTTGCATTTTTTTAGTCCCAGGTACACACATGTAACTTATATGTAAAAATTTAATATCAAAATTAATTTACTCATTTATTTAAATTTTACTAATAAATTACTTGACATTAATAAGATATTTGACTTTAAAATATTAATATTATAATGTTTATAATGTTTTATTATGTAAAAAATATATTTTATATTGTTATTAATAATTGATCATGGAGAAAATAGTTACAAATATGTAACTGAATAACTAATAAATTATGTGATTATATTGTAAAGTAAAAAAGGAAGAGAAGGAATACAAGTTTCTTTTTATGTTTTATTTTAAAATTTGTATGTTTTAATTTTTATGTTATGTAGTAATATTTTATTGTGTGAGATTTTAGTTTTTATTATTATTATTATTATTATATTATTATTATTATTATTATTATATATATATATGATGTACCCATATCCTAGTTTTTTAAAATTTTTCTCGTACCCACAAAGCCACTGCAAAAACAACAATGATTTTACTTGGTATCTTTAAAGCAAAGGGAGGCATATTACCCAATATCTTCCATCTTGCTTTGCAACAACCAAAGGAGCGTTCAAATGTGCTTTTTGGTGACTAGAATGGTAGTAATTGAAAACTTCAACTCTCCCTCTTATTCTAGGCCCATTTCTGAATTGTGGGAGATGATACCTATTCTTCTTGTATGGCCCTAAATAACCCATAAAATTAGGGTAGCCAGCATCAACAAGGTAATGTATACCTACAAAAATAGAATTTTATCATATGTTAGCACAAGTTTTAAAATGATGTATTTTTTACAATTTATAAATGTTACCAACCTTGAGGAGGGTGTGGAAAATGCAGCCTAGGCTTGTGTAGAGCCTCCATAAAAATCTTACTATCATGTGAAGAACCCTCCCAACCTGCCCAGACAAAGGTGAAACACATGTTGAAATTACAAGCAGCCAAGACATTAGTGGTAGTATAGCCTTTCCTACCAGCATAAGCTATCTGAAGATGAGGAGGAACACAAACTCGCAAGCTCAAGCCCTGGCAGATTCTTCAGCTTATCCACACATGCTTTAATGCTAGTTGCGTCATCTGCAGATCCAGAATGAGCATAACTGGACTCAAAGCCATCAATAACACGATCCAGCTGTGCTGAGAGTTTAGCAGCAGCCCCCCCTCTATTCTCCCACTCTCTACCCCTCTTCCTTTGCCCCTTTTCCTTTGAAGAAGGTGTTGGTTGAGTTGTCACTCCCATCTCAGTCTCATGCACTCTTTCCTGCACCTCTATATCATCATTGTCAATATCATCCATATGTATCCCCTCAGCTCCCATGTTAAGCCCCTCGGATTCCCTTGAATCTTCAGATGGTGCATATGCTGCAAACCCAGTAGCAGCAATACCCCTGAAGGGGATTTCCAACTCATGCAAGTGTTTCGGACCTTGCTTTCTAAACTTGCTACCTAAGGATTCTCCTATAAGAAACATAAGAAAATAGTAAGGACATAGTAGTCAATAGCGCGTGATAGAGGCGCTATCGCATCATCGCGTCGTGTCGCGGCACCAATCCACGACCAGGCTTCCATTGCGTCGCATTTCTGAGTAGGTTTTGCGGCCATTTCCCTAGAGTCTTGGCCGCTACACACTCATGCATACCTGAATTTTGGCTTCCCACCACTCATCACTAGCATCAATGGTCCCCTTAACTGCATCCCAACCAAGACATGTTTCCCTTCCAACAAGTTTTGCCCACAATTTCCATTCATTTTTCTAATTATCCCACCTATTTTTGAACAGCTTGTACCCATATTCTAGTTTTGTGGCCTTATTGAACTTTTCCGTCACATTTGCCCACCCAATCTTATTAAAATGGGTGTGAGGCCTATTTCCAGCACGTAACTCCTCAATACACACTTTCAAAAATATTTCAGTATTTTTATCACTCCATTCAGCTTTTTTTTTTCTTTAGCACAGCATTTTGTTTGGGAGCCATTTCCACAAGCACTCTAAAACATGGACAAAGTCTCAAGAAACATACATATGTCATTTGGTTCCCAGACTTACAACTGTACTCATGACTCAGATTAAAAAAAATAAAAATAGAAAAAATTAAAAGGTAGGAAAGAAAATTCCATGGATACTTATGTAAGTTACTAGTACAATATACAAGAAAAAACCAAACAGTGACATCTACTTAAGTAACATAAACACGAAAGCAGAAACAAGACCATGAGTATGAGTATGACAGATTCCTAACCACCATTACCACATAACATGCAGAAAATCATTCATGTTTAAACACTTTTACTACTAATGAATGAAAACAGTACGGTGAATGTTCTTTTCTTGATTCTTAATCTTTATTGTTAGTTACAGTAAATGTTAGTTTATCATTATTCTGCATAATTATGCAGAATCTGCATAATTCTGTTATAGTAATTCAGTAAAATATTATGAGTGCAAGGACTAGAGAGTCACATATTGGGTGGACTTACTAAACTTCCTGTATTGCAACCTAGGAGAATAAAAACTGATTCTGATATTGCTGAATCAAGAGGAGTTATATTAATTGGTGTGTCCATAATTAAAAGCTAATACAAATAGAAAGACAGTTTGAAGACATCAAATCACTTATGGTGGAGAAAATGCCAACAAGCCAAGAACAAACTAATACAATGCTTCAGTTATTTCATGACTCTGTCTTTGGTAGATAAGGTTATTTTCGTTTATTTTCAATGCTTCAATTTTTTTGTTCAATTTTTAAGAGTGTTAGAATCAGCAGAATCAATATGTAATATAACAGCAAAAGCAAAAATCTCAAAATGGATAAGAAGACATAAAAATGGTAATGAGAATATGAACTTTTTTTATCAGTTTTCTGAGTCCGTTTGTGTGCCTTGAAAACTTGAATGCTACGGTTGTGCTAGCTGAATCTAGTGAGCAAGCAAATGACCAATAGGGTGAACGGGACTTGGGAAAGGATTCAAAACTCTCAGGTAACCAAAAACCTTTAATTTTATTTTTTTTACAGTGACAACTTTGCAATGCTTATCAGAAAACTTTACTTTAGCATTTTCTCAATCATGAAATCTTTATAGTTCACCCCCCCCCAAAAAAAAAGGAAAGAAAACAATAAGATTCATATACTGACTAGTAGACAAAGCTAGACAAAATAATCATGTTAAATGCACTCATCATTTTCATTCTCCAATTTTGTTGTCTCACTATTGATGTACCATTTGTTTGCGTCTCATTTGTTCATTTTCTAACCTTCCCTAATCCTAATGATAAGCACCTAAACCAAATGGAAAATGCCTAAGGGTTCAACACAATATTTTCCTACACAAATGAGCCTGTAGACACTTGCACTAGCGCACAAGAACACAACACAAGATCAAAATCAGCCCCTGCACTTCCTAATCAAATTCCCTCCCCATTCCTTTCAACTTTTCAATTTTCATCACTCTTACCTTCCTTTTCACAAAACCTTTTTTATTTTTTTGGTTTTTAAAGCTTCTAAGACTTACCATAAGACATTTCAATAAAGCCATTTAACAAGGAGGAAAAAAAACCTGTAAATCCTAAAAACTCAAAGACCTCTCCATCACACAAGTAATGACACAATAGAATTTACTCACACTCAAATGGAAGCACAGGCACAGAAGGAATTTACAGTATTCCTCAGGCATCAATTTGATGAATAGTAGAATACGAACAGGAATAGTCAGAATGATTCAATGATTGCTAGGCCATCAATTTTGGAACCCTAATAGAAAATCCGAAAAAACCAAACCAATCTAGAGCGATTCAATGGTTATAGGAAATGGTTGACTAAGACGCCAACGACGGAGGCACTGGAAGTTGCGGCGGTGATGGCGGAGGTTGCAGAGATTGCAGTGGCGATGGCAACGAAGTTATACACACTTCAGATTTCAAGCCTTCAAGCATCTCTCGAGAGCCATCTCTACAAGCTTCGGGCCTGAGAGTTCAGAAATGGACATAGGTTGGAATTTTGAGATTTTGGTAGGGATATTTTTGTCCAGAATAAGTTTGCCCAACAGCTCCCCGAAAAGCTTAGCACTTGACATTTTTCAAGAAGCTTCATGAAATAACTTCTTATTAAGCTCTTTCAAGAGCTTTTGCGAAAGCTAAAGCTGATACAATATGTTTATCCAAACACCTCTTTTAAATAATAAAAGTGCTTAATCTAGTAGATAATTTAATAAGCTCTTATGGACCCTATCCAAACGGGCCCTAAGAGATAATGGGCCCATGTGGTTTCTATAGAATGCTGATTGTCTCCTTAATCTTTACTATTTGAGGCTTTTACCTGTCATAGGGTCTTTTAAGGGAATTGACAAACTTGGCTATTTTGATTTGACAAACTGGTGTTGTACAACTGTAACCTAATGCATGAATTGGTGTTGACTAATAATACTGTTTTAGTCATTGTAAATCTATGTTGCACGGGTACGGTAAGAGCATTTGATACAATACGATATACAAATATGATAATTTTTTAAAAAGTTAAGATACGGATGTGGCAATATATATTAAATAAAATATTTATATTTATATATGTAAAAAATATAAAATTTAATTTATCCACTTGTGATCATCCCACTCAAATGCCATGTGTTCTCTAACTTGTTTGATGAGGATGAAAGTCTGTGTACTATTCTGTGCGATGATTTTGAGAACAAGATTGAAAGAATGAAAATATTCTTTGAGGGAGATAATTAGTGAGAAGGGACTTGTAGCAGTACTTTTAACGCGGTGGGTATCCACAAAACAATATACAAGGATATAAAACAATATACAAGGATACGCGGCTTATTCTAAAAAAAGGGATGCAACAATATCTTATGAGTATCGGTATCCGATAGTGAACCGTACGGGTACGGCACTAATTGTGGAGTATTCATGCATCATATAATGAAAGTAAAAGAAGTAAGTTCTGATTGATCTAATTTAATATTTATAGCAGAAGATTTAGTTGTTAGGGATTAGCACTTTGGTGAAAGGGATGACATTGTTTCTCCAAATGGCACCATGTGGAAGAAGGTGGGGTTGACCATGGTTGCTAGTGACCCAACAGTGAGTTACTCCTAGATACTTACCATTACAACAGTTGAATCAGATAAAACTTTACTTCTCACAGTATTTATATCCTTCATATTGGGCCAATTTTGATATCTCTTGACAGCACTCAGGAATGTTTCAAGTCTTCGTGGAGCTCGCACAAATCAGTGCATCTGAAGGCAAAGCTATCCTCACTTGGCACGGGTACTCCAGGTGAGCAAAATTCAGACTCACTTGGTGAAGGTTGGTTATATTGCTTGAAGAGAGGGCAGGCTCGAACTCCAAAGTTTCCTCACTTTGATTGGACTGGGTAAATTTCTAGGGCTTTGAATCCCTTCATATTTTAGAATTTAGACATCTTACTGTGCTTTTTAATTTTATCGATAACGGAAGATTATGCCCATTATTAGGAAGGATATGTTCCTGTTTTTTCATTCCAGAGTTTTTTTTTTCCATGATTCCCTTCTTTTGATTGATGCTTTTGTAGTTTGAGCATCTTAGATGTTTGTAGCATTAAATTTGCAATTTTTTTTAATCAGTTTATTGCTAATTACTCATTTATTTGTTGAAACCAAAATTTCATTTCTGCTCTTTAAGGATGCTGCGGCCATATCCCATGTCTAGTAAACGGATTGTTCCAGCGCATATTGATAAACCCGATTGGGTAGATGATGTGAGTTATCTGAGTTGTTCCTATTTAACTGTCTTGTATTTTATCCTATTTAACTAATTTTAATTCAATTCTATTGGAAGTCATCTTTTGATAACTTAGCTGAGGTTCATTGGTTTCTAAATTGTTTTTATCTCTTCTGTTTTTAACTTTAGGGAATTCCCAAAGTTGAGCCCAATAGTGATCTGCAGCATACTGTTGAGGTGGGTAATTTTAAAATACATGTAGAAAATTGATGTAAGATGAGGTTGAACATTGTCTGTATTCTTTTTATTCTCCTTTCTAACTGAAATTAATTTGTAGATCAAATCTCCTGATCAAATTGAGAGGATGAGAGAAACTTGTCGGGTAAGTTCCTTTTCTTTGCAATTTTGCCTTTGTAGATTCTCAATAAGGAATTTTTGCCACTCTGCTATCTCAATTCATCCTTCAATGCAAAACTGATTCGTGATCCTCATTTTCATGGTGCTCAACTTGCTGCTTATTTTTGGAGTCTGTCACAGGCCAATTGTATGACACATGGCTTGGTGATATGAATTAATTTTGTTTTATTGATTAATGATGACAATCATGGTAGTTGCAATTGCAATTATTGTGATTCGATTCATGCGATTCTACACAAGTGAGCGAGTCCTCACTCCATTGATACATATTGCATGGACTTTCGTTCTGTGTCCAGAATCGCACACAGCAATGCAGAATCGTGCTAGAATTGCAGGAATCTCGATTCTGTTGCATTTCCAAAGATACAGATCTCAGAGGGATAGGGAGCCAAACAGCCACTATGGGGCGATGAACTGAGGCAGAGATGGGTGGGTGTGGGTGTGGCTGGAATCTAGTTTCCGGAGAGGATTGAGAAGATGGCTTCCGAAAAAGGGCTCAGACGCGTTGTCACGCGCTGCCCAGTTGGATAGAAGCAGCACACCAGCGATTGGGGCGTGGGGCATGTGGATGCTCCGGCAACGATGAGCCTCTGGTGGCAGGAAGGTCTTGCACCAGTGGTGAGGGTGGTGGGGTTGATGGGAGGTGAAACACACCTCAGATATGTAGATCTGCGATGCACAGTGGGTTACGATAGAGAAACCAAAGGGGGGCCGGCTGAAAAAAGTTAGGGTTTCTGTTGCAAGGTTCTAGTAAATAGTGATTAAAGTTGAGAGAGAAAATTATTGAAAAAACCCCAATAATTAAGGTTCTAGTAAATAAATTGAATTTTTGACTGGAGTAGTTAGTAATTAATTTTGAGAGAGAAAATTATGAAAAAACTTCAATATTAAATATACATAGAAAAGGAGATAAATAAATTACTCTATTTCTATACATAGACAATTATATTATGTTAAAAGTATATTTTGTTATTTTTAATAATTATTCTGAATCTTACAATTCAGGATACATTTCCATTCATGATTTTGAAAATAGGCCTTCCGATTTGTGATTCGATTCACAATTTGATAACCATGATGACAATTGATAAACCTCTGCTTTGATCTATGTGATAAGCTGGAGGGGGCGAGAAAAGAAAGAAAAATCTCTTGAATGATTATAAAAAATAAAAAAAATAAAATCTTTGTTATTGTTTCTGTTTTGGACAGTTGGCTCTATTGTCTAATGTGAGCCAACTTTTAGTGAAAGGTTCATTAAAGATTATAGTTTGTTTTTGCCTTGTATGTTGATGTAGACCTTAGTCTCACTAAGCGTGTTTATTTATAGATTGCAAGAGAGGTTTTGGATGCAGCTGCTCGGATTATTCGGCCTGGTGTGACAACTGATGAGATTGACAGAGTTGTTCATGAGGCAACTATTGCTGCAGGTACTAATTTTAATGAGTTTCATTTTCAAAATACTCTTACCTGCTTTATTCATTGAAATTTAGTAAGTGCATCATATTACATTTGGACAATCTTAGCATTACTGTAGCTGGTGAGCATGCAGCTTCTGTTATTATTATAATCACTTATTGTAGAGACATACCTTACTTTTATTGGCTCCGACCTAAAACTCTGAAAGAATTGCTTTGTTTTGTGGTGCTCTGCTCAACGAGCAGTGTTTCTTTCTTCTTCTTTTTTTCTCTGTGATATAAAAACAAAAATTTCATTAGATAGAAAATAGG
Source organism: Ormosia semicastrata (assembly GCA_029884595.1). Lineage (NCBI taxonomy): Eukaryota > Viridiplantae > Streptophyta > Magnoliopsida > Fabales > Fabaceae > Ormosia > Ormosia semicastrata. The sequence goes on along the minus strand of JAQQTO010000022.1, from coordinate 1,220,576 downwards.
TAAAGTACAACTAGGTTGGGGAGAAGGTATCCTCCAAAACAGGGTCAAAGAATAAAAGATACCAAAAGATATAGCAAGGCTGTCCAACCTCTCTGCATATCAGAAATGGAAAGTCCCTTGAGACAGCCATGAGCAATACACTAAAGAGAAGGTTTCCCGAACTCATTGTAATTCTGTTATCTTAACGGTTCCTTGGGTTTCTTTAATGTTGGCAATTAGTGATTGGTGTTGATGAAATTTTTTTTTCTGAATTTTTACCTTTGCAGGAGGATATCCATCGCCGCTCAATTACCATTTCTTCCCTAAATCTTGCTGCACGTAGGTACTTTCCTCTTTACATACTCTACTTTTCTCAGAATGTCTTGGTATTTGTTAAGAATGAACTCTGCCCTTTCTAACAGGTCAGTTAATGAAGTAATCTGCCATGGAATTCCTGATGCAAGGTAGACTGTTCTGTGGCTTTTTCTTATTTATTCTTATTCTTTTTGGTAATTTACATTTGGTTAGTGCAAGTGCCACTGAGGCATGATCAAGCAGACGGTTATTCAATTTGAGAACTTCTCTTAATAATATAGTCATTCTACAGGAAGCTTGAGGACGGTGACATTGTAAATGTTGATGTCACTGTATACTATAAAGGGGTTCATGGTGAGTTGATTAACATATATATATATATTACAGTTTCACTTGAAGTTCATAAAATTTGACGCTTGGTTAATCATGTTTGAGTCGTTATGCAGGTGATCTCAATGAAACATACTTCGTGGGAAACGTTGACGAAGAGTCTCGCCAGCTGGTCAAATGCACGTATGAGTGCCTGGAGAAGGCAATATCTATTGGTATAACCATTGAATTTCAACTCTGAAGTCTGACCTCTCTCTCATGTCTTAGTTGAAAATATAATTGAATTTTTAAAACATTATAGGAGCCTTGGTTCTTTTTTTTTCTTTTTCTTCTGACATGTACCTTAGAGCTTCGTTGTCAATTCATAAATCTAACTGCAAATTTGGTTTTAAAAATGTTAATTTGGTCCTAAACCCTAAATCAGAAGATAATTAATTTTTTAAATGTTAAAAACATAAATTACAGTCAGAAGGACACATTTAATAACTGATATTGAATAATATTGTATTAGCTACTTAATATGTTGTAAATATGCGTTGTAAATATCAATTGATAACCGATGATAACCATAAAAATATGTATTTGGCATTTGGAGTATATCGTGATTGCGTTGTGTTCAAATACTTAATATCCTTAAAACATGCATAATATTTTAAGAAATTAAAATATATGTTCCTGATTCTTCCTTTTCTATCAAATTCAGTAAAACCCGGGGTACGTTTCCGTGAAATTGGTGAAGTTATTAATCGTCATGCTTCAATGTCAGGCTTCTCAGTGGTAATGGATTTTCCTTTTTGAAGTTATCTATTTAATTTTCCTTGTTCACATGGCGGATGGTTATTACTTGTTCCTTAATTATATTTTCCCTTGCCCCCTTAGGTAAAATCGTATTGTGGTCATGGAATTGGAGAGCTCTTCCATTGTGCACCAAACATTCCTCATTATGGAAGTATCCTTTCCTTGGTTTAAAGCCACTGCAAGGCATGGGAAAAATGTTTGGAAAAATTTTCTGCATCCTATGATGGTTGATCTAGCATTCAGCACAATATGTACTTTTCTTTTAATTTTAATATAAAGGGACTGGTTGGTGGGCATAAAATGACTGTTGCAAAAGTAGTAAAGATTTTATGGATGTTAGCCATTCACTCTCCTATTGGCAATCCTGTTATACATTACTGTTAATTGCTAGCAACAGGCAGCTTCCTCATTCTTATGCCTTTTTCTTAAATTGTTTCTTAACCTTTATTTTTCTGTCAAATCCAATTCCTGAAAGTTTTGCTCCCAAAATTAAACTTACCACTTCACAAAAGCTTTTCACTGCATGCACTTCTAGCTCCCCCACCCCTCTAATTCATGTTAAAAATCAATACACCTTAACCACTAGCAGGAAATAAAGCAGTTGGTGTGATGAAGGCTGGACAGACCTTTACAATTGAACCAATGATCAATGCAGGTATATCTCTAAATTGTTTAAATGGATAACTTTGATCGATGCATGTCATAGCTCTGATATATTTTTTAATAGGTGTCTGGCGTGATCGAATGTGGCCTGACGGATGGACTGCTGTTACCGCAGATGGTAAACGAAGTGCTCAATTTGAGCACACTCTTTTGGTAAGTACAATTCTGTTTTCTCCGGGGTTCTAATACTGTATATAAAAGTCACCTAGTCTGAAAAATACAACATGGTCTTCGAGTGCTGAAAGTGATAACAATTAAAGGAAATTATCATAATAAATTTAAATTTTGGATGAAATTTTCGAAGGAAAGAGATGGTAACTTTTTACCATCTCACCTCTATATAATGATAATGATTTTGATGTGATACATATTTAACTTCTATAATATGTCCTTGACCAAGTCTTTGCAAACTGTTATGATACTGGAGAGCACACAATGTCTTAGTACAGAGTGCTTTAGAGCCATGGCCACTTGTCTATAATTTGTTTTGGTCAATGATTTAGTAATTTTAACGGTGCTTATATTTGGTCGTGTCCTCCTAGCTATACAATTAGTTGTTCATCACTGCTTTAGCTGGTTGTACCTATTTAATATGATTCACCCTTTTCATTATTAGGTCACAGAGAATGGTGTTGAGGTTTTAACAGGGCGGTTGCAGTCATCACCCAATGTTTTTCCATGGCTAAATTCATAATTCGGTGAATCCAGATGACTGATGCGGGCAGTTTCCAAATACCATACAATTAATAGACAACCATATTTCATTGCTCTACTTCCTCTGGTTGCCTCTTTTTTTGGGTATCATGTTTGTAACTTGTCATAAAATTTAGGTGAGAAGTATGATTACATAGAATATATTCTTCCAAACCCAATTTAACAGTGATATAATGTTTGTGTAATTGAAGATAATTTAATTTTCTTTGTCATGTGTTATCTTCTGCTCTTGTTTGTTTAAATCAATGATGTTTAACGCAAGTTTAGAACACCAGGGCTTAATGTTATTGGTAGGGTTTATATCCCATTCATAGTAATATTTTCTTGCATTACTATCTCCAAGTATCTTCGTTTTACAATGAGTGCTTTATCCTAAGTTTGAAAATTAAAATAAGATTAAAATGATATGCAATGAGTGAAACATTATAAAGTAAGTACGTATATCTTATCGTTTTTGTTTGTGCATTTAATTAGCACTTTATTGTTTGAATTGTTTTAAAAATTGTAAACACATTGTAAAATAAAAAGAAAATTATTTACAAGTACGGCTTTTTCTAATGGGATATTTTTACTTTGTAATTTTTCATGAATTTACAATTATTATTGTTTGTTTATAACTATCAATTTTGAACAGAATGTCAACACAATTATTCAATTGTATCGATTTTGCACTATATTAATTAGTTTCCACCTTTGAATTAGATGTTACTTAGGTGGGTAAGGTAGAGACATAGGGTTTCAGGCCGGGAACTCTTTGTGGAAAGTGGTTTAAACACCAATTTCTTTATGAATTATGAGTTATTCCACCTATGCAATAGTCAACTTCAAAATTAATACAGTGACCAAAAACAAACTTCTAAGTATTACTCTTTTTTGGTACAAATCTAAATATTACTCTTTACTCCAGCAATTATATCACAACTGCTCGCCTTACTTTCATTTTAGTTGTAGAAATCCGATCATAAATATATAAGGCTTCTCTGCAAAAGTAGAGAAACACTAGTAAATGGGGGAAAATGTGCTCTGCTTGTATGGATAGCCGGTACATGAAAGTAGACTTATCATGGCTGAACCATGTTATATCTTTTGTCCCCTTACCTTCATTTCCAATCCTTTGTTCTCACAAATTAATCTTTTAATTTTGTCATCACCTTCATGCCTTTGTCTTAAATCTTACATCAAGAATACTTTCGTGGTTTAGAATAAATTTTCATTCATTTATTTATTGTATTTCTTTTGGTTAAGTTACTTCACATAACTTGTGGCTAACTAAGAAAGCCTCGGTTAACTGATTCTAAAACTCGAGAAATTTTTATATAAACTTGGTTCACTTAAGTTGGATGTACTAAATCAATGGAATCACTAATTAATAGATAATTAATATAATTAATTAATAAAAATTCTAATTAAATATCATAATTAATAACATAATAAAAACTATCATAATTAATTAATAAATAATATTAATTAACTATTATAATTAATAGTATAATTAACTTAGTACACATAACTTGGATAGACTAGGTTTATTTAAGAATTTCTCCTCAAACCATTACCTAAAAATGGAAACAATAACAAAATGCAACTTACACAGTTTTTTTCTTTTTTAATACAAATAATTTTGAATTACGTTTATATATTCAGATTATACTTGGTTAATAACGATCGAAACCCACCCAAAGAAAAAACATGTATCATCCACATGAAAAAACAAAGGGTGGTTAGCTAGCTATGTAGCTTTTAGCTAGGGCTGCTTAGTGGTTCTAGATGCTGCTTGCTGGTACCTAGATGCATAACTATGAAACAAAGCTAGTGCATTACTAGTAACTTGTGCCACATTTTGGGCCTTAACCTTAATAGCAGCCATCCTCTTACTCATCCTATGACCAGGAAAAGAATCCACACAACTGCTAGCATCTGTTAAGGCAGTGCTGACCCATGTCTCAACGTTACTTATATGCCACAACAAGTCATCATTGATGGTGGAACCACGTTGGTTCAACCTACTTAGTTCTTTGATGGCTTGGCTAAGTTGGTCCACACTATCAGTGATTTGATTCACGCAATCTTGAACGGTTAGGTACTCCTTATTGTTTTTGATTGCCTTGAGTTCCTTGGCCACTTTCAACAAGTACCCTCTTGTGTACAGTGCTCTAGAGAGGCTCACTGAAAAGGCAACATAGGCTAAGTGCTGAGGCCCATCTATAGTGGAATTGGCAGCAAATCCGGCCAGGCAACGAATGCATAGATTTGGGTAGAGGGTGCCATTGCAAGAGGACTCTATGTAGGTCATTGTTTGGGAATTATGCCTGGCTAAGGAAGGCTTAACTTGGACAAGACTTGAAAAGAGGAAAGAGAGGAAAATGACTAGCAATGTAAAGTTGAGTTGTGCCATCTTGGGTGACAATAGTGAAGCTTGCTTAGCTCTAAGTGTGATAGAGGACAGTTCTCGAGGCTCAAACGCTGATTTTAGTTGAAGAAAATGGCAATGGGGTGTGGTGCTTATATAGAGAGTTGTTCACATCATCACATGCTTAGCTTTTTTGTTTTTTTTTTTGTTTTTTCCTATGTTACGTTATTTTACGTCCATTATACGTGCAACGAGTTGCGCTAAGAAAGAAGAACAATAGGACTATTATAAAATTTTAATAGGACCTGGTCGGTCAAAAATATGGGATTAGTATTAGCATTAGCATTGCCATTAATTAAGCATACATTATATTATTACTATATGTATAGATAATTATAGATTCTTATCAAAGATATTCTACCTTGATACCAAAAAAATTCCTAGTTGGAGTAGACCCTAGTTTAAGAAGGTTGTTTTCCTTATTTGAGTGCAGTGGTATGTTGAGTAATGTGGCTTAAACTTTTGTTGTTATACATTTAGAGGGTTAGACTTTTTGACCTTAGATTATAATTAAGAACTCCGATCAAGTGGTGAGAAAAAAAAGGGGTAATTTGATGCTTAATTTGATGCTTATTTGGGAAGGAAAATGTATGAAACTTGAATGATTAGGGACAATTCAATAAGAGATTATTGATGATTCTCTAGGCTGAATCAAGGTGCAACATGGAGCTTTTAAGGCGATGCCTGCGGGTCTATGTCCACTGGAAAAGAGAAAAAGGTAAGATAACAGACACATATGTGTAGTTGATCAATTGGTTGGCAAAAAATAATCACAACCCCAAAATTAAGCTTAGAAGATTCCAGGTGATACAATTTGGATTACTAAAACCACAATGATGTGTAATTCTATGGTTTATTATTGGTTGTTGAATTTTGCAAGTGGGACAGTGAGACAGAGTGATATTTCAGCAACAGCAAATACCTATCCAATCTAATTTCAGTTTCTTATTTTTATTATATTTTGAATTACTATTTTACGTTAGTTTTTTCTATACCGATATTTTACACACAAGTGTTTTACCTAATGCGTTATACTGGTGTATATATATAGATTTTCACATATTATAACATTGAAGAATATAAATTTAAATAATTAATATATATATCTAATACTATTATTAATACATACCAAATTTAATAACATTAATATTAAATTTGAAACATATATAATAGCTTAATGTAATTTAACATACTAAGCTGACGTTGCAAAATACTTATTCAAATAATACATTAATTTTAGTATTATTAGATTATTGCCCTTCCTTATTACAAATTAATATTTTTACTTCATAACTGAAGATTGAGTGAGACAAATACAATTCAACATGAGAAATATATTATCCTTGATTCTTGTTGATCAATATTGCAAAAGAGATAAGAAATAGTTAATGATTAGAAAAGATATTGTGCAGACTCCATTACTCATCTCTTGAGCTTATATTCTTTTTAGAATAAAAGTTTAGTTTTCGGACAAAAAAAAAAAAGACATGTTAGATAAGCCTAAGCATCTACTTTTATTGGTTCAATTAAATTCTAACACTCGAATTTTACTTCTATTTTAGTTGTTTCATTACTAGGTTTATTATTCCAACCAATAAAATTATTCAATATCAATTAAAATCATTATACACTACTCGTTGATTGACAGACATGTCCCGCATTTTTTATTTGTATATTTCCTAGTGGTTAATTTGTTTTAAAAGCATGTAAGTAGATAAGTTTCAAAAAATAAAGTCGTAATTTATTACATGACTGCAAGGAGTTTTAATGGATTAGCATAATTCTTAGAAAGATCTACTAAATCTATATATTTGTATAGATTTCTATAAATAAAAAAAACTAATGAGGGTATTGCTATAATAGAAATTCTTTGAGGATGCTGTAAAAAAAAATTTAAAAAAAGGAAAAAAAATTTTAAAAAAAAGAATGTGAGGACAATGTGGGTTAGAGATTAGACAAAAATAACTTATCTTTTAAGTGTAACCAGTTGTAACTGCCATAGAAGTGGGTTGAGGGAATATAATAATTGTAAATATAATAAATGTGAATGGGCAAAATGTAACAAAGAAATGTGACCAAAAAAGGGAGCATTCCTTTTATTATTAGTATAAATATTTACAACTTGAAAAATCAAAATTCGCATTCTAAAAATTATAGTATTGTAAAAGATTGTATCTAAAAGATATTTTAATAAGGTGCATTTTCTTATATTTCACTTAAGGAATTTAAAATTATGTATTACTAAAGTAATTGAAATATACACTAAAAAAACTAAATAAATAGTAATTGCATTATAAAATAAGCAAGACTTTCAATTTGTTTATGCAACAAAATATGTGGGTTTGTTTTTCTAATTTGTTATAAATTAATAAAATTTAATTGCTCCTCTAAAAAAGGATTAAAAGCATTTTTTTTAACCAAAGATAGAAAAATTCATTATTGAAAATGATTAGAGAAATAACATCCCAAGTATAATATTAACGAACATTTGCCCAAAACTTCCAATAAGCCTGGAAGTAAAGCAAAATTACGCCTTGGGCGCAACCAAAACCAACTAAACCAGAAAAACACATTTCTGTTCTCATCTTCTTCATTATCCAAATTCAAACATTCTCCTAGGCTTCATTGTTTGTAATGACCTAGATGTGACTCTCCTAATTACCCTTGCCTTTGACTGTTTTTGATAGTGTCTTCAACAATTTGAATTTATAAAATCAACCCAACAGATAGTACATGCCCTTCTGTGGTCAATCACTGGGCCTGAATTATAAAGATGGCTAGGCTACTGATGATCCTTTTTCTTTCTCTATGAAATAGAAGGAGTAGAATATTGGTTCGATCTCCTAGCAACATAATCCATTGGGGTTATCCCATATGGTTGACAGGGCATCCATGGGGATTACCCATGGGATTGATCCAAAAGAACCTTATGCATTAGTCCTCAATGAGTCGCTTCCATTTGGGAAGAAGATGCGACTAAGGCGTTGCACAAATGATGTTAAATGAGGTTGTATTGTGGTCAACAACCATAAGAGTTTGATGGGAATCGATGGTTGCAACAATTGGTGCTAGGCGGCTCGGAGCAGCATAAAACCAGCACCACCACAAAGGGGATAGGATCAGAGACAACAACCCCGAAAAGAGATTTATTAAGTATAGAAAAATTAAGTGTGTGTTTAAAATAGTCGTGAAAATTTAATTAATTTAATAATTGATTATTATAATAAAGTTTTTGTTATAATTGATTATAATAAAATTAATTTTATGTTTGGATATATTAGTTGAAAAGTGATTTTAAATTAATTTGTTTCATTTGAATAGTAAAAAAAAATTATTTTTATGTATTAAATTATTAAAATAAGGTATAAAATGATTAAAAAATTATTTGATTGATGATAAAATAGTATTAACATCTCAAAGTGTAAGGAATAATTTATTATCTAAAATCATAAGTTTCAACTTTTAATATTATAAAAAAAATTTATAATGAATTGAATTTCCTACAAAAACTAAAATTGATTTTGTTAAACATTAAAATACTTATTAAACAACTTTTTTTTGTAAAAAAAGTTGTTTGGTTGGAAAATAATCTCAACCAAACATGCTCTAATAAGCTTGATCAGACAACTTATTAAGCTTATTAAGTTGATTAGAAAGGCTCCATGGAGAAGACGACCACGATCGTGGAGTGGCTGTAGAGGGAAGTATCAGCCCTAGTAGAGAGATTCCTTGATCATTGATTAAAAGTATATTTGTTTTACAATTAATTCATAAAAAATATTTTTTCCTATTTTAGTTTTCAGTTATAAAGAGTATTTATATTTTAAAACTTTAGAATTTAAATTTAAAATAGAAAAAAAAACTGAAGGGTGGAGAAGATTAAAAAGTTGTGAAGATGAGAGGGTAACTAAGCAATCAGAACTCATAATGGATAATCAAATAAATTGATGACATGGCAATTAAATTGTAAGAAGTAATATTTGAAGATGACACGTGGTTATAGAAGTGAAAAAACTTTATATTATATTATAAATTATAGATAGATTATAAATTATAGATAAATAAATAGATAGATTATAAATAGATAGATAGATAAATACCTAAAGTATTTTCACCAAAGCTATGGGGAAAAAATAAAAGAAAAGGCCAGGGTACCCCACAAACTCACTAATAAAAAAATAAAATAAAATCCCTCACTCCAACTCTAACTTATCCAAGGAAGAGATCAACAGATTACTCCTGGGCAAAGAACTAGGCAATTCTCAATCATGGGTCAGTTTGAATCACTTGCAAGTTCCAACTGATATTTGGTCTTGTTTTCCGGTTTTACAATTTTCTGTTAATCTTTGTAGGTAAAGAACTTTTTAGGGGGAAAAAAAAGAATGAAAATTTATCAACGAAACTCTTATTTAATAGTAGAGAGTAAATACTTTTACCAAATAAAAGAAAATATATTATAATTGATAAAATAAAATAAAATACTATAGTTTCAGTCCTTTATCAACTGGTGCAGTATTGGTGAACTTTTGGTTTATCTGCTCCCCTATACTACAGCATGGTAACCTTTCTTTTTGGTTGAAGGTCCTAGTTGCTTCTGGTCATCTTGTGTGGTTAACTTAAAATTGTTGCTTGGTTTAACACTTTAACTTCAGTTCGGTGTTGTGATGTCACATGCACTGATCTATTGTATTAACATATAGGAATTGGAAGAGTCAAAATTCAAATTGCTCCTTTTATTATAACTAAAAGAAAAACATGGGAGGCCAGAGAAGGAATGATATGATAAATAAAATTGTGTTTGAATAGAAGATGATAACTCCTTGAATTTCTTCCATTCAGGAAGTCAGTCGTATGTTGCTACCTAAGCATGTCAGTCTTGAAATTGAGGTAATCCTGCTTAGGTTTTGGGATTCGAAATGCTCGGATAACTAGAGATTTATTCATGTAAATGTAGATTGTTCTACATCAGGTATTGGCCCTAAAACCCTTCTTTTAAAAATAATTTCATCCTTTATATAATATTAAATCAAATCAATCTACCAAATCAATATGTTGTTAAACAATGCTAATGAAGTTGAAAACCACTCCACCTCTTTACAATCCACATTAGCAGTAAATCACTTTTGACTCAAATCTAACTATCATGCCCCTTACTTCACAAGTAAATAAATGACTTAAATATATTTTTGGTATAGGTAAATATAGTCCTTTTAGTTTTGATCTCTCAAAAAAAATTTGTTTGTTTTATATCTCTCATTTAAAAAAAAAAAAGGAATAATCTAATCCCTGCCATCATCAAAAGCGAGTAAATTTGGTTCCTACTAATAAATGATGGCAAAGACTAAATTTACTCAAATTTTTTTTTTTAAAAGGAAACACAAACCAAATTTTTTTTAAGAGACTAAAACAAAAAAATTGCTATATTTATATGAATAAAAAGCATATTTAAACCAAAATAAAACGTCACAAGTCCTAATTCTTTATCTCACTGTCTCTATTGATGGTCATGTTGGTCACTAGGAAGAGGTGGAGTTAAAAGATAATTGAATTTGAGTATAAATATTACACATTTGGAACTGAGTCAATTTTTGTTTTGAAGTATCAGCTCAAATTTTACTCGTACAGAAATATTCAAACTAAAGCCTACCCAACTTCCCCCACACCCCCCCCCCCCCAAAAAAAAAGCTAAAGCTTAAGTCGAAGAAATATTCTATTTGAACCAACGTGTAATAATCTGAGTGGAAGAAATTTAAGTTTTTAAATATGTAATTTTTTACTTGATTTGGAGATTTATGTCTATAAAAATAAATTATTAAGAAAAATTTTTACTTAAATGCCTGATAATATTTTAAAAAATTAATTTTTCACATATCAAGCGAAGAAATACTCTAATAAACAAAAAAAAAATCTACTTGAAATCCTAAGAATGGAGTTGATTTGAGCCTTCCAACTAGCTTGATTAGATTCGAATGCCACTCTAAAACTATCAGTTAGTCACAGCCGTTGGATCAGTTAGTACTTGAATATTCCCTCAAGGATAAAATAGATTCAACTACTTGATTTTCTAAATTTCGTTCTATCCATGACGGACCAAATCAACTTCCAAAAATAGATGTCACACAAAAGAATATCTAGAGCTGTAGGCCTTCTATCTCCAATGTCAAAGAGGCGTAGCAAACCAAAATTATTTGTACTCGTCACAGGAATTTAATAATCGACAAGTCTATGTTTCTATTTTGTTAAACAATTCTGATATTCTTATCACAAACAATGTATATATTTCTTTTCACACCTCATCTAATATCATTCATCATACTTATTTTTTTTTTTTACTTTCTCTCTCTCAATCACACACATTTAAAAAGAGTATGTACAGTACCTACACCTCTAAAATAAGTGTAAGATCATCTTTATCCTTTGATGAAACGCAATGATAAGTTTCATTTGAATCATATAGTCCACTCTACTTACTAGAATAAGACTTTAGTTATTATTATCATAATTGTATGGACCAGACCGATCAGGTTGGTCTGATTAAAAAATCGGTGAATCGAATTTTGGACTAGTCCAATCCTTAGTTAGAATTATTTTATTCATTGACTCAGTCAAACTCGGATGACCTAACGATCCCTCAACTGAATTGACTCGAGTTTCATTTTTTTTTAATTTAAACTTTAAAAAGACAAATTATAAGATTTAAACATAATATCTAAAAAACTCATGTGATAAAATATATTTTACCATTAAATTACATGCACTATTAAATAACATTCTCGATTTTTTAATTTATATTATTATTTAACCAATTCAAAGTTAAAAATTTAGAGTTCAATAATATAATTCACTCACACCATTAGTATTTCTTTTATCAACTCTTATATTCTTACATCAAACAATACATATACTCTTTTTTACACTCTATCTAATATCATTCATTATACATATTTTTTTCTATCATTTTCTTTCATTCAATCACATCTCTTTAAAATAATATGAATAGTATTTACACATATTTTTAAGAGTATAAAATAATAATTTTTCTTCTTTTATATAATATATTTTTTTATGTAATATTTTTTATATAAAATACTTTTTCATGTATATTTTTATTTTTACTTTGTCCAAATTTTTCAATTCAACCGTTTAACCCACAATTGAACCACTAATCTATTGACTCGACCTTATGACCAAGTCAAACTTTCGATCCAAATTTTACAACTATGATTATTATTATATTTGAAATTTTGTATTTTTTTCTTATCTCACCATCACATCGGTTACTATATAGATTCTCAAACTGGGTCTGGTTTCTAAAACATTTGCTTCACACATGATAATTTTATTCCCCCACAATTCCCCTTCTCCCAAAGCAATGAAACTCCCAAATAAAAGGGGCATTCTATATACCTTCGAATTCCCCTCCTACAAACACTAGCATTCGGATGCAAGATGGATCAAGATCTTCTCAACTTTTTCTTCTCTCAAGTGATTAATTATAAAAAAAAAAAAAAACATAAAAAAAATTATTAATGAATCTCAGTTATACATGTAAAATTTATTTTATAACATTCGTATCTTTTTCTTTTACAATTGACCACTTGAGAGGAGAAATAAATTGAGAGAATCCTCATCCGGTGCATGATGTTTTCAAAATATAACAAGGGACCTGACAGTAAACAAAGATAATAAATAGAGCGCTCATTTAACCTCAACAACCACTAAAAAGGATCTTAACAATTACAGACAACAGCATTATCTTACAAGATAAGAAAATGACAATTCAAACAAACCACATACAACCACATAAGCATTTGCTGAAAGGCTTGCCTGTATTCAGGAATCATTCAGCAACCTTCATACCAGAGAGATAGACTTTGCTCTGAATCACACTTCCCCCAATCCAAAATCCAGGCATAACCATCAAACCAACTTTAGGCTTTTCATCATTGTCATCCATTATCAGATTCTTGACCACGCTTTCCATAAACACATCAGAGAACTCACTCCCTCCTTTAACCTGAAATACCTTGACATTTTGCTCAAAAGAATAAGCCAACCTGTGTAAAAGCCAAATTGACTTGGCCAGTTTTAGAAAAGCCTGGTAAAAAGGAGTCCTTGGATGCCCTCCACCCATTACATAATTTCGCTGATCTAAATTTCCATAGAACGATGCTTCCATTTTTGGATGAACCACCACTAGGTATTTGCTCCTGCAAAATTTCCCAAAAATGGAATCTGGATTTTGTCCTAGCATGTCTAATGGATCCATCTCCCTTAAAGCAAGAAATTGGTGGAAGAAGCTCTCTTTAGTGACTATAATATTGTCTAATTTGACAGAGAAGCTTTCCTGCTCAAAGCCACTGAACATTCTTTGGCATATGTAAGACTCAAATGCATATTTCTTATGAGCTCTCTTCGCATAAACAACGTCTGGCTCAATTGAGGTGGCAGCAGCATCAAGGTCCCACCCAGCTGCTTTCATCATGTTGATCAAAGGTTTAGAAAAATCATGAATGGCTTTTGCAGCTGCTTCCACAGCAGAGGTGAAGAGATCTGGAGTTAGATCAACAGGAAAAAACCCATTTTCATCTTCTGATTCTTTGGTTGACAAACCTCTAAGCTTCAGATTTTTTTCTAGTTTAGCCCGCTTCTGGCTAGCCTCCTCAATCTGCTGCTGTAATTGATGGATCTCTGAATCTTTATTCTGGATTTCAGACTGGAATTTCTTCACCATGACCTCATAGGTCTTCAGGAGGCTCTGTTGTTCCTGAATTTCTGCAGCTAAACGTGAGTCATGGGGAGAAACACACACTGGTTTTGGGTTGTTTTCCCTATAGAAATGCTTGAGTTCGGACAAATTTTTCAGCTCACCAATAACAAGTTTATCAGCAGTTTGGATTTTATCAGGGTCATAGGGAGTATGAGCAGCTTGCAGCTGGATATAAGCTGACTTCAGGGAAGAGATATTTGTAAAAATCTTAGATACTAGGGTTTCCACAGCTTCTGGATTCTGATTCATGGCCTCTTCCATGGGTTGAGGGTGGACCTTTTGACTGTTGCTCTCACGTAATTGGGCCTCTTTTGCTCCAGTGGGTAGCATAGCTGACGCTAATAAAGGGACAGTTGAAAAAGCTTTCTGTCAATAGAACCAAAATAACACACAACCTGCAAGCTTCCAAAGAAGTTCAATCAAGGTGTTTAGTGCAAAACTTATTTATTTTCCTACATAACATGAGTGATTCAATTCATATTTCACAACTAAAGTGCTAAAAATCAATAAGTAAATAAGACAGATTCCATTGCAACATGGGTGGCTAAAGAAGAGATTGAGAACAACTGTGTGTGTTTGTACAACTTATAAGAAATGTCCACCAGCTAATAGCAACTGTGTTATATGCTTGGGGGATTTTGAGGAGGTACTGGTTTTGGGAGTTTATAAGGTAAAAACTCATCCAACCATGTTCCAGGGGCTTTATAAGATATTTCTGCTAACTTAAACAAGGAAACTAGGGGTACCCTAATATGAGGAAAGAGAGATAATATCACACAAATGTCTGTTAACACATAAAGAGAGATAATCACTAAAGCAATTACTCAAGACATTCTTGATAAAGCATATAATATAACAAATCATGAATACAACACATAAGAGACTGCCAGTCTCCCAGTAACGAGTTCAAAGTTTATTGATTGAAGTCTTCATGTACAGCTTCTGTTACCATCTTGGCAAATTTTTGTTTACTCAAAGTCACTTTCTTTATTTGATAGAATATCCAAGTCTTTCTTCTCCATAGCTTCTCAGACTTAGAACACTCTACAACTACAAGTCTACAGCCATTCAATCCTCTCTCCAATCTCCATATATAGCATGTCTAAAACTGCAGGTTCTAATTGCTCTCCATCTTACAGTTAAAACATCTAGTAAGCCACAAAAGTTAATTGTGGGAATATAATATAGCAACAAATTAATAAAACCTAGAAAAAGAAGTTACATGATTTCATTTGAATCACCACAAGTGTCTTAGTTAGATAGTAATTTGATCCAGAAGGCACATTCACTGGATCAATTGTCTACTGGGTTAAGGATACATTTCTATCTACTCATTGGCAACTAATAACCTATTTGAGTCATATTTCTCCTTACACCTATTCACTTCAAATTTACTATGAACTGACCAAAAACCCTGCTATCTATATCCATAAGTCTTGGAAGTAACACCACGGATCTCCTCATGGTCTAATCTTTGATCCAGTGTCTCAATATTTCAGTTACTATCTATTACTACTACATTTTGACTAGTTGAAGCTGCAACAATTAAAAAGATGTTGAATATAATGTAGAGATTGCTTTTAGGTACAAATAGCAAGGCTGATCGATAAGCAAAATTTTAGTCTTGCACAACATCAAATTGTGAATCATCTAAATACTCAAAATATCAATACTTCATAAAAAAAATTCAAAAAATATATATATATTAGACATTCAGTATAGAAATGAAATGTTGGGAATGAGCTTTCTACCTAGAAAGACTGCATTTCAGCAAGAGAATGCATCCAGCAAGCATAATATCCTTGAACCTAAGATATTGAAAAAAAAAATACAAATAATATGAGACGAAACAGCTACAATGAATGCCGTACAGAGTCAATCAATCCCAATTCTAAAGCAAAATTCAACAGAAATCTATAATGATCTGATGTTACAAAAGATAGCCAGAAATTCAAAATCTATAATGTCAGACACACAAAAGAAAACAAAAAAAAAAGTAGAGTTTGGATAACAGAACATGTGGGCACATCAGAAACAACCTTAATCTACGACCTGATGACCAAAATCAGATGTGGTGTCGGGCAACGGAACATAAGGGAAGAGAGATCTGTTGTAATTTGTCTGAAATTTGAGCGGAGAGTGAAGACGAATTGCAGGTTCAGTAAAGTAAAGGCGTGGTGGTGAGAATGAGTCAATGACATACACCAACCAAAACCCTATACCTATGCGAAAGGAAACGGAAACGTGAAGCGAGTTGCCTTTTTAATTTTAATTTTAATTTTCCTTTTTGCTATTTTTTTTCTGCTTTATAGTGTATAAAAATAGAGAAAGATTTTGTACACTTATTTTTATACTTGTTTTATTATTAATTTATCTCATATAATTAAAAAATTATTAAAAAATATTAATAATATTTATTTTTAGATTAATAATAAAATAAATATTAAAAAATATTTAAAAAATATGTTACTAATATTTTTTATAAAAATAACACTATTAAAATAAATTTCTACTTAAGCAATTTACCATATTTAAAAAAAATTGTTACGGTAATATCTGAGCTAAATTAACATACAAAATTAACTTCTACTCTATAAAGTATGAACATACTATTTTAGTATCGTGTTCATATATTAGATTATATCTGTATTAAACACAATCATACACACATATAACAGGTGTGTGTTATATGTGTCCTTAAATGTTTGATTAAAAATATTTTTTTATTCAAACACATTGAAAACATCGCAAGACATGACTAATTTAAAATTAAAAATACTTAATTATTATTTAAAATAAAAAAATAAAAAAAGTAATATACTCAATTATCAATTACTCATTATTCAAATTCAATTACTCAGTTATCAGTACCATTTATCATAATCAAACCACGATATTTTTTACTGTGAGACCACATTTCCCATCTAATTATCTACTTATCCGTTTGTTATCTTTCTCCCGCAGGATGCTATCATATCCGTCAGATATCCGCAGAGCAAAATAAATTAATTCAAAATAATCAAAATAATAAAATAAAAAATAAAAATTAAAAAAAGTATAATACTATAATTTTTTAAAATTTGTCTAACACAACTTAATTTAAAAATAATGTCAAACACCTAAAATACTTTTAATTTATATAACTTTACAATATTTTAATTTATATAATTAAATTTTTTAATAATTTTATATAAAATATTTATATAAAATTTTAAATTTTATATATATCACATTATGAGTTATTAATCTTTAATATTAAATTTTTATTTATATCCGTAGAGATGTTTGATAGGATTATGATTAGCTTTTTTGGGAAAAAAGTATTAATAATATTTATTCATGTTTGGTAAAAAAATTTCCTTTTTTTACTATGAGACCATCTTTCACATCTAACTATCTACCTCCATCTATAATTAAATCATCGTGTCATCATCGTGTTAATGATTTTAGAACAAAATAAAATTAATTCTTAGATACTCTCTTTGGTTAATTTTTATTGTTGTACATATATTTGTGTATAGTTAATTTTATTAGGACAAGTTAATTTCAATTTTTTTAAAAAAAATATCAATAAAAATGATGTTTCGTATTTTTTATGATCGAGATTTATTAAATAATAAATAATAATAATATAATATATATCAAGATATTATAAATCTTAAATTTTATATATATCATATTATAAATTATAAATCTTTTATTTAAATTTTTATTTATATATATATATATGACACGTCGGTATTCTATAATTTTTTTATTTTGATATGTCCGCGTATTTGAATCTGTGTGATATCTTGTATCGGTGTCAGTATATCTGCTCCAAAGCTTCTACTTTATTAATTTACTTCTACTTCCACAGTACAATAAAAGTTGAGCCATCTAAGCGTGGAATAAAAAATTCACAACATATTCTCAAGGCGTGAGAATTAATGTTTTGTCTTAAAAAATCTTTGTTCCATTCTCATTGATAACATGTTTTACCCTTCAAATGGGTCCTCCATGTTGCTTGTAAAATAATCAAAATCAAACACAATGAAAAAGCTGATAAGTGGGTTTTGTAATAAAGTAATATATGTTTCTGAAACATTTTTGAGAAATTTCACTTGTGTGGATGGTAATTAAACAAAAAAAAAGTGTTAATGTTTATGTAAATCACATATCAAAACGTAATTTTTCTACCAAAAAAGTTAATAAAATGTTGCAGGTACCACACTTTTATTTGATTTTTAATAAATATATAATTACATCATAATGTGTATTTAAAAAAATTATGAAATTTTGATTATTTTAATAATTGATTATAATTAATTTATTTTTAATGTTTAAATACATTAATTAAAAAATAATTTTAAGTTAATATAATTTGTTGAGATAGTATAAAAAAATTATTTTTATACATTAAATTATTAAAATAAATATAAATAATTAAATAAATTATTTAATTAATAATAAAATAATATTTACATCTTAAAGTATAAAAAATAATTTATAAATTAAAATTATAATCTTTAATTTTTAACATTATAAAAATTAATTTTAAATTTTTTTTATTTTATATTAAATTTCATATAAAAATTAAAACTAATTTTATCAAATATAATTAAATATTATTATAACAACTTTTAAAAAAAAAAACTAATTTAATTTTCACCAAACACACTAACACTCATGGATTATAAAATCTAACTTAATCAATCCAGTCACCGACCGGTGCCACAAAAACTATGCTTGGCTTCTCTCACACAGTTCACCCAATCCCTGAGTTCCTTCTTCCTCTTTCGACCAATTACCTTTGTTCTTCAATCATACCCTTCACTTCCTCTCTCTCTCTCTCTCTTTCTCCCCTTCAACGCATTCCACGTCCTTGGCGATCTCGTCCCCTAGATCTACTCTCCAAAGGTTACGTATTCTTCAAGTCCTGCTTTGTGTGTGTGATTTATTGGAATGCTTTGCTTCTTTTGCTGTCTTTATCTTTGAATACAATATGCAGGTTCTTCACTTTTTCCCATATTGAATGTTTTTGTTTCTCCCCCATTTCATGATTTATGCTCAATTGGATTCAGATGAAGTAACTGTTGATAATGGCATTGGTGGGGGTGGTGGGGGGTTGGGTTTCCCACTTTATGTGTTTCTTGTCCATTGCATCAATTGCCTCAGTTCATTTACTTACTCCTTGCTTAGATTATCCAACTGGGTTACTTTCTAAATTCACAAATAGGTTGGTTAAGAATGTGACTAAATGCCTTCATGATTCTATCCACCATACATGGAATTCTCAATTGGGTTTTGATTTAACTCTCTTCTGTCTTGATGCATTATATCTTACCTTTTTTTTTTTGAAGATTTTATAGTATGCAATTCAATGAGTATTTTATTTTACTGTTCCAATTTAAGATAACTATAAGTCTATGAGGAATTGCCTGTTTGCTAAGTTTCCATTTGCCTGCCAGACTAACAGGATGGGACTAAGAGCTGTAGTCATAGATGGCATGCTCAGCATCACGGGCTATGTCCAAGGGTGTAGCGATAACAGTACCTGTTCTGAAATGTTACTGTTTTTTAAAATTAAAAAAAAAGTTGATGCCATTCAATTAGGATTTTATAGCATTGCGGGTCAATTAATATTTCATTTTACTGTTGTCTTATTTAAGATAACTATTAGTCTATGAGCAATAGCATGTTTGCTAAGTTTCCATTTACTTGCTAGATTCACAGGCTGGGACTAAGAGCTGTAGTCATAGATGGCACTCTCAGTTCCGCGGGCTATGTCGAAGGGTGTGGTGATATCAGTGCCTGTTCTGGTTCTCTTTGCTTCAGTGGCTACTGTTTTTCTGTTCTTCCTCTTGTCCTCTTTCTCTTTTTGCTCCTGCCCTCAACCTTCTGGCACCCCTGTGTCCAGCACTAGTAGTGTTGGTACTGGTGTGTCTGAGTCTAGCAATGGTAATATTCCTTTGTCAACAAGGAAGGAGGATGTCGAGTGGGTGAAAGATCAAATCCGAGCAATTGGGCTTCATATGCGTAAGAATGTACTTCGCAAGGGTATTAACCCTCGCACTAGGGCTCAGCAACTTGAGGATCTTAGACAGTAAGACCCTTCCTCTCAATATGTTTTATCCCATTGTGTTGTATGTGTATATGAGTATATCTCTTTGTTTTGGGATTTACAGTTTTTAATCTCATTCATTACATGAAGTCTTCAGAATGACAATTTTTGATAATTGTGGCATTTCTAGTCTGCAATGGAAGTTGTTTGTGGTATAGAGAGAACTTTGAGGGAGATGGGAGGTTTGGTTCAAAACTTCAAAACAATTTGGACTCCATATATTAACCAATATGGGAAAATAAATTAACTGACTGAATAGTAGGGTAGCACTGAAAATGCGCAGGAGTTAGCAAAAAGTGAGAAAAGATGCAACATAATAAGTGGAAATAGGAGTTCCTCGAAATCTCCATGTTCTGCCTATTTTATTTTTTCTCCAATTTTGCTTACATGATGCTAATGTTCAAACTAAAGTTTGTTTACTTTAGGTCCATCTTTCTGTGAAAATGTGTATTGAACATTGTCTTTAGAACCTTCAAAATTGGTGTTTTTCTCATTTTTTAGTTCACAATTTATAATGGTTGAGGGTTCCCCTCTTTCTGATCCCTGCAGTACTGATCTGTTTGCTTGCTAATAAGCACAGTGGTTTTCAAATTCAAACACCACATAAAACATAGTTCAAACTCAAAGCTTTATTTATTTTTTCTTTATGTTTGCTTGAAGCACACTTTTATCATAATTAATGAACTATTGATTGTTATGCTCTTGCATTATGATGTCTTTTTGAATCGAGAAGTCTTGTTCCTTGTCCCTATCTCTCTCTCTCTCTCTCTGTGTCAGATTCCAAATAAAGGAGGTCAATGCTTTTGTAGCCACTTAGGTGATATATATACTTTTGAAGCAATGGTTGCAGTTTCTAATTTCGTTTTGTTTGAGCATGAATACATGAATTCCTTTTGGATTATCGGATTACAATTTCTTCTTCTAAGTGCAGATTTAAGGGCATATCACACTATGAGGGACCTGAATCAGATAATCACACAGCCTTGCCATGCCCTGGGGAGCTCCTAGTTGAAGAGCACCATAGCAACTATGGTGAACCTTGGGCAGGTGGAAGAGATGTGTTTGAGTTTCTTGCTCAATCCACTCAACTCAGACCAGACTCACAGGTCCTGGAAATTGGTTGTGGCACTCTTCGAGTTGGTTTGCATTTCATTCGATATTTAAATCCTGAACACTTTCATTGTATCGAAAGGGATGAGCTCTCTCTGATGGCTGCATTTAGGTATGAGCTTCCTGCCCAAGGCCTCTTGCACAAACGACCTTTGATAGTTAAGGGAGATGACATGGATTTCAGTAAGTTTGGTTCTGGCATAATGTATGATTTGATTTATGCTAGTGCTGTATTTCTTCATATGCCTGATAAGCTCGTGTGGACTGGACTGGAAAGATTAGCATCTAAATTGAAACCTTATGATGGAAGAATCTTTGTATCACATAATATAAAGTTCTGCTCACGGTTGGGAGGAGAGGAATGCACAAAGAGGCTTATGAGTTTGGGGCTTGAGTATCTTGGGAAGCATACACATGATAGTCTGCTATTCAATCACTATGAGATATGGTTTGAATTTAGACGGTCAAAAGCTTAACATCTAGGTTGGTTTTATAAAGAAGCGTGAGAAATAGTTCCAAATGTCGTCAAGGTGCTAAATGTGCTTGTGCTCATCTCGGCAAATCTTCAGCAACTCAATGATATTTGTACTTCGAGTCCAAGGAGGTGGCAGTTTTTCTACTCAGTGGTTCATCAACTCATGCCAGAAATCTGTATACACTTTTGACACTTCTAAAGAGAGAAGGATCATCTGTAATTTTGATTGAGGACTCAACAAAAGGCAAGGAGACTTGTGTTATTTGTTGGGGTCCTATGGTAAAAGTGCTAGCTTAATATTTACTTTTTAGGGTGAGTTTGGTATGGGGGATAAAAATGGGATGAAAATTTTATGGATTAGTGTTATTTGTAAAATTGTATTGGAAACTCATCCAGGAATTTTTTGCTCCCATACCAAACTGACCCTTAATATTGTTTCTATATAGATTGAGATATGATAGTTGTGCTCTTTTGACAATTATTACACGGGATGCCATCTAATATGTGAAATGGTGCGATAACTTTAAATACGTATGTGTTTTTGAGGATTTATATGTTGTAACAAAAGCATTTTGCTGAATGTTCCAAAATGCTATCCATTCATTTGAGGAAAAGAGAGCCAAGAACTTATTGTATAGCTCATGAATCTTGTAGTAAACAAATGTAATGGCAGGATAGTGGGATAGAGTTAAAACAAATGTAATAGCGAAGTAGGTGGTGAAGAAGGTGCGAGAAGTCAAGCGAAATAGGCGATGGAGATAAAAATTTAATTCTGATATTATATGAAATTTTAATTTAAAATTAATTGACATTAAGTGAAGTGATTCAATATATATATAAATTGTATTTAAAAAATTGAAATAGGCGATGTGAGACTTTTATCATCAATTACTTGATTAATATCAATTAAGAACCAGATTTAATATTACTTTGTCCATAGATGAACAAACTTGTAAACCAAACATAAATTATGCAAAATTGTTTTAAAAAATTTTCAAGTTTCATGAGAAATTATCACTAAAGTCATTACTAACAACCTAATAATTTAGAAAATTTCCCACTTCCTAACATCAGCCATGCCCATTTTATTGCTGTGCGGCGTTTTTAGTTAGATTTATTGTCTATTTTAAGAACATTTTACAAATAAAAATCCTTAAACGCATAGAGCTTTCAAATAAAATAAAAAATTCCTTAAACGCTGAAAATTCACATGTCGTGGCTGCAATGAACCATCTCAAATGTTTACTTTCACCTTGATCTATTTATAAAATTCTTTAATTTGTCAATAAATTTGTAGCTTAACTGCCACTGGTCTCGGTCTCTAAAATTAAAGTGTTGGATCTTCAATCTTTCATTAGGACACTTAATTGATTGGGATCAATATTCTCGGTAGGTTTTTTTAAACTGTACAAGTTCTTATTCCTCAAAAATAACTTCTTTTGTGATAAAATAATAGTTGCATTGACTGGATCAATTCAACTGAAAATCTTATAATTCGGTTTCTAGCCGATCCAGTTCTTAATTACAATGAATTTTTTAAAGGGATAGGTTAAACGTGAGCGATCCGTTGACTTATCCTGCGATTTGACTTGAGTTTCTTGAGTTTTTTTTTTTAAATAAAAAAACTCAAATTTCAAAAAATGTAATTTTTAAAATTTGAACATGGTACTTAAAATATGCTTATAATAATATGTATTTTGTCATTAAATCACATGGTTAATATTTTCAATCTTTTAATTCAAATTATTATTTAACACGTTTGATTTTAAAAAATTAGAGATAAATAATTATTTTTGTTAGTTCATTACATCATTAATACTTTTTCATATGATATTTTTTTTCATATAGTAGTTTTTTATATAAAGTACTTTTTATATGGTATTTTTATAAAAAAATATTTTATTCTTTGTGTGGGTTTCTAATTCAACTACTTAATATACAATTAGATCACTGACTCGTTAATCCCACTTTCTGACTGAATCAACCTCTCATCTAAGTTATACAATTATATAAATAAAACACCTAAAGCAAATATAATTTCATTAATTTCAACCGTGAGATCATGAACTACCCCTCCCACAATTCTGTTTTGAATGGTAGAGAATCCGGTATAAGTACCTCCTATCTGCACTATATAACCTATTTGGATTTTTCCTAATTTTAATACTATATTTAAAAAATGGCCAAACATTGTATAACTTATGAAAAATTAACCAGAAAATGTATTGGCGTTCTACAACACACTTATCCTTTAATGTAACTTATTTAAAATTTTATTTTTCTGGTTTCCAAATAATGTACCGTAATTAATATATATATATATATATATATATACACACACACATTCACTTTGGTCTGTACAACATACAATTTTGTGATATTTTCAATTGAATTTCAAATATTCAGATAAAAAATTAGTTTTAAAATTTTTTTATATGAATTGAGTTTCAAATATGATAAATTTGGTGCAGATAAAAAAGTTTTATTATTTTTTTATCTGGGATAAAAAAAAATTCTCCTGTTTTAATTAATTTGGTGTTTCCATTCATGTTTTGATTAGTTTATTTGCACTCAGTTAACTTTTCAACCAAAAATTCTCTTAAACATTTTAAAAAATTATTATAAATAAAGTAAAAAAATTCAAACACTACAAATTAAAAAAAAATGAAAAATATTTCTGGAATCATGCCCTATTTTAGTTTTTCTTTAAAAATAAAAGAGTAAAATACTTCAACCTCCTCTTTGTTTCCTTGATTTTTTACATATCACCTCTATTTTTAAAAGTTACACAAGCACCCTTGACACTTACATATATATCCATTGTATTTAAAAAATTACACATAAAATTTAATTAATCACAATAAGTCTGAAATTGATTAAAAAAATTGTTAGTCAACTATTAATGAAATTCTATCTTTAATTTCATAAATTTTGCTTGTAATACCGATGAGATTAAGAGGCAAAAATGTCATTATGGTTAAAAATTTAAAGGTATAAATATCATTTCAAGTAAAAATTATTTAATATTATAAATAATATTAGTGAAAATAATGATATAAATGTCATTTCAAAATTATTAATAATTAGTTAATAATTCTATATTTTTATTTGTCAATTTTAAATTTATTATATTTAATTAGATTTATTTGTAATACTTTTTTAAATTAAAAAAATGTCTATATAAATGTTAAAAGAGATTTTGTATAACTTTTAAAAATAAAAAAATGTATGTGAAAAAAGAAATTAAGCCCCAGACAAATAAAGGGAAGTTAAGAGAATATTTTATTCAAAAGAAAAATAAAAAAACAAAACAAAAAGTTGAAAAAGCCCATGGTGTCATAGACAAATACCTGTACCACACCAGTAACAGTCCCTTCCAAACAGAGCAAAATGGATTTTTTTTCTACCCTATGATAATCACCTTCTCTAACCCCCTCCTTTGTGAGAATCAAGCAGGATGGACTTGAATGAAGAAACAGCCATGTTTTTTGCTTAAGCTTAAGAAGACAGAGTAGGAACAGAAGCAAGGCCAAGCGAAAACCTTTTCAGTCTTCACCAAATTTCGGCGTCGCAAGTCTCACTTTGGTCTCAGACACAGTAAGGTGCTATTTTTAGCTTTAACTTATATTACAAAAGGACCCATGTTGCTGTTTCCAATGGGTTTCAATGATTTCTTCTGATTTTTCCTCCTAGTATTATATCTCTAAAAATAAACAATCAAGCAATGAGGTTTCACCCCACAAAGGATTAAAGTTGTAAACTTTTATTTTTGGGTATTTTAATCTGTTTTATTAACAAAAGACAGAAAGGATTAGGATTGTAAATTTTCCAGAAGTATAAAAAAAATGACATGAAAATGAGTTGAATTGAGTCAAGAACAGTAAGATTCAATGAGCTGAGGGAGAAAGAGTAAGAGGTGATGGAAGGAAAAAAAAGAAGAAATTATTTGGATAGCACTTTGAATTCATTTATGTTATTGTTTCTGGGTTATTAAGGTTTGCATAAGAAAGGATAAGGAAGATGAATATGAATATCAAAGGCCAAATGCCTGGAGCAGCTAATATGAGTAAGACTATGG
This sequence comes from Ormosia semicastrata, assembly GCA_029884595.1. NCBI lineage: Eukaryota > Viridiplantae > Streptophyta > Magnoliopsida > Fabales > Fabaceae > Ormosia > Ormosia semicastrata. Next base: position 1,194,831 of record JAQQTO010000022.1, on the reverse strand, counting down.
GTATTACATCTTTCTGCATATTGAACTCTCAACTCCAAGGACTCCGCAGGTAGATTTTGCTCATGGGATTAAATTTCTAGTGATATATTATATAATCAAGGAGGGTTCAACTTGATATGGAAAAAAATGGTAATTCCCAGTTCTCTAATGGCTCCAGTTATTGTCTCCAATATAATAATTGTTGATGGAAAAAAGGGTAATTACACTTGTCTTCCTTCTGTGTATCTGGTACTGTGCCTATTGACGTTTCTTAAATTTTGTATTATCTCCAGAGTGAGGATTCTGCAAGGTGCTTGCAACCAGAATGACATCAATCAGTTATATGACAAGTGCCAAGTTTATATCTGTTGATCATGTCAGTTCAGGAGCTTCTAAAGTTGGCCTTGCTGCATTCTTTTACAAAACCACTTTTGGCCAGAAGCATTGCTCTCCATGCTTCTTCAGTTTTTCTCAACCTTGTTTAATTGACAAGTTCAAGTAAGTCAGTGGTGGTTTATGCTTACGATAGTCTATCCTGCAGATCATCTGGGATCGTATAATGAGATAACTTTAAACATATTATGCATAGTTGGAGGTTGTGTAACAAATTAATGTGGACATGCACCTTGAGATTTGTAGTTATACATGATTATATTATAAACTTGTTTTTGTTAGTTGTTAGACAGTTTAGACTAGTGTTTTATGGGGTTACAGATTTTCCACTTCTTTGATTAGGTAATTAAGTATTCAAAGTGATAACAAAGGTTTGTTAGGTCTTCAGCCCCATCCCAGCTGGTAAGAGTATCTTTTGATTTCTAATTGTGCATGTGGAAGCTTTAGGATTGCATTAATATGTTGGAAGTTATCTTCAAAGAATGGATAAAATGTGTTTCATTACTTAAATCTTGATAGATTTAATTTGGTATAAAAATTATAAAAGAAGGTAATATCTGTGTTCTTTCTAAAGGCTGTATCCCAAAAGGGTATGCTGGCATTGTTTTATCATTCAAAAATTTTATAGTTTTCATCTATAGGGATATAAATGTGAACATGTACATCTGTTTGCACATGCATGCATGCTGTTTGAAACACTTCAAACACCCTATAGGTGAATATAATAGATTAATGATATGAAGAGAATCATCTATGTATTATTGGGTGAACTTTTTCTTTGGATATTCTTTATGCCCCCTCTTCAGGAGGATGACGTGGTCTGTTAGAAGCAGCATAGATGACAGCAGTTTTAGCCCTTCCACTTCTAATGGCACTAATGGAAGAACCCGCATAATTAGAGTGATTCAAGAGTTTCAGACAAATTTAGGTTCTAAAATTCAGGAGGTAAAGAAAAATCTTCCGATGAAGCTTTTTTTCTTCTTGGTTGGATTTTATTGTGCAACTGCCTTTGCCACTGTTATTGGACAAACTGGTGACTGGGATATTCTGTCTGCTGCCTTGGCTGTGGTTATTGTGGAAGGCATTGGGGCTCTCATGTACAGGGCTTCTGTTCCGTTAGTTAGCAAGAGTAGGAGCCTAATCTCCATGTTTAATTATTGGAAGGCTGGCCTAACACTAGGACTTTTCTTGGATTCATTTAAATATTGATTTGATTGCATTATTGGATGCAGCAATCTCTTCCATATGAATTGGGTTGTCTCAGTGTTGTTTTATGATATGATTCATAGTCTTTGAAGTTATCCATTACAAATATATTTGATACATGTGAAAGTTTCACTTCGCTGGATGTAAATTGGAGCTACACTTCTAAGGCTAAAATCCCTGAAAGCCAGTCCTCATATTCTGAAGCTAGCGCATTCAAGCTGTAACTGTAAGGTTAATCATCTATATTTATGATCAACATAGCAAGGCTTTGGCTAGAGAACATTAAAGGACATCGAAACATTCAACAACTTAGTCAAATTTTACCATAAATCTTTATTGAGTCCTGTTCATATAGAGAAATTACCTCCCTCAGCAACATTTCACTCCTTCATTCCCTTTTTCCTAAGTTTCATTCATCTTGGCATTGGATCCTTGCTACTGGGATTGCTGGTATTCAAGGTCTGCTGGGGCATTCTGACAAATTTGAACATAAAAGGTCCACTTTTATGTTGACTTGTGAGCATGGACGATGATATACATTGATGTGAAACTGTGAATCCTTTTGCGAGAATTATGTTACTGCTTTACAACATGAAAGATATGACTCTTTCAAAACAGAGGAAACCTGAACTGCTTCCACAATGGTGATGTCAAAATTAAGTCTGGCACATGGCTCAAATATAATCTACATATTGTAATGTGATTGTGGATCATCTCTTTTTGCAGGATGTATTTTAGGCTCCATCAAGAACGGCAGATAATGCCATTTCTTGATTCATTGATTTGTTTGTCTATTTCTTTATACTACTGGAGGATCTTGTGAAAAGTTATCCATCACGCCTATATATAACTTTTAAAAGAGAGTATTTGCATTTTGGATGTACATTTACCTCTTGAAAGTTGTGAACAGTACAGATTGGTTTATATGAAGGTGCATGGAAACTTGTATTGGGACTAATTTGTGTTTATATATCAGTTTTCAGCTAATTATACATGTAAGGTAGATGGCCAAGTTATATACATCTTACCATGATGAAAGTCAGTCAATTATCCAAAGGATGACAGCTTTACTGTGTACAATTCAAGCAAAGTCAACTTGAGTCCTAAAAGCTATATTTTGTGTCCTTACCCCCTTCCATCATCCCCTCAAAAAGAAATTGTACCAGCAAATTATTTTCAAATTTGACACTATTATGGATGGATGTTATGTTAAGCAATAAGCACTAACAATATTTGACTATCTCTGCTACTTTGATATTCCAAATCGTACAAGTAATAGACAATGTAAATTAAATTCTATCATAGGTTACAAGGAATTGTTATGATATCTTAATGATTACTATACCTAGGATGAGTTGTAAAGTATTTATTAAATATTGAGTTTATAATAAATGTTTAAAATTTTATTAAAAATAACTAACAGTTAATGAAATGCTTGACAGGTATCATATCTCATGAAAAAAAAGATTAGCACTGGAGTATTGCCCTATGCTACAACTTAATTAAAATACGCAAACTTTCCAAAGCTAATTGCTAAACAAATAAATATTCTAAAGGTTTCAATGGTATTGGTGACAAAATAGATTCTATTTGTTTGCAAATAAATATTGTGAAGATTTCTACATCAATAGTATTGGTGACAAAGTAGATTTTCCTTACTCTACAAATATCTAATAGAAGCTGGAAGAGGAAAAGGTAGATTTTCCTTTAACAAATGATCTTTTTAAAGTAAGATTCTTAGATTGTCAATTTGATGAGTCAACTTTTTAGTCATTAGGAGAAGAAAAAGGTAGAGTCCAAAGCACAAGAATTTTGTTGGAACATACCAACTTTGTCCAATCTTAATATATACACAAATCAATGTGAACTTGAAGTTCAACAAATAATTCATTTGCAGAATGTCGTAAATCAATTACTAGATATTTTTGTAGACACCTAAAAGGTCACTAAATCACAAGTACTGGCTACAAATACTCCTACATAATTAGTTGTCCCTGCTAAGCATCATGTGGGTATGACAACCAATGAATTTAAAGTACCCCAGAAGTGTGGTAGACCTATCAGTGCAAAGGATATTATTCCTCAAAAAAAGAAGGAAATGAAAAAACTTCAAGGTGACACTCAAGAAGAGGTCATTGACACTCCTAAATAGGTCAAAAGTAATATAAATCAACAACATCATATTTCTAAGGAAACAACCCCAAAAGTAGTTCTAGTATCGACAAATTATGAGATCTCATTAAAATATGAAAATATGATGGGAAGAGATGAAGTTGTTGTTGACAATGTTTTTACATATGTAATTACTTCTGAAATTATCAATGATAATGAGTTTATAACTCTTAGAAATAAGAGTTATTACTATCCTTTTAGCTTAGTCATTTTCTCTTGTTTTGATCAGTTTAGGAGAAGAACTTCAAGTTTTATTTGATTGAATAAATATCTGTGTTTAATCTGATTAATCTCGAATAGCTGTAAATTCTGATCTGTTATTGATGAAGGTTTGATTTAATTTTGAGCAGGTCTTAAAGGTGTAAATTGCTGAAGGAATGCGCTGGGATGTTTTGGAATGCTGCAGCTGTGGGAGAGAAAGCCACTATAAGATAAAATCATTTCCAGCTCAGCTCTTGGCCACTAGAAGACAAAATACCTGACATACTGCGCTTAAAAGGAAGAGAGAGAATATAATGCAGCAGCTGAGTGTACTCGAGAGTTGGGCCAAGAAATATTTTAATATTTGACTTTGTAAAGGCCCAAAAAGTGAAGCATGAGAGAGAGTGTGTAACCCTATTTTTTTGGGGGGCTAGTACAAAAGGGGAGCGTGACTTTTGTACTGGGGCATCTTCTGGGAGAGAGAGGCGAAATGCGAGGAGCCGTCAATGCTCTTTTGTCATTTCGTAGCTTCTTTGTTTACGAAGAATGCCTTTAATTTTCAATTCTTTTGCTTGTTTTGTCTTCAAGCTCATTATGAGCTAAATTCTTTTGGTTAGGATTTTATGAATTTGTAATTTGTACTTGAAGGGTAGTCCAATGTTATGGATGTTATTCATTTTCTTCTTTTTCTGTTTTAATACCTAATTTTGTTTAGCATGATCAACTAATCTAAAATATCAACTGATTTTGTTTGGAAAAACCAAGTTGGTGGACTTGATTAGAAGATAAAGATAGAACAATTAATTAGAAAATTAATTGTGTTGAATGAGCTAGGAATAGCCTTCAAGTCTTTAATAGCTGGACGTACTTCTATGACCACTGAGGAAATTAAATTGAACTTAGGAATAAGACGCTTTTAATGAACTCAGTGTTTACTGCTGGAAAGCAAAACTTTATCCCGTGGGCTAAATGCTGTAACATCCTGAAGCATAGATTACCCTGATGTTAATAATTACAAAGGATTAGAATCCTAACTGTTTCCATCTCTGTTTTAAAACACTTCATTTATCACTTTCATTAATTCCCTGCATTTATTACTCACTGCTCTGATACCTCATTATTCTATTTACTTTACATGCTTAAAAATTTCGCTATATTTTATTACATTAAATAGGAAAGGTTAATTCTAGAATTTATACTCAATACAAGTAAATCCTCGTGGGAACGATCTTTACTCACACTTTATTACTTGTTGACTGTGTACACTTGCACATATTCATTGAGAAACCAACAAGTTTTTGGCGCCGTTGCCGGGGATTGACTTTAGTGTTGAATATTTAAATTCTTTTGTTAACTTTATCCATTTTTGTTACTTCTAAAAGTTTGGTGTACTGTGCTCAGCAACAGGTATTGCAATCTGTATGCGCAGCAAGGGTGAACCCGAGTTTCACATTGACTTGGAGATAGAGAAAACAGCTAAGAGTTTAAGGAAGAGAACCAAAGAACAACGTGCTTTGACCCAACATTCTGAGTTAGGCTTCATGGCTAATCTTTTCGTAACTGATGAGGAGCAGCCTAGTATGATTGACATGGCAAATGACAAAGAGAGGTCCATCAGAGACTATGCAGTCTTTGATCCCCAAACGATGAATACTGGGATAGTGAGGCCAGCAATAACTACCCAGTAATTTGAATTCAAGCCAATGATGTTTCAAATGCTTCAAACTGTTGGGCAGTTCAGTGGTGCCCCTACTGAAGATCCCCACTTGCATTTAAGGCAATTTCTGGAAGTGGCTAGCAATTTCAAGATTCCTGGGGTAAGTGATGATGCATTCAAATTGAGACTCTTCCCTTATTCATTGAGAGACAGAGCAAAGACTTGGTTGAACTCTTTGGAACCCAATTCAATTACTACGTGGAATGGATTGGCTGAAAGATTCCTGAAAAAATACTTTCCACCCACTAAAAATGCCAGAATGAGGAATGATATTACTTCTTTTAGGCAAAATGATGATGAATCACTGTATGAAACTTGGGAGAGGTTTAAAGATCTGTTAAGAAAGTGCCCTCATCATGGCATTCCTGTGTGTATTCAAATGGAAACGTTTTATAATGGATTATTACCTCCTTCGAGGTTGATGTTGGATGCCTCTTCTGGAGGAGCTCTTTTGACTAAGTCTTATAATGAAGCTTATGAGCTAATTGAGAGCATAGCTGCCAATAGTTATCAGTGGCCAACCAACAAAGCAAATTCTTCTAAAGGTGGGGCTGGTATTCATGAAGTGAAGGAGATAACTGCTATGTCTGCTCAGCTTGCTGCCATTACCAACATGCTGAAAAATTTAACTGCGGTTAACACCAGCAAGGAACCTATTATGGGTGAACCTACTATGGCTCCAGTAGATTCAGTAGCTTGTGTTTTCTGTGGAGGAAGGCATCTGTTTGAAGAATGTCCTGACAATCCAGTGTCAGTGAATTACGTGGGAAATAGAGGGAACAATTCTTTTTCCAATACATATAATCCTGGCTGGAAGCAACATCCTAATTTCAGCTACAGTAATCACAACAACGCTCTGAATCCTCCTGCTGGTTATGCGTCTTCACAATACCAACAACAGCAACAGAACATTCAGCAGCAGAACCATGCTCCTGCAAAGGAGCCATCTTTGGAAGCTATGTTGAAAAGTTTCATGGCTGAAACTAAAGCTCAAATCCAAAATCAAGGAGCCGCTGTAAGAAACTTGGAGAACCAAGTAGGTCAGTTGGCCAATGCATTAGCTAACAGACCTGCTGGCACTTTACCAGCTTCCACAGAGTCTCCATCGTCTTCAAATGATAAAGGGAAGGAACACGTTAAAGTCAGTAACCCGAGGAGTGGTAAAGTGCTACGATGATCTTTATGTAGCAACTAAGCAGCAGGGAACAAAGGTAACTGAACCAGCTGAACCCGAAGAACCTAAGCATGAATCAGTTCCACGACCTGAAGATACAGAGCAAGTTATTCCTAAGTGGACTGAACCCAAGATGGTTCCAGAGAGGCCACCTCCTCCATTTCCACAGAGATTGAAGAAGGCAGCTCAAGAGAAGCAATTCAATAAGTTTCTGGATATTCTGAAGCAGCTGCACATTAACATACCTCTAGTTGAAGCTCTACAGCAGATGCCCAACTACACCAAATTTATGAAGGACGTTCTTACTAAGAGGAAGAGATTGGGAGAATTTGAAACAGTGGCAATGACAAAGGAGAGAAAGCCAGTTGTTACTGAGAATAAAGTTCCTCAGAAAATGAAGGACCCAGGCAACTTTACTATCCCTTGCTCTATAGGAAATACTTATTGTGGAAAAGCCTTATGTGATCTTGGAGCAAGTATTAATCTGATGCCTATGTCCATTTTCAAGCAACTGAATATTGGTGAAGCCAGGCCTACTGCTGTGACTTTGCAACTTGCTGATAGGTCTATTGCTTACCCAGAAGGAAAGATTGAGGATGTCCTAATCAAAGTGGACAGGTTTGTGTTTCCAGTGGATTTCATTATTCTAGACTTTGAGGCTGACAAGGAAATTCCAATCATCCTTGGAAGACCCTTCTTGGCAACTGGAAGAACATTGATTGATGTGCAGAAAGGAGAACTTACTATGAGGGTGAATGATCAGCAAGTAACTTTCAATGTTTTTAATGCATTACATTATCCTGATGAAGATATGGAAAGCTGTTCTGTTATTACTGATATTGATTCTCTGGTGCAAGAGCAATTGATAGCATCAGGCAGAGACTTAGAGCATGAGTCTGAACTGAATAAGGAAACTGATTTTGGAAATGAACAATTAAAGCAACTAGTTGAAGGAAATGTGGCACACAGATCCTGGATCAGAAAATATGAATCATTAGATATATCTGCAGACACCTTCACGGAGAATGTTCCCTCTGTTGAAAGACCTCCCATCCTTGAATTGAAGCAACTACCTTTTCATCTGAAGTATGCTTATATTGGAGAAAAGGAAACTCTTCCTATTATCATCTATTCTTTCTTAACTTCTGAGCAAGAAAGTAGTCTTATTTCACTTGTGAGGAAGCACAAGAAAGCTATTAGGTGGCAAATGGCAGACATTAAAGGAATCAGTCCTAGCCTTTGTATGCACAAAATTCTGTTAGAGGAAGATACCAAGAACAGTATTGAAGGCCAGAGAAGATTGAACCCAATTATGAAAGAGGTGGTAAAAAGGGAGATCATTAAATGGCTTGATGCAGGAATCATCTACCCCATTTCAGATAGTGTATGGGTAAGTCCCGTGCAGTGCGTTCCAAAGAAAGGAGGAGTTACTGTAGTGAAAAATGAGAAGAATGAGCTGATTCCTACAAGAACAGTCACAGGTTGGAGGATATGTATGGATTATAGAAAGTTAAACAAGGCCACAAGGAAGGATCATTTTCCCCTACCATTCATTGATCAGATGCTTGATAGGTTGTCTGGAAGAGAGTTTTATTATTTTCTGGATGGCTATTCTGGTTACAATCAGATAGCAGTGGCACCCAAAGATCAGCAGAAGACTACTTTCACTTGTCCTTATGGTACATTTGCTTTCAGACGAATGCCTTTTGGGCTCTGTAATGCTCCAGCAACCTTTCAGAGGTGCATGATGGCCATCTTTTTTGACTTTATTGAGAAAACTATGGAAATCTTCATGGATGATTTTTCAGTCTTTGGAGATTCATTCATGGGATGTTTGGACAATTTAGAAAAGGTGCTAGATAGATGTGAGGAAACCAATTTAGTGCTAAATTAGGAGAAGTGTCATTTCATGGTCAAGGAAGCATTGTGCTAGGCCATAAGGTGTCAAAGAAAGGCTTAGAGGTGGACAAGGCTAAGATTGAGGTGATTGAAAAACTTCCCCCACCCAATTCTGTTAAGGCCATCAGAAGTTTTCTAGGGCATGCTGGGTTTTATAGGAGATTCATCAAAGACTTTTCTAGAATATCCAAGCCACTCTGCAAACTGCTAGAGCATGATAGTGCATTTAATTTCACAGAAGAATGTTTATCAGCTTTTGAAACTCTGAAGAAGGCTCTGATCACTGCCCCCGTAATAGTAGCACCAGATTGGGAGAAACCATTTGAATTGATGTGTGATGCAAGTGATTTTGCAGTGGGAGCTGTGCTAGGTCAGAGGTATAACAAGATCTTCCACACTATCTATTATGCTAGCAAGACTCTCATTGATGCTCAGATCAACTACATCACTACAGAAAAAGAATTGTTGGCAGTAGTATTTACATTCGACAAGTTCAGATCATATCTGGTTGGAAGCAAGGTAGTAGTATACACAGATCATGCAAAATCAAGTATCTCATTGACAAGAAGGATGCCAAGCCAAGGCTTATCAGATGGGTGCTCTTGCTTCAAGAATTTGATTTGGAGATCAAAGATAAGAAAGGAATTGAAAATCAGGTTGCTGATCATCTCTCCAGAATTGTTGAGAAAGGAGAAACCAAGCCTCAAGGAGAAATTAAAGAAAATTTTCCTGATGAACACCTTTTACTGATTGAAAATGCTGCAGCACCCTGGTACGCAGACATTGTGAATTTTCTGGTCAGTGGGGTAATTCCGGTGGAAATGAATTTTCAGCAGAAAAGGAAGTTTTTGCATCAAGTTAAACACTTTTACTGGGATGAACCTTTTTTGTACAAAAGATGCTAAGACCAGATCATGAGGAGATGTGCTGCTGAGGAAGAAATGCATGTTATCCTTAATGATTGCCATGCTGCCCCTTATGGTGGTCACTTTGGAGGGAAACGAACAGCTGCAAAGGTCTTGCAATCAGGATACTTTTGGCCCACTTTATTCAGAGATGCTCACGAGTTTGCCAAGAATTGTGATAGATGTCAGAGGGTAGGGAATATTTCCAACAGACAAGAACTGCCACTCAACACCATTTTGGAGATTGAGTTGTTTGATGTATGGGGAATAGATTTTATGGGACCATTCCCTATATCTTATGGAAATGCTTACATCTTAGTTACAGTAGACTATGTTTCTAAATGGGTAGAAGCAGTAGCATTGCCTTCAAATGATGCCAGGGTAGTCACAAAATTCCTGCACAAGAACATATTTACCAGATTTGGCACTCCTCGGGCCATAATCAGTGATGAAGGGACACATTTTTGCAACAAGCTGTTTGCCAACTTGCTTGCAAAATATGGAGTGAAACATAAAGTGGCTACTGCCTACCATCCTCAAACCAGTGGACAAGCTGAAGTGTCCAACAGAGAGATCAAAAGAATCCTTGAAAAAATGGTGAATCCTTCTAGGAAGGACTGGTCTGTGCACTTAGATGATGCTCTCTGGGCCTACAGAACGGCATTCAAAGCCCCCATTGGCATGTCTCCTTACAGATTGGTTTATGGCAAGGCTTGCCATTTACCAATAGAGCTGAAACACAAGGCATTTTGGGCTATAAAGAAGTTGAACTTTGATGCACAAGCAGCTGGAGAAGCAAGGTTACTACAGCTGAATGAACTCGAAGAGTTCAGGCTCTTTGCTTATGAAAATGCTGAAGTATATAAGAGCAAGGTCAAAGCATGGCATGATCAGAAAATCCAACCCAGGGAATTAGTTGAAGGAATGCAAGTGCTCTTGTTTAATTCCAGATTAAAATTGTTCCCTGGGAAGTTGAAATCCCGGTGGTCTGGACCATTTAAATTGGTCAAGGTGTATCCGCATGGAGCTGTGGATTTGTTGGAGGAAAATTCTGGAAGAGAGTTCAAGGTAAATGGACAAAGAGTGAAGCAATATTGGGGTGAGCCGTGTGCAAGAATGAAGGCCACCACTCATCTTTCAGACCCTTAACCACCAGTTGGAGTCAGGCTGAAGACACAAAACCAAGCGCTACTGGGAGGCAGCCCAGCTTTATATCCTTTACTTTATCTTTTAAATTTCAGTTAACATAAGTTGGTTTAGTAATCATTTTCTAAAAAAAAAAATATATATATATATATATATATATATATATATATATATATATATATATATATATATATATATATATATATATATATATATATATATATATATAATATATATAAATGCTTGATTAACATATGTTTACAGATTAGAGCGTCCTAAGCCCAAGGTTGATCATGGGCGGGTTGGTGTGTAGTCAAGTCGAGCCCGCTAACATTGTAGTAGTGGTGATTGTTGGGCAAGCACAAGAGCACGCGTGCAACAGTATTAAATTTTCTTAGTTTTCCAAGTTCAAGAGCCAACGTGAGAATGTACATTTCTTCCCACCACACACTTAATGCCACCTTCCTCTCCACCAATCATCTCTATCCGTCACCTCTCACTTTAAACTCCCTCTCTTTCTATTAAAGCCATTGTCTTTTCTGCCTTAGCCCTACACACAACCCCACTCACACATTCTATCTCACCCATCTCTTTCTGTCACCATCAACCCAATCCTTTTCTTACCATTTCAAATACCATGGTTAAAGCACCAGCTCAATCTTCCAAACAGCTCGTTCTTTTGCTAGCTAGTTCACCCTCCTCTGATGAGGAAACTAACTTGCGTTTTGTGGATGAGGAAGGGAGACTAAAGTTTGAAAGGGAAATCAAGAAGCGGAACTTCCATTTGGAGAAGGGTTTCTTCATTCTGGACTCCCCTCATTACGGGCTCACTGAGGATGTGGCTGAGCTCATAGACAATCACAACTGGAAGCAGTTCGTGACTCACCCAAGAGAACCCATTGTCCCTTTTGTGCGCGAGTTTTATGCCAATCTGACCGCACCAGAGCAGAAATATGTCATAGTGAGAGGTTCCAAGGTATCGTTCTCTGCCGCCACATTGAACAGAAGATGGGGCTTGAAGGGTGTTGAAGATGAATACCTGACTTTGTTGAAAAATGCTGAGGAAACAGAGCTGACTGATATGATGAGGGAAGTCACGGTGGAAGGGGCAAACTGGATTCAGTCAGATGAGAATTGGAAAATAGCCAGGCCTGATCTCACCCCCTTGGCCAAAATTTGGTATCATGTCATCAGAACCAAGATTCTCCCCACTGCGCATTTAGAAACAGTAAACAAGGACAGGCTAGTCCTATTGTACTATATCCTGACGAAGAAGAAGGTGGATGTAGGACAACTGATTGAGAGGGAAATTATTGCTTGCGCGTTCAAGAAGAAAGGACTGTTGTTTTTCCCATCTTTAATCACCTCTTTATGTTTGCGATGTGGAATAAAGGCCTTGTCTGAGGATGAAATTATGGACAACAAGGGAGCCATCGATCTGCTGGCTATCAAACGTTTTGGTGCATCCGCATCCAAGGTGCAAGGTTCAGTTCCTTCCTCCGGGCCGCAGGAACAGCCAGATGACGTGAGCACAAAAGTGGACCACTGCTATCAAATGCTGCAGCATAGTTTCAAGCAGCAGCAACTCTTTTGGGAATTTGCTAAGGAGCAGCATCTGTGGGTGCAAAGAACCCTTGGAATCAACAAGCTGAGGCAAGGTAGCTATTCTCCTCTGTTTCCTGAAGCACTCTTTGACCCATTCCAGTACTCTTCCCCTGTACCCAAGAAACAAACCCACCCTGCTAAGGATTCTGCACCTGCTAATCCTCCTGCACCAGAACAAGACCCTGAACTACCCTCTGTGAATCCCACTGCTAGTGATCACTCCATCAATAACAATGAAGTTAGTTCTGACTAGACACCACCACCACCACCCAGAGATCCACCACCACCTCCAACTCAACCACGAGGATCCAAGAGAGGAAACGAAAAGATGATCGATGAAGCACCAGAAGACCCCCCTCCACCAAAGAAGGGAAAAATCAAGCACCGAGCTCCTCCCATGATCAGAAAAACAACTAAAATTGCTGGAAATGCTAAGGCGACTCCCACTGCAACCAGTGCTGACTCTGAAGATAACATGCCTATTATAGGAAGAGTTGGGAAAGTCAGGTCCATCACAGCCTCTAAGGCTCAGCCAAGCGATGGTGGCGGGGAGGAAGATGAAGCTGAAAAAGAAAGAAGTGTTGAGTTGGCTATTACCAAAGAAACTCCCGCTACAGCCAAGACAACAATGAAGCAGATCGCCAGGTCCGGCAGCAGAAGGAGCAGTGCAAGATTGGCTCAGCCTTGAGCAAGATGAAACACCCAAGGTGCTGCAGCATGCTGCAGCATCAGATGACCAGGATTTCCCTTGATCTTTCTTAGTTTGTTTTAATTTACTTTTGTTTGTTTTACTTTCTATTTTACAATTGTAGTTTTGTTTGCCCCCACTATTTAAATATAGTAGGCTCAATGATCAGTGGGGGCCCCACCTTGACTGCATGATTAATGAATGAATGGTGTTTGCTGTCTATGTGCATCTGATGAAGACACGTTTTACTTTACTACATGTGAAACACATTCATACCTCGAATTAATCCTTTCTCCCCACAAAATCTCTAGCTCTAATTGGATTTAACAGAAGGGCTTCTTTCAAAAGACACCAATCAATTGGGGGAATGGGGTTGCAAAGACCCTTGTTCACGGAACAATGGGTGAGGTCTGAATTAGATTTCAACCTAAGTTTGGGGGTGAGTGAGATTGAATGTAGTGTTGTAGAACTTTACAGCATCAATCCTGTGAGCTTTTGGACTTCAACAGATTCAGTTCAGCATGCATTCCATACATGTCTTTTCTCTGCAGAACTTGCCTTATTTCTGTGATTGATTGCATATTTCACTGTTGTACACAAATTGACTTGAGGCACTATTTTTGTTAACTACTGAGACTTCAAAGGCCAACCCTCACGTATTACCCTTTCTGAACCCCTTTGAGCCTAAGCCTTTCTTCATTGGTGACAAGCCACATTACAAGCTACAAATCCCTGAAAAACAATGTACTACCCTGTTAGCTGGAGTTTAGGATTGTGTCAAAGTGTTACCTACTTATAGGTTCTGACCACATTGGTTGAGGACAACCAACAGTATAAATTTGGGGGTGGGTTGCCTATATAAAAAAAAAATAAAAAAAAAAAAAAAAAATAAAAAAAAAATAAAATAAAATAATAATTAAAAAAATAGGCTCCCCCCATATAAAAAAAATATGATATATATATATATATATATATATATATATATATATATATATATATATATATATATATATATATATATATTCAGAAATGTCTAATTTTGGGAGTGGGTAATTTTGACAAAGATCTTGAACTCCACCTAAGTAGCTACTTTCCCAAAATTCCACACCCAAACCTTAGCCTCATTACAACCCATTAAGTCCTCTTGCTGTGTACAATGTGTGTGTGCTCTTGATTGATAGAAATTTGTCAAGCATATGATAGAGTTGCATGTGTTGGATGTTTGAGTGAAACATTTACACACAGCATAAAATAGAGTGAAATGAGCGATATGACAAATCCAATAATGTGTTAAGCCCCTGCTCTTAGGAAGATAATCTGGTGAGTCTTCACCCTTAATTCCAAGGGACATTTGGAAATTGCACCTAAGACTCTGTTGAGGGGTGGTTTGGTTGAGTTCCTTGCTAAAAACTGAATTGAGAGTTTAGGGAAATCACACACACATTTTGGAAAGTGATTAAGAAAATGGTATGATGTGTTGAGCATAATTCTGAAAATTGCATCTGAGGATTGGCATGGACTTTGCTTATACTATTCTGATTTTGTTCTGTTAGTAATTGTTGAATGTCATTACTTGAGGGCAAGCAATGGTTCAAGTTTGGGGGTGTGATAACTATTAGAAATAAGAGTTATTACTATCCTTTTAGCTTAATCATTTTCTCTTGTTTTGATCAGTTTAGGAGAAGAACTTCAAGTTTTATTTGATTGAATAAATATCTGTGTTTAATCTGATTAATCTCGAATAGCTGTAAATTCTGATCTGTTATTGATGAAGGTTTGATTTAATTTTGAGCAGGTCTTAAAGGTGTAAATTGCTGAAAGAATGCGCTGGGATGTTTTGGAATGCTGCAGCTGTGGGAGAGAAAGCCACTATAAGATAAAATCATTTCTAGCTCAGCTCTTGGCCACTAGAAGACAAAATACCTGACATACTGCGCTTAAAAGGAAGAGAGAGAATATAATGCAGCAGCTGAGTGTACTCGAGAGTTGGGCCAAGAAATATTTTAATATTTGACTTTGTAAAGGCCCAAAAAGTGAAGCATGAGAGAGTGTGTAACCCTATTTTTTGGGGGACTAGTACAAAAGGGGAGCGTGACTTTTGTACTGGGGCATCTTCTGGGAGAGAGAGGCGAGCGGGGCCGTCACCGCTTCTTTCATCATTTCGTAGCTTCTTTGTTTACGAAGAATGCCTTTAATTTTCAATTCTTTTGCTTGTTTTGTCTTCAAGCTCATTATGAGCTAAATTCTTTTGGTTGGGATTTTATGAATTTGTAATTTGTACTGAAGGGTAGTCCAATGTTATGGATGTTATTCATTTTCTTCTTTTCTGTTTTAATACCTAATTTCTGTTTAGCATGATCAACTAATCTGAAATATCAACTGATTTTGTTTGGAAAAACCAAGTTGGTGGACTTGATTAGAAGATAAAGATAGAACAATTAATTGGAAAATTAATTGTGTTGAATGAGTTAGGAATAGCCTTCAAGTCTAATAGCTGGACGTACTTCTATGACCACTGAGGAAATTAAATTGAACTTAAGAATAAGACGCTTTTAATGAACTCAGTGTTTACTGCTGGAAAGCAAAACTTTATCCCGTGGGCTAAATGCTGTAACATCCTGAAGCATAGATTACCCTGATGTTAATAATTACAAAGGATTAGAATCCTAACTGTTTCCATCTCTGTTTTAAAACACTTCATTTATCACTTTCATTAATTCCCTGCATTTATTACTCACTGCTCTGATACCTCATTATTCTATTTACTTTACATGCTTAAAAATTTTGCTATATTTTATTACATTAAATAGGAAAGGTTAATTCTAGAATTTATACTCAATACAAGTAAATCCTCGTGGGATCGATCTTTACTCACACTTTATTACTTGTTGACTGTGTACATTTGCACATATTCATTGAGAAACCAAATCCTTTTATGGGTTAAAGCAATCTGGACGCATGTGGTATAATCGTGTAAGTGAATATTTATTGAAAAATGAATATAACAATAATCTTGTTTATCCTTGTGTTTTCATCAAGAAAATAAATTCTAGATTTAGTCGTAATTTATATTGATGATTTGAACATAATAGAGACTCTAGAAGATATATATGAGACTGTAGACTACCTAAAGAAGAAATTTGAAATGAATGATCTTGGACAGACAAACTTTTGTCTTGGGTTTGAAGTTGAACATTTGGCAAGTGAAAATCTTGTGCATCAATCATCTTTTTCATCCACAGGAAGATGATGCAAAAATTCTTGGTCCTGAAGTACCTTATCTTAGTGTAATAGATGCACTTTGTATCTTGCAAACAACACTAGACCAAATATAGCTTTTGCAATTAAGTGGCTAGCAAGGTTTAGTTTGCACTAACTCGAAGACATTAGAATGGAGTAAAATATGTTCTTTGTTATCTTCGTAGAACATCTGATATAGGTTTGTTTTACTCAAAGGGAGTGATGCTGGTTATCTTTATAATCCTCATAAAGCTCGATCACAAACTGGTTATGTGTTCATATGTGAAAATACTGCTATCTCACGGTGACCTGTAAAGCAAACAATCACTGCTACCCCATCAAACTATTTAAAAATATTGGTCATTCATGAAGCAAGTTGTGAATGTGTATGATAGAGAACTATGATCGAACACATTAAAGGAACATGTAGATTATTGAAGGAAAATGACAAGCTAATAATATTGAATAGGGATAATGCAATGTATATTGCAAAAATCAAAGGTGGCTACATAAAAGGTGATAAAACTAAATATATTTCACCAAAATTCCTTTACACTCATGAACTCTTGAAGAGGTGTGATGTCAATATTTGTAAAATTTGCTCAAGTGATAACTCAGCTGATCTATTCACAAAGGCATTATCAACTTCAATTTTCAATAAACACGTGTATAACATTGGAATGCGTCAACTTAAGAACCTTTCACAATCAATTGTATTTTAAGGAGAAGTTGTCTATGAATATTGTACTATTTTTCCTTTGTTAAGTCTTTATCCCACTGAGTTTTACTCAACAAGATTTTAACGAGACATATTCATAGTATATAACCATTTAAGGAGAAGTATTGTAAAACATGTATATTTTACATGTGGTAGATGACTACTTTAATTTGATTTAAAGGGTTAGTGGTTATAACCTTGGTGTGCCTAATCACTTTATAACCATTACACTTACTTTGTAACATTTGCACATAATAGTGCATAATATTGAGAAGTATAATCAATCTCTCCTTCTTAATATTTGGAACCTTATATAAAGACATGATTTCCCAGGAAAAAATAGGAAGAATGATAGCATACAATTAGTTCTTTAAAAACTAAATTTTGAATTCATATTTTCTTGTCTTAATCTCTCTATATTTCTCCTATCAATTGATAATTTTCATAATCTTGATCTTTCCATATTTCTCTTCTCTATTTACAATATTTTTAGATTTATTGAAGTTATATAGTTATCATCAATTATTCCTCCTTAATTTTCACTCCTGAACTTCGAAATAGTAATAGGAATTTCCTTAATCTAACGAATTCGCGGCTTATGCACTAACTATATAAATCGTTATAAACCACAGCCAAATGATATCATATATCCAATTACCCATAGGCAATGTTCATGTCTTGGCCCAGCGACATGCTTGCTGTGTATTACTATGCTTGGTAAATGGTTGGTAGAGTGGGAATCTATATATATATATATAATTGGTTTTAAAAGTGGTATAATATTAGAAGAACATTTCTCTTGTGCATGAACTTCGGTTTACATTTTGAGTTAGAATCATCTCATGATGATGATTGATGACAGCTGATGGATGAGAGCAGCCTAAACTAACTGCCATGTGTTGTCATTCAAATAGAAGCTCAGGGATAAGCACTATGATTTACCATTTATTTGTCATTACATTAGACAGTACCTTAACTATGATAACTAATCCACAATTACTATACAACACGGGTAGTATGTAACTAAGGCCACCAGGAAATTGTCAAACGTGTATCTGTGAGTGTACAAGGATTTTAACTACGTAGAGGAATCACATATACAGAGGTGTTATAACAATCTAAAGAAAGTGTTTTGTGAAAGAGATTCATTTCAATCATTTGATAGGCACTTCGTTATGTAAGTCTCCCTAAAATTGAATGCCACTTTGAAATCATTATGAGACATCAAGCATCAACATTGGGGCCTGGATATGCTGGTAAACTCATTATACGCTTGTCTAAGACAGGAGCTCCAACAGTAAAATGATAGAGGCTCTGGAAGGTTGACCCTTTTAACCCAAGCAATTGATGCACTGCCAAAAAACAAAAGATTTCCGATGATTATACTACTGCCAGGATATAATATGTACAGTATAAGTAAATTTTTTACATTTCCGTTAGGGTTCATTCAGGTATGAAGAAGGATTTTATAAAAATAAAATGTTTATAGCCAAATAAAATAAAATCTTTGACTGAATTTATAATACATTAATAAACTTCCTAATCTTTGCATTAGTACCAACACATCATTTCTTCAGACAATGTGTGTTTATATTTAGTTAATGATCTTATTGATGGAGAGCTGTCAAATTTCATTCTTGTAAATGACAAGTTAGAGTCTTATATAATATTCAAGTTCTCCCTGTTGCTCCATGATTGAGCATACTAGTGCCACGCTCAATAACATTAAAACTAAGAAGCTTGTCCATCCTTAACAATACTACTGTCTAATAGTTTTTCCTCAACCCTATATCCAATTTTTGTGGGCCAAAAACAGATGCTTACTTAACCTACAACCAATGCAGATATGTGCCACAACTCATTACTCTATAGCAATTAGCACATCCTTCTGTAGTTCAATTGCTAGATAAAGTAGGAACTCAGATGATCCTAGAATCTTGTTCTACATCTGTAAAGTACAATCACTACTATTTAGCAATTAGCACATCCTTCTGTAGTTCAATTGAATTGATATATAAAGTAGGAACTCGGAAGATCCGAGAATCTGGTTCTCCATCTGAAAAATATTCTCTGGATAACATGCAATGCATGTAAAATACACACCATGCTACCAACTGAAGTGTTGGCAAAGCAGGAAAAACCAGATACTAAAGGCAATAGCTATAAATATGGTTAACAGCCTTTGAGAGACTCAAATTCCTTCAATAAAAGGCTGATAACATGGCTTTGCTTTAGATGAGCTAACTGACTAATCACATATTGACAGTCATTGAGGTGAGATGTGACTGGCTAATTGGCCACAATCATAAGGTTTAGATTCCATGAGTCCGTACAAGGCTCAGAATAAATCCATGTTGAATATTCTGCAATCATGAATTTTCTACATTATCTATGTAGGATTTTGGTTCTGCTCTAATTATAGAAATACTAACTGGAAATGATTCTTTTGTACTGGCTCTTAAGAGGGAATAAATCATATATTTATATTTCGTATAGACTGTTTTGGGATATAAATTCCTCATTAGCAAATTATGCAAGCCAACACAAGCAGGTTCAACTACTTTGTATAAGATAAAGGTCCAAAGTTGTCAACATCACCAATAATTGTGTAAATCAAGTCTATTCCGGTTATCATCACATCAAGTATGACTGTGCTTCAAGCAAAATCTTTTTAGGGACTTCGATGCAGTTTCTATCTCCATTATACCATATCCTTAACCAGAATCTAAGTGAGTTCAACCTGATGTTTAAATTAGAAAAGGATGTAGATAAGTGGCATTATAATAACTAAACTCTAATGCTAGTCAGCGTCAGCATAATGGAACATGGAAGCATGATACCAAATTATCAATGCTCACTTGATGTGAAAGTGCAATTGCCTTAATAATGATTAGGTATTAATACCAATAATTCCTAATCACTCAATCTTTGCAAGAACTCAGAGCAACAAATGTAACATTTACCACAAATAACTGCCACCAGAACAACATTCTCAAAGCAATGGTGAAAACAAAGAATCATACCAGGGTCATCAAAGAAGCAACCAATTCCAGTTGCTGAGATTCCAACAGCATGTGATTCAAGGTACAACACCTGTCCAAGGACTCCAGTCTCCCAAAATAAACGAGGATACATCCAGACATTCTTCTCACGCAAAGTAGGCTCCAAACGAGCCAACATACCAAGGCTGAAGCAACCATCACTTGCGATGTCCTGCAAGTCGGTGTCACATTTAAAAAAGGAGATGCAATATGCATTGACTATCAGTTCATATTTTAGTTAGAAATAATACTGTTATACAAAGAACAGCGTAAAGCCATTTAATATTAGAGATATTAATAGACAGAGTAATCGCAAATCCAAAATAATTTCTGTCCCTGAAAATTAACAGCCCATAGGATAATAAAAAAAGAGAATAACTTAAAGTTTTGACACCCTCAAATTCAAATTCAAGACATTTTTCTAAGAACAACAAATAAAACCTTACTCACTAACTCAATACAATAGATACAAAAAAAGCTACCAGATGACAGTTATGTGAGATAAAGTTAGTAGATTACTTATTGCAGTTAAATAGTACTAAGCCAGTGCACTGAATTTGAATGATAACTTCTCTCTAAAAGCAAAAGCCAAATTCAGAACACCTAACTATTAAAAGCAATAGGAACAAACCCCCAACACTATCATCCCAAAAGAAAGGGAACCTTTTTTAATCTTCCTCAATAACTGTGTCTCACAATTTAACTGGAACACTATTTAATCATGTAACAACAAAGTTTCCAGCATTTAAGAAACTCTATCATGCAATGTGAAAATTTAGAAAGACATGTAGACAATCACTAATCATTATGTACCTGGTGGCATGAAAGCTGCTTGGCAAGCCGCTGACAATCGAATCTAAGGAGTTCATATAAAGGAAGATCATTAGGGCAGCCCTGTGCTTTGGCCCAGAAGAAGTCAGGGTTCATAGCTTTCTTCAACTCATCAAAATGATTTTCATTCCTCACCAGGAAATACAAGCCCTGAGGCAATCCCACCACTCTATGAACAAACAAAGCAGCATGCACCTCAGCATCCCACGGCAGGGCTCGGAACGGCAACGCAAGCTGCCTCCTTTGCTTCTTTCCAGGTTGGCAACCTGAAGGAAGACAATGTGATAGGATTTCATAAAATGTATCCCTCTCCATTCCTGTAGCTCCATCCATATCAACCGCACTTCTACGCTTCCGAACAACTTGCCTCACAGTTAAGCCCTTGTATGAAGCTTCACTGTAAAGGCCACTCCTCTGAAATGGCTCAATCAAGAACCTATGCCCCAATGTCAAAGGCTTTTTCACAACCTCAGCAGTTCTATAAATAATATCCCAACACACATGATCTTTGCTAAGGGAATTAGGCTTCCCTTTCCACTCCAACTTGGAAAACTCCAATATAGAAGAACTCAACTCTTTATAATTCACATCAAATCCACTGGTTCCACTAGGAAAAACCAGCATAACACAATCAGGATGCTCAAACTCAATTTCTGGAATCTTACCTTTAACAGCTTTTGATGGAATCTCAAATTCAGGGAAAACATGAAGCCCCATGAGACTCTTCAAATCCTCACACCCCAAAGAGTCCAGAAGTTTCACATCCCAACCAAGACCTGCAGCAGCCATTGTAACAGCAGCAATGGCATGACCAACATCATGGTTACAGTACCTGAAAGCACGCTCCCCATACTTCCAAGCCTCACGCCAGAAAATGGAAGACAACCCAACAAGAAAAGAATTTGAAGGAAACAATTTGGTGAAAAACCCAGATGGAATTTGAGCTCTGAGCTCCAAAGAATGCTCCTTTGGAGCATAATGAGCAACAAAAGGGGTATCAGAGAGAGAGTCTATGGCAGGTGCAATGATATAGGCCTCAGTGGGGTGTAAATTACCACTACTGGGGTTCACCCTTAGGGACCAAGTGGAAAAGCCAGTGGTTTTCCAAGCTGAGAGGGCAAGGGAATCGTAGAGGAACTGAGAAATGGTGGTTTTGGAGATGGGTTTTGGAGAAGGGAGAGAAAGGAAGAGAGATGAGTAAAGGGGTGCATCAAATGATGATGTTGATGATGATGATGATGGCGGTGATGGTGATGATGGGGTTTGAGTTGGGAAGTGGAGAAGAGGGAGGAGAGGAGAAGAGAGGTACCTGCGAAATGGGTTTGGTTGGTTGGCCCAGTCAAGACCGTGGGGGCCTCTGGCGTAGTGGTTGAAGGCGTGCTTGGTTTGGTTGTGGTACTTGAGGACATGGGAGAGTTTGTTTTCGTCGAGGTTTTGTTGTTGTTCTTGTTGCTTTTCTTTGGGGTTGGCTGTGGAAGGAGAAGGAGAAGGTGAAGAAGAAGAAAAAGAGAAGGAGGGTGGTTGTTGGATTGAACGGTTTCCCATGAGAGAGGTTGCAGGAAGAAAATGGAACAATGGTGGGTTGCGGAGAGGAAGAGATGGCATGTTTTAAAAGGGCAGAGTTTGCACTATTTTGTGCAGTGGGGATGATGCTATTGCTGAGTTCATTCCTCAATTCTCAAGTCTCCTTCCATGGACCAGGGATTGGATTCTAGCTCTAGAGAATGTGAGTCATTTCTTTCACCAACTATTAAAATAAAAAATAAATATAAAAAATAACTATTTTTTATTTTTGATTTTTTTCATCACTTTTTATATTATTTTATATATCATTATTTACATTTTTTTATTTTTTCTCTTAATTATAATTATTAAAAAATAAAATAAAAAATAATGTGAAATAAAAATAACTTAAGATAATTATTTTTCATTAAAAAAATGTGTTTTTATTTTTTAACCCAATTATATTCTCTCTTTTTCAGTCTTCTTGTGTGAAGAGCGAAAGATATAAAGATATAAAGATATATGGCTTTTATAACCTTTTATACTATCATTACATTGTCGGGTGTTATTATGTAGCTTGTCAAGTTTAGGTGTATTATATATCTAAATTTTTACTTGCAAAAGTAAGTTTTTTTTTTACAAATTGTTTCTTTTTTTTTCACATCATGTACTATTCATGCTAGAGGTAGGTTGGAAGTACTGTTCATGCTGGAAACATTGTTTACGCTAGAAAAAATAGTTTCACACAGCGAAAAATATTGTTCACGCCAGTAAAATACTATTCACGTCAGAAAGTATTGTTCATCACCTATCGGTGTTACTGTTTACCTACTGACTGATACTGTTTATTTTTTAAAAGTTGCATAATTATATAGATAATACCAGTTAAAATAATATCAGTTATAATTATACTAGCCTTTTATTTTTTTCATAAATAACTGTACATATTAAAAATCATATAATATGTGTAAAATATTGTCAGTTAAAATCTGTAAAATTTTTGGTATGCACAGTTATTTATTAAAAAAATAAAAGACTAGTACAATTTTAACTAGTATTATTTTAAATGGTATTATTTATACAGTTGTTCAACTTAAAAAAAAAATAAACAGTATAACGTTAAAAAAAAGTGGTGGTGGCTGCTAGTGGTCGACGACGGTGGACAGATGTGACCAACGACAACAGACGGTGGCTAGAAACCATAAAAAAAAAAATAAAACTAAATAAATAAAACATAAAACTAAAAAAATATAAAATAAAAATAATATATAAAACAAAAAAACATCTTGTAATTGATCCAAGCTATTGATTATTTTTATGATTAAATTAATAGCTTGGATCACATGGTGTATCATACACCCTCCAAAGGAGGGTGTATATTAGAAATGACTCATTACATTTGGTATACATAAGTAACATGATAGCATATACAATTCAACATAAAAAATTAAAAATTCAAGTTTAGCTAGCCTTCATCAATGTTGGCAAAACCAGTATCCTCCGTGTCTACCCTCATCCATGGTGAAATGGATCCTCAAAATAGAAGAAAAAAAGAATTAGTAGCTTCCATTGATTTTCAAAAATGGTTATAGAAGAAGAATTAGCAAAATCCTTTGTATAGCCCAATATCCATATTTCATCATCCTCACTTACAATCTCAGCAAGAGCAATGGAGGGACCTTGGGACTCCTCCCAAAGGTGTGGTGGCAACGTCGAAACTCCGGTGGCATGGGCATTGCAAATCGATGAAATTTGCACTTGTGGACAGTGATGGGTTGAGAAAAATGCAAACTTTCAACATCGAACAACCTTCCATGGTTGTAGATTTTGATGGATTGTTACAACCTTCCATGGACATTGATGGGTTGGAGAAAAATGCGAACTTTCAACACTAAACCGCCTTTCATGCCCATAGATTTTGATGGGGTTGTTCAATCGTCCATGGACATTGATGAATTGGAGAAAAATGTAAACTTTTTGATGATTTGTTACTAATTTTGAGATTTTGATTAGTATTACAACAATACTTTGAAGGTGTTGTCGAAAAGCAATGGCAGTGGCTAACTTTGGTGGTCAGAAAGTGATGGACATGACCAGTGGTGATGGTCCGGCAATAGAAATTGATAAACCGTCAATATGTCCTATTTTTACTGGTTCAATTCCTTAGTTTTTCATATTCTTTTTATTTGTTTTTAATGAATTTTGTTTGTTAGTTTTGTTATATTTTTAATTTTTTTATATTTTTAGTTTTGTTTAAATGTATTTTTATTATTTTTTGTGTTTTGTCGTGTAATTATGCTTGGAGAAATTTGGTTGTTCAAAGGAGCAAGAAGAAGAAGAAATTTCACCAGAAACCAGCGCTTGAGCGCTAGTGTGTAGCGCCTGAGTGCTGGAAACATATGCAGCAACGGTGAATTAATGTTTCAGTGCTTAAGCGCTGAGAAGGAGCGCCTGAGTGCGCAAGAGGAGCAGCAGAACATTTGGGCTTAAGTGACTGAGTGCCCAAGCGCCCAGTAACCAGCGCCTAAGCGCTGGTTGCGCAACAGCATGCTTGACTTTCTTTAAATTAAAGAGTTACACCACACAGGGTAGTACATTGAGCACATTGCACAGAAAATCTCTAATCCTGAGAGAGTTGTTTTGCAGTAGCAGACCTTGGAGGGCAATTTCAAAGGAAGTTTCTTGAAGGTTTGAATATCTTAATCTCTATTAAAGGGGTTTTGATTTCTCTTTCTTTTTAGTTTCCTTTTTCCTTTGGGTTTTCTTTCTATGAGTTTGTATTTTGATATGAGTTTGTTTTTATTGAACATGAGTAGCTAAACTCATAGCTAAAGCTATGGGGGATCTTGTTTTCCTAATTATTTGAATTTCATTTCTAATTTGATTATGGTAATTTCCTTTTGGGTTTATCATATTCTTGTATTCTTGTCAGAATTTGATCACTTTTGGCATGTGTTAATTCATTGTTTGACCGGTGACCATCCGCATTCAATGAGTGGAACTATATGGTAAGTCTAGGATTAGATTGATGAATGACCAAATATTGATTTATCCTACCAATGGAATTGACGGTATGTTAGTTCATCTCTTGAATTAAAGTTTAATGCATTCTTGATTAATTCAATTAAATGACCAAATAGGTGAATTAAATTAGGAATAGAATATTGTTTCATTCATGACCATTGGGATTCAATAGCAAATAAGAGAATATTGACAAAAGAATTACTTTAATCATAATTGAAAGAAAATCTGAATAATTGGATTCAAGTAAACCTTGCGCCCTAGTCTCTTTCTCATTGATTATCTTTTCTTTGTTTAATTGTTCATTGTTTTTCTTTATTTGTTATTTTAATTTTAATTTGAATTCCTTTATACACTTTCGATTATCTGAATAACAAAGAGTTTTACGAATCTAGTAATTACCATTTATTCATCGTGGGATCGATAACTGGGACTCAAGTCCTATATTACTTGGCGATAGAGTGCACTTGCTCTTAGTGTATTTTACGCGCACCAAGTTTTTGGCACCGTTGCCGGGGAGTAAATTGGTAATATTAGAAGCGAAAATTCTAGTTAATTTAGACGTCCTTTTTCTTTTATTCCTTATTTTATTTTTTTTATTTTTATTTTTATTTCTGATTTTATTTTATTTTATTTTATTTTATTTTTTAATTATTTTTCATTTTTTCATTTTATTTTTATTTCTTATTTTTTATTTTATTTTTATTTAATTTTTCTTCTTATTTTTGTTTATGCTCACTCGATCTCAGTGTCTTGATTTGGCTTTTGATCCAGAAATTGAGAAAACAGCTCGCAGGTTAAAGAAGTAGTCCTTTATTGCAGCTGTAACAGAAGGCATAAGCAGTATGGAGAGGTAACCAGTTGTTGAGGCTAACCGTGAAGAAAGAGTTATCCTAGCAGAGCGGACCATGTTTGAGTACTCTATGCCCACTGTTAAAAGGTATGAAGGAAGTATAATAAGACCAGCTGTGGCGGCAAATAATTTTGAGATCAAACCAGCACTGATCTCTATGATTCAGAATTCAGTTCAGTTTGGTGGATTACCCTCGGATGATCCTAATCAGCATTTGGTCAGATTTTTGTAGTTGTGTGATACTATCAAGTACAATGGAGTGACAAATGATGCAATCCGATTGCGACTCTTTCCTTTCTCTTTTAGGGACAGAGCAAGCCAATAGTTAACGTCACTACCGAGGAGTTCCATCACTACATGGGATCAATTAACACAACAGTTTATGGCTAAGTATTTTCCTCCTTCTAAATCTGCTAAGTTGAGAAATGATATATCTTTTTTTGTGTAGTTTGAGATGGACACTCTTTATGAAGCTTGGGAGCGCTTTCAAGAGTTGTTGAAGAGATGTCCACATCATGGATTTCCTGTATTGCATCAGGTTCAGACTTTTTACAATGGTTTGTGGCCTGCAAATCGTTCACTTATTGATGCTGCTGCAGGAGGTACTATATGGAGGAAAACACTTACTGAGAGCCAAGCTTTGATTGAAGAAATGGCACTGAACAGTTATCAGTGGCAGAATGAGCGCCAGGCTCCTAAGAAACAAGCAGGTGTGTATGCTGTTGATTCCTCTACTGCAATTCTGAGTTAACTGGAAGTTTTGACCAAGAAGGTGGAGACTTTGATGGTAACAAATAGTGCAGCTCCACCTATCATCTGTGAAGCATGTGGAAGACAGGGTCATTCAAGTGTAAATTGTCAAGTTGGTAGTCCTTTTGCCCCCGAGCCTGAAATAGTGAATTTTGTTGGTAATTCCAACCGGCAGCAGTACAATCCATATTCAAATACGTATAATCCTGGTTGGAAAGACCACCCGAATTTCAAATGAGAGTTCCACCATCACCTCTTGGTTTCCAAGCACCTACAGAGAAGCCGAGTTTTGAAGATCTGGTTATGAAGTACATGCAGAATTCTGATGCCAGAATGAAGAACATAGAGACTCAGATCAGTCAGCTGACTACATTAATGACAGCGAGGGCACCAGGAACATTGCCTAGCACTACTGAGACTAATTCGAGGGAACAGGCCCATGCCATTTTCCTTAAAAGTGGTAAAGAACTTGAGGAGTCCTCTCAAAAGAAGGAAATGCCAGAGCTTAGAGATTCTCTTGTTCAGTCAGTGCATGATGAAGAAAAGGCAACTGAAGATGTCTTTATTGAAGATGTCAATCAAGAAAGAGAGGTTGAGAAGAAAGCACCAAAGTGGCAGAAAGCGAAAAAGGATCGTGAGTAGAGTGTAGTTTATGAACCATCCCCATATGTCAAGATCCCATTCCCTCAGAGGCTCAAGAACAAGTAGCTAGATCAGCAATTTGCCAAATTCTTAGAAATATTCAAGAAATTACAAATTAATATTTTGTTTGTTGAAGTCATCTCTCAAATGCCCAAGTATGCAAAGTTTTTGAAGGAAATACTTACAAAGAAACGCAAGCTTGAGGAATTTGAGACTGTATGTCTTACTGAGGAGTGTTCTGCCATTCTTTTAAAGAAGTTACCCCCAAAATTGAAAGATCCAGGGAGTTTTACTTTTCCTTACACTATTGGTAACTTTTATTTTGATAAGGCATTATATGATTTGGGAGCTAGTATTAATTTGATACATTTCTCTGTATTTAAGAAATTGGGGATGCAGGAACCAAAGCCCACTAACATTTCACTACAATTGGCTGATAGATCCTTCGCTTACCCGCGTTGTGTGGTGGAGGATGTTTTAGTGAAGGTGGACAAATTCATATTCCCAGTTGATTTTGTGGTGCTAGATATGGAAGAGGATGCTGATATTCCTCTCATTCTTGGAAGACCATATTTGGCCACTTCTGGAGCTGTGATTGATGTACCTCGGGGTGAGCTCATCTTGAGAGTGAATGGAGATCATGTGATCATTAATGTCTTTAGGGAGGCTAAATCTTCCCCAATATCAAATCTCCATGCTCCTATCCATTTTGTTCAAGCTAAGAAGTAGGAAATCTTAGCTATCAAAGACCCCTTGCCATCATACAGTGTTGATGTTGATCTTTTGCAAAGTTAAGCTGCTGAGACAGATAAAGATCCTCCTAAGATCCATGCTTCTTCACAGATTAGTCCTTCATCTGTTGATCGAGTGCAACCACCTTGGCCTAGTGGAGTTAAGGCGCAATTAGGACAGTTAAGCTCTTTTCTAGTTCAGAATTATGTTGGAAGCAGTCCCAAGGCCATTGTTGAAGGGAGGAAGAATTGTTTTGCAAAGAAAAAGATGTCCTCCTATTTCTCTTGCTTTAAACCAAATTGATGTATCTGAAAAGGCAACGTCGAGTTAATGACGTTAAACAATCGCTTCACAAGAGGCAACTTGTGTTTCTTCTTCTTTTATTTTATTTTAGTTATTTTTGTTATTTTAGTTTTTTTTTTAGATTCTACTCATGTGTTTGGGATTTCATTTTTCAGATTGTTTTGCTGAACTTGCTTCTTGTGCTTCTCCTTTACCTGACATTGTGTCATTGTCTATCAAGTTGTGTTATTCTTTTCTTTACCTTTTTATTTCTTTTCCTTTCACATTGAGGACAATGTTTATCTTAAGTGTGGGGGGTACTTTTACCATTTTTGTAAAAATAAAATAAAACAAAAAATTGTTGAAGCACTTGAATAATGTTGGTAATTAAGTTGGAATTGTGTTTTGATGTCTTGATTTATTCTGAACTGATGAAGATATGTTTTAAAAGGGGATTCCATTGATCATGAACTGATAATGTATGAAGCAATCTTTTTCATTAAAGTAAAGTGAAATTTAACATTTTTAATTAAAAATTAGTCATGTCTACTTGTTTTTGTTCTCTTTATCAACTTAGCCAGAAAGTGAGTTTTGAGCCTTAATGATTAGATTTTTCTTCTGGAATGAGTTTTCTCTTGATTGATGTGCGCTAGAACTTGCTTTGATATCTTGTTGAGGCTTTAATGATTCACATGCATACTTGAATATGATTAAGATAATTAGGCTTAATTCTTTCTTGACTTCCAGAGTTGCATTAATTAAATAACCCCTTAGTTGCCCCATTTGAGCCTGAAATTGATTTCTTTGAATACCCAATTGAATAATCAGGTTGAATTTTTTTGGAGCAATTGATGTGTTGATTGAAAAGTCTTGAAATGTTACTTTTGTCTTCAAGGGTTGAAAAAAAAAAGGAAAAAAAAGAAAGTTTGAAAAAAAATGAAAAAAAAGGAAAAGAAAAGAATTATTGGTGAAGAATAATGAAAATATTGGGTTGAAAGTGAGAAGTTGTTATATTCTTGTGCATCATGCTCTATCTGACATCTTTTCAGCCCGATTCTGCTTTGTATTGATTTATTCATGAGCATTCTTTACCCTATTTTATCCTTTCTTCCTACCTTCCATTTTACCCTTAGCCCTGTTACAACCAGAGGAAAGTCCTTTTGATTCTTGTGTTGTATGTGAACTTGGAAGTGGAGATGGGATTGATAAGCAAGCTTATGATATTACATTTTTCAAAGAAAATTTAAGTGATCTCTTTGTCCTTTAAACACTTGAGCGATGGAAAGTTGAGTGATCTCAGATGTTTGATGAAGAGAATAGTCACAAGTTAGACTTAAGCCTTTAATTGTTTAAGTGCTAAATGATCTTGCTTGATTGGATTTGATTGTTGAACTTGAATTTTTAAATTGTGAAATTCTTTCTTTGATTCATATTTCTTGATGTTGAGTTTGATCTTGTTGTTGATTCCTATTCTTTGCTTAAGGACAAGCAAAGCTCAAGTGTGGGAGAGTTGATAAACCGTCAATATGTCCTATTTTTACGGTTGAATTCCTTGGTTTTTCATATTCTTTTTATTTGTTTCTAATGAATTTTGTTTGTTAATTTTGTTATATTTTTAGTTTTGTTTAAATGTGTTTTTATTAACAATTTTATGTGTTTTGTTAGGTAATTATGCTTGGAGAAATTTGGTTGTTCAAAGGAGCAAGAAGAAGAAGAAATTTCACCAGAAACTAGCGCTTGAGCACTGGTGTGTAGCGTCTGAGCGCTGGAAACGTATGCAGCAATGATGAATTAATGTTTCAGCGCTTAAGCGCTGAGAAGGAGCGCCTGAGCGCGCAAGAGGAGCAGCAGAATATTTGGGCTTAAGTGACTGAGCACCTAGCGCCCGATAACAGCGCCCGCCTAAGCAATTGTTACAAGAACAAAGAGCCTAACTTTCTTTAAATTAAAGAGTTACACCACACAGGGGAGTACATTAAGCACATTGCACAGAAAATCCCTAATCCTGAGAGAGTTGTTTTACGGTAGCAGACCTTGGAGGACAATTTCAAATGAGGATTCTTGAAGGCTTGAAGATCTTAATCTCCATTAAAGGGGTTTTGATTTTTTTTTTTTAGTTTCCATTTTCCTTTGAGTTTTCTTTCTATGGGTTTGTATTTTAATATGGGTTTATTTTTATTGAACATGAGTAGCTAAACTCATAGCTAGGGCTATGGGAGATCTTGTTTTCCTAATTATTTAGATTTGATTTCTAATTTGATTATGGTAATTTCCTTTTGGGTTTATCATATTGCTTGTATTCTTATCAGAATTTGATCACTTTTGGCATGTGTTAATTCATTGTTTGACCGGTGACCATCCACATTCAATGAGTGGATCTATATGATAAACCTAGGATTAGATTAGTGAATGACCAAACATTGATTTATCCTACCAATGGAATTGACGGTATGTTAGTTCATCTCTTGAATTGAAGTTTAATGCATTCTTGATTAATTCAACTAAATGACCAAATAGGTGAATTAAATTAGGAATAGAATATTATTTCATCCATGACCATTGGGATTTAATAGCAAATAAGAGAATATTGACAAAAGAATTACCTTAATCATAATTGAAAGAAAATCTGAAATAATTAGATTCAAGTGAACCTTGCGCCCTGGTCTCTTTCTCATTGATTATCTTTTCTTTGTTTAATTGTTCATTATTTTTATTTATTTGTTATTTTGATTTTAATTTAAATTCCTTCATACACTTTCGATTGTCTGAATAACAAAGAGTTTTACGAATCTAGTAATTACCATTTATTCCTCGTGGAATCGATAACTGGGACTCAAGTCCTATATTACTTGGCGATAGAGTGCACTTGCTCTTAGTGTATTTTACGCGCACCAGAAATCGATGGTGGTCTAAGTGGTTGCTAAAGCGGTGGTTTGAGCGGTGGTCATACTAGCAAAGCAAGAGGGTTAGAAGGAGAGAGAGAGAGAGTCAAATTAATGTGTAGGGTAGGAATAATTATTCTATTAAGTCTTATTATAAACTGAGGGATAGGATAATGTTATGAGGTTATAATAAGATAAAAATGATTAACTTAATTTTATTAAAGTATTAAACTATCAATTAGGTGCATTAAACAGCTGATAACACATGATAATATTAACTTATATTAATAGGTCATCCTTATATGCTATTGTTTCTATCAGATTCTGACAACTTAATCGACGGGTGATTCTAAAATTTCAATTCAGAGAAGAGAATTACTTTCTCCTATGAGTTCTCTGTTTTCATACGGCGTCTAAATGCGTGCATGCAAATATCCACACGACAACATGCAACATTATAAAAAATAATAATTATATTGAATTGAAAGCAAAGAGTACAACTTATAGAGTTGTATGAGTTACAACAAAACAGCAAAGCAAACTACAATAAATAAGACTAAAGCTAAGAAAAGAAATACATGAAAATGTAAAAGCACTTAAAATACTCTTTTCATGTTGTATGTGTGTGAGGAGTGTTGACTATTAAGCTTGTTCTTTATCTTTAGACTTAATATTTATAGGCTTCAAGCCTGTTCGCCCTTCCCACCTCTCTTTCAACTTTTGGATCTTTAAAGTTTAGGCGTCATTGTGGTAGTTACTCCTTCTTTTCTCAATCTGGATCTCACATTTTATCCTCTTAATAGTGTATCTTTGGTGGTTATGCACGATTTTGGACAATTTCTAACGGTTCCAAATGACTGACAATTCTCTTCCGTGGTTGACATAGTCTAGCGTTGACTCCTTCCCTTTCGACAACTTACCTAATTTTTTTTATCATTTCCAGCATGTGCTTCTCATGCCCTTGTTAATTTTTCCCTTTATGTCTTTCTTTTCATCTTTTTGGGTCATTGGCCTCATAGGAGAAATTTCAAAATGCCCCCACCATATGACCCCTACAAGTGTTGCCTTTGATCCAACTTAGATGAAAAGGCTACACTCGTTCTCACCTAATTGGCTCTATATAAGGTGCCACCTATAGCAACCATATTTTCCATAGTGACATTAATTTCACCTCTGGCTTCCACTAATAGTCACTTTGGACTATGCCTTATAAATAACAAAACTTTACTCTAGGGCTTCACATATGACAAACCAAATACCTTTCACCTTCCTAGAGTATATCCATGAAGAAATTCTATTACAAGCTTTATATTAAGCATGGCTATAAAAAAACACGCCGAAGGTTTAACTCTTATCTAGGTTTTCACATTAATATTGGCCTGACGTCCTGCTTCACCAGAGTTGGCCTGAGCCAAGATTTGTGAATCTCATTTCATTCAAAGAATAATAGTGCTTGATAATAGACCATTCTTAGTTTCATTGGGATGAATGAATCATTATCTACATGTCGTCTTTAGGCTTGGTTTATTGTATTCATGACTCTTATTGCATTTAGAGAATGCTCTATTGTTAAGTTCCCCTATTGTTTTGAATGTATGGTCTTCATCCTCTTCTTTGTACTTTGTTGTTATTGGTCAAATAAATAGGGTTTTAGTCAACCAAATTACTCTAGACAACTCGACCCCGAGGGAGAACTCATATCCCTACAACTTAGTGATAAGATAGACCAAGTCACGAAGGTTGATGGTCATCTCACTATGGCAGAAAGGGACCAGGTGGTTAGGTTCCTAAAAAGGAATAAGGATTTCTTCGCCTGAACTTTAGTTGATATATCGGGCTTAGATCCAAAAAAATTTTCACACCAATTTTTCATTCATCTTGATGCCAAGCCGGTATCTCAAAAGAAAAGGAAACCTGACATCCCAAAAAAATAAAAAAGTCGGCCCATAAAAATAAAATATTTTTAAGACCTAAATCAAGGAGCTTCTGGATGCCGATTTCATTATATAGGTAACATATACCACCTGGCTATCAAATTTAGTCCTCAACAAGAAAGCTAATAGGAAGTGGCGTATACGCATAGACTACACAGACCTCAACAAAAGCTTGCCCAAAGGACTCTTACCCACTTCCCAACATTGACAAGGTATTGGATAACTCTTCTAGCTTCTGTCTTTCATGGGCACTTATTCGGATACAAACAAATCCTAATGCACCCAAACGATGAAGACAAAGCGACGTTCATAATGGAGAAAGCCAACTATTGTTATCATGTCATGCTGTTTGGCCTCAAAAATGTCAAGGCAACATATCAACACATGATGAATAAAGTCTTTGAAGATAAGATAGACGAAATGCTGTAAGTCTATATTGACGACATGATCTTCAAAACCCCTACCACGGGCAACCACATGCAAGACCTCAACGAAGTCTTCCAGTAACTCTGAAAACACAATATGCACCTCAACCTGGAGAAATACACCTTCAACGTACAAGCAGACAAGTTTTTGGACTTCATGTTGCACATCGTGGCATAGAGACAAACTCGGACAAATGTCAAACAGTTATCAACATGCACAGTTCCCAAGAAGTTAAAGAAGTCCAATAAAATATAAATATATTTTAACTGATGTTGTACTTAGGCGATAATGAACAATAAAATATTATTTTTAATTTCTAATACTTGGAATTGTAAATTTTTAAGGTTTGAGTTAAGCACTAAAATTAATTAAAAATTAGTTATTTTTTAATTTCATGAAATTAAAATCATAATTATATTTTAGTTCTAATATAAACACAAAAATAATTAGAATTAAGATGTTCAATTTTAATTTTAATCTTCGTTTTCGTACTTCAAATTATACCTTATAGTTTTAATTGTCTTATGAGAAGTATAGTTACTTTTTAATTTCAAATTTCATATTTCAATTCCACAAAGAATTAAAATACATGGTCTAGATTATTTTCATCATTTTGATTTGTAATTAAATATATAAATAATAAAAGTAATATTTATTATAGATAAAAGTAATCGGCTCTTGTTATTTATTTTTGAGCGCATTGGCTTTTATCATTTACTTTTGAGTGCACTAGTTCCTGTTATTTACTTTTGAGCGCATCAGCTCTATACATTTTAAATTTCTGTCATTTACTTTTGAGCACATCGACTCCATGCATTTTAGATTTCTATTATTTACTTTTGAGCGCATCGGCTCTTATCATTTACTTTTGAGCACATTGACTCCTTGCATTTTAAGTTCCTTTCATTTCTCTTAAGCGCATCAGCTCTTTGCATTTTTTTTGTTCTCGCATTGTTTTGCATTTAGTATCTTATGATTCTCGAACAAAATTTGAGTTCATGTCTTTACTTGTTTTTTACAATGATAAAATAAAAAAATATGATTATTCTTTTTATTTAGTAAGAAACAAGTAGATAGAGACAACTATAAACACCTAATTTTATCCGAGGCATTTTGTTTAAAAACAAAAAAATAATAAAAATAAGGATAAAAAGAAAAAAAAGGAAAAGGAAAAGAAAAAGGAAAAGGAAAAGAACCAAAGAAAATGACTCAATTTTCTTTCATGTCTCATAACCTGACCTATTGACCCATTATTTAACCCATGACCCAGATCTATCACATCCACCCAAGTCATCTTCCTTCTCATCTAAACCCTAACCACCATCAACCTCTTAGCCCTAATTTTTTTTTTTCTATAAATACCCATCACGTGCACACTTTTTCTACACACACACTTCTGCTTACAGCTAACTTCCTAACCATCTTTTTTTTTTTTTTTTTACTTATGCAGCCTTCATCTTCAACCTTTGCCAAATGTCATCTCACCACCTTCATCTTCAACCTTCATCATCCCTCCATAACCACTCACTTCAACTTCAAGCTTCCATACCCTTATCACCATCAAGCATCCACCCAAAACACCCACCATAAACCACCAAAGAACCACCACTAACACCACAAAACAACCTCTACATAACCATCATCCAAATAGAATTGTGACTCACCTCTAACCACCACAACCTAACCCATTCTCTCACGTCACCCGACATCACACGACCTCGTCCAAACCAACCTTTGCTCCTTACGCTTCCACAAACAACCGTAACTCGTACCAGAACAACATCACCGTCACCACAAACCACAACACAACCACCATACCTTCACTCATCATCACCCGCGATCCGCCACCTAGCCAACATCACAGAACCAAATCCGCGCAGCACCCATAGCTGCACAGCATTGTGAACTAGCAGAACCCAGATTTGTGCCACCGTGCTTCTGGCTCGTCATTCAACCGCGAACCAACAAACAGAGCCACCTCTGCCAACCGAACCACACCGTCAATGAGCCCAAAGTCTAGCCACTGCTCACATCATCCTATACTTCATATCAGACCCAGTTGAACTGCCACCAACCACTGACCTTCACTTCTAAGCCACCTACAACTATCCCAAAAACAGAACCCCCCTATTTTCTGCCTTTTTCGTAAGTGTTACTGAGTGGTTTTTTTTTTTAAGTTTTGTTAGTTTTTTTTATGGTTTGGGTTGGGCTGTTGGTTAGGTTTAAAAAAAAAAGTTTAACCTAAAAAATATATGTGCAGATTAGTTTTACTAAAAAAGGTTTCCCTAAGATTTAATATTACCTTTTTTATAATTTAATTTATAAAATTTCATTTAATTACAATAAACTTGATAATCAGTGGGTGACGTATCCAGCGTGACGTCAAGCTTCACTTATTCGAACCTTAACATGATTAACTGAGTCGTGACGACTTGTTAATTCAAATTTTCAAAATCAAAAATTAATTTTTTTCTTTTTAATTAAACTCAACCAACTCACAATTATTTTCTAAAGAACTATGTGACTTTGAGTTCTCCATTGCATTAGAAGATATGTAGGCACGCAAGTCAAGCCAAAAATTAATTTTACTTAATTTAGTGGTTCTTATTTTATTTTATTTTACTTTATTTAATTTCATTTTATTAAAAGGGGTAAAATAAACATTTAAAGATTTTAAATAATTACACAATTGACTTAGGGTAACCGTCTTAGGACGGATGTGAGAGGGGTGTTGTGAGATTAATTTTTCACCATTCCTTATAGATAATCGACTCCTGAATCTAATATAGTTTCAAAGACTATTTTCTAAGTAATTTTTTCTAATTTTTTCTGTTTTTAATAAAGTTGGTGGTGACTCCTAATAATTCATTTTTTCGCCGCTCCCGCCGCAATCTTGGTCATGACAGAAGACAAAGAAAGGAGTGAAAAAAAAAGTTAAGTGAACATAATATATGACTAGGTCTAAATCGGGCCAACTTAATATATAGACATAATATATATAAATTTGAACATTATGCATAGTTAAATAATAACATTTTAGAAGTGAAAAACTAAAACTAGGGTTTATTTTACAATATATATTTCAAAAGAAATAATGTCAATATAAATATATTATCATGTTATACGAAAGTTATTAATTTAAGTTAATAAGTTGTATTATTTATAAATAATTGGAAAAAATTATAAGTTTTAAAATAATTTGAGATATTAGATTGGGTTAGAACAACTCGAAGTATAACTCAAACCTGATTCGAAAATACATTAGATCTAATTTTTAGAACTCAAACTCATTCAAATTAACTTCAGGCTAGGTCAAGTTAAAAGGACAGGGTGAGTGCTGAACACCCCTACTTAGGAGAAAATTCAACCTCTAGTAAGCCATGCAAAAGAGTTTCTCTTGTGTTATATAGCACCTCTCTAAAAAAAAGAGAAAAAGAAAAACTTAACATGACCAAATAAAACTTTAAATTCATAAAGAGGGTAATGGAATGGAATTATAACTAGAACATTCAAATAAAAATAATGATCAAAACATGCTTATGTAGTAATAAGAAAAGTTCGACCACTCATACAATACATATATACCATTACATGTCACACTTAGAGAAAAAAATGTTTTGCAGCCAATGCTCACAAGGAAACTTAAGGAAAATAATATTAGGTAATAGGAGAATATTGTTGTACACCCTTCCTTAGCAGGATGCACACATGCACTTTGAATTTACCTATTATAGTAGGTTTAATTGGTCCATCGCCCTCCTGTTGGCAAAAATTCTGATGAGGCTCTTGAGGATTTTGCCAAAGCTTTGCCCACCAAATCGGGATCACCTTCATCCCCACCAAACTGCTGGTCAATGGCAAACTCCAAGTGGCATCCTCACATCACTAAGCCTCCGCCTTCACACAACTACATCGAATCTAGGACCTCCATCATCGTCGTTGTTGCTCCACTATATGCCAGACCCCCCTTGACTTTCATCCTATTGTGGTGTAAATGACGTCCCAAGTGTCGTTTGCAATGGAAAATGGCATCGTTGTTGGCCGTCGCGCCCTTTATCTCTATCCACCTACGACTGTCAACTTAGATCTATGCATTTGAGACCCGTTTTTCCTCTGACCAACCCATTCACTATGTTCGCCACCTTTCCCTCGGCCAGCCACCAAAACTGCGCCGCCAAGGGAGTTCTGACGCGCAACCACACATAGTTCATTGGAATATGCCAAGTCTCCCTCTTTTGTGCACATGAGAGCTTGTTCAGCCCTCTTTTTGACCATTGTTTTCTCTGATCACCTTGTCGTGACCTGTCCAGTGAAGTCCAGCCCTCACTGGCCTATTCTTTGTATGGGGTGCTTGGCCATCCAGCAAGGTCACTATTGGCGATGAGGTCTCTGTTTATCAAGGTTTACCTGTTTAACAGGTAGGTAGTGGTTAATTTCATCCATTGATGATTTTCACGACACATTTCTACTTAATCAACAGCTTGCATATATGGTGTAAGACAAAGCCTAGGTGATGATACTGAAATAGTAATACATAAGTACGACAATAGAATCGTTAAGGTGTGTAGCTGGCCCTAGTTTTTTCTCCTCTTTGTGATGTTTTTGTTTCCACTTTTGAGTGTTTCTTTAATCGAGGGCTACTGCTAGTATCAATTGGCAGAAATTCTCTCCATTTTCTTTATTGTTTTTCTTACTTTTGTAGTTTTTTTGAATAAATTTATCCAGATCTTTTAAATCTATAATATTTTGGATAGATCTGAAAGAGTTTGACTTTGGATATATTAGATCTACCTCTTGGTATAGTATATTTGGTATTTTTAACTTTGGCTATCTCAAATGAGTCGCATATCTTACCCTTATAGAACAGTAAGAGTTTCAGATCTATTGAGATAAGAGATATAATATTCTTTTCAAACGGTAGACATGTCAGTCTCTATAATAAAAGATGTATTGATATCGATAATTTATAGACCAAGAACAAAACTACCAATCATGAGTTAGTTTTAGGCAAAATTGTATTTTTTTCTCTTAATAAATTTGTTATTATTTTTATTGAAATTATAAGTGTCACTAAGCTTTTATTTGAATGAACTCAAAATTTAAGCCAAAAAGATTGATTGATATTTTAACTTATTTTCTTTTTTTAATTTGGTCTCATTTTTTTTAAATCCCTTAACTTATGAATCGTTAAACAAAGTGGTCCTTAACTAAACAAAACTCTTAATAAAAATATAACATGTGTGTTAGGAGTGATCACGGGTCGGGTTGGTTCTGGTTTAGGGGGAAAAAATCCAAACCAATTAGGTAAGGTCGGGTCGGGTCGGATTTGGAATTTTTTTTCGAGTAACCGGAACCGAACCAACTCGATTACAATCGGGTTGAATAATCGAGTTGGTCGGATTGGTCAGGTCATCGGGTCGGTTATGGAAATTGAATAAAATGAGGCTTGAATTTAGGCAAAACGACATCGTTTCACGGGTCGTCGGGTCGGATCGTCGGATCAGTCTCCTAAACTCGTAGTCCGAACCAATGAAAAGTTGGGTTTATTCGAGTTGACTCAAACTGACCCAAACACCCGAACCAACTCAAATATTTTTAATCAAGTCGAGTCGGGTTGGTCAGGTTCGTGGGTCATTGGTTCGAATTGTGCAGCCCTAATGTTTGTGACCAATGAAACCTTGGCTGGTAGTTAAGGACTAGTGTAGAGGGGTATTGTAGGCTTATGAGTATGTTGGATCGAGTAGCAGGTTAGTTTGGGAAAAGCAGGTGTGGTGGTCTCCACTTGTGCACCCTTGGGTTAGGCTCAATACTGATGAGGCTTCAAAGTCACTGATTCAGAAGGGAGGGTGAGATGGGTTGTTAAGAGATGCAAATGGTAGCTGGATTGCAGGATTATGCGGAACATTGGTTATGCACATGCGCACATTGCAGAACTGTGGGGTTGTTTGGGGATCTTAGTCATCTGTTGCTGTATGATGTTTTAGTGAGTGTGTGCGCGTGTGCATATGCAATTTAAATTTTAGTTATCTATCTATTTATTTTTTATTATTTTTCCTACATCATTTAGGCTTTTATTAATAAGTTATTTTAAAAATATTAATTAAGGATCATTTAATGCTTCTTATTAAATGTTTTTGATTATTTGAAAAACATTAAATATTTTTTAAAATTTAATAAATACTTAATTTTGTTAAATATTTTATATTTTTATTAAGAAATGATATTGAAGGCTTGTGCGCTACCACACTTGAAATTTGTATTCATTAGATAAATAAAGTATTTTTTAAGATGTATAATTTTTTTAATTAAAAAATACGCATTTGATTATTGGAAGCTGGAGCGTTCTACATCAACATTATTTTTTTTAAACTTCTCATAATATTTTTTATCTAATAGATAATATATTAATCTTTTAAAATATAATAAACATTTAAATAAAAACTTTTTTAATAATATTATTTTTATATAAATAAATATTAAAATTAAATAAAAATTATATATTTAAAGAATTTAAATCTCTTTCAGTCAATTAATACATTCACTTTTATTTTCTTAACCATTACTCTAACAGTGCTGGTGTCAATTCTTTTTTTTTTTAAGCCGCTTCATTTACATTTTTAAAGTTTTTTTTAATAAAAGGTAAGTACATTATTCCACTACCCATATTATATCTTTATTAAAAAATAATATCACAAGTATACAAGGATTTCAGTTCGAATTTTGTCTTCACTCGAACTGACACCTCCCCCTCCCCTCACCCTGCCATATATAATTGGAAAATGTTTTTAGATAATTAAAATAGATAATTTTGAGATAATTTAGATAAATAATAAATATTTTTAAAATAAATTATAATTATAATTATTTATATAATAATTTTTTTATTATATATAAACAATTGAAATTAAATTCATTCATAAATAATAAAAATTATTATTTATCACTTCGTTAATTATTACATAATGATTTTTGTTTAAAATATAATAAATTTTAATTTCAACTCATTATATATAATAAAAAATTATCATATAAATAATTAAAATCACTACTTATCTTAAATATTTTTATCACTTATCTAAATTATTTTAAAATTATATATTTTGAATTGTATAAATAACATGACTCTATGTGTGTGCCTTACTATTATTAAAATATGTTTGATTTTTCATATCTACCTCGACTGATTGAAAAAAAAGTGTTTGAGTAAAATACTTTAACATCTTTCTTATTTACCTCAATTTTCACATATCTTCTCTACTTTTAAAAGTTACATAAAACTCTTTTATCATTTACATATACACTCTTATA
The DNA here is from genome assembly GCA_029884595.1 of Ormosia semicastrata. Classification (NCBI taxonomy): domain Eukaryota; kingdom Viridiplantae; phylum Streptophyta; class Magnoliopsida; order Fabales; family Fabaceae; genus Ormosia; species Ormosia semicastrata. The sequence goes on along the minus strand of JAQQTO010000022.1, from coordinate 1,153,583 downwards.
TTTTAAAAAAATTATACATAAATTTAATCAAGTACAATAAATCTAAAATTGAATAATAAGTCATTAGTTAACAAATTAATAACTTTGAAAAGATACTTTTATCTTTAATTTTATCAATATTACTCGTAACACTAAATAATTTTTACTTTAGATGACATTTTTTACCCTTATAATTTATATTCTTAATAACATTTTTACATTTAATTTTATCAATATTATAAATAAAATTAATAAAATAAAAAATAAAAAATATCATTTTAAAGTCTTTAATAATTGATTAATAACTTTATTAACTTTTGATTTATTATACTTAATTAGATTTATATGTAATATTTATTTAAAATACTAGAGATATTTTTATAAATATTAAAAAAGTTTTATATAACTTTTAAAAATAAAAAAATATATGTAAAAAATAAAGCAAATACAGAGAATGTTTGAGTATTTTACTCAAAATAGTATCTCATGATATTTACGCAAAGTTTTGTAAAAGATAAATAAATAAAAGTGCGTGATTGCACTGCAGTAGCAGCCAGCAATTCTGCAATTGCAAATTGCCACAACAACCTCTGACGTCACTGGTGCTCCTCGCATTGGGATTTGTTAATGAAATCCTTACCAATTCGCATTATGGTCTGTGACTCAGCAACCTTAACGTCGTCGTCCTCATCGTCACAATCATCACTTTCTTTCACTGGGCACTCCTTCCATTTACCCGTATGGACAAAACTGCCCCTTATTAATAATATGGATTTTCTTTTTTTAGTGAAAGATCAAAACTTTAAAAGCATATTAATTAATAAAATCAAGAGAATTAACACAATAATTTAGGAGATATACTTATTATATAAATTTATATTCATTTCTTTTTAAATCAATTTTTTTAAAACTTCTTGACTCAAGTATAATGTACATGTACACCATTAAACTAAGAAAGACCTAAAATTAAATTAATTCATATTTTATAACTTTTCAAATAAAAATTTCAAATTAATTATCAAATCTTAGGGTTTGAGAACAATTTTAATTAAATTTCTACCATCTCAAGCATATTTTCCATAGAAGGCTAAATTATGGATAAATAAATATGATGAAACAACTATAACCATAAGATTCATAGTACTTTATGTTAATGAAGAAAAAAAATCAATTTTATGAATAGATGGACAAAATGGTAAGATTTTTTTGTTAATATATTTTTTCTCAATATATCCCTCTCTTACAATGACTTTTCACTGTATTATAAATAAGGTTTTAGTATTTAAAATAAAATAAAAAAGTAATACTACTACTACATTGATTGTTTTTTTAAAAAAATATTCAAAATGATATTTATGCAAAGAAAAAAAAAAAAAATATTGGAGGGTGCCCAAATCACTTTCCAGTTCCCATGACATCATGCCATATTATTCTTTCTCATTTGAAAATTCAGAAAGGAATGTTTTTCTATATTAAACAATATGGAAAAAGAGTTTTTTAATGTAATTTTATCTTTAAAATAAGTAAATAACAGTATATTTATATTTAATTTAATTTAAAGTATATTATAATTTTAATTTATTAAATTTTAATAATAAATATATTTTTATTTATTTAATTTAAAATAAATTCATTTTAAATGAACTTATTTAAATAATTTAATTTAATGTAAATAAAAAAATCAATTTTATGTTAATGAAAAAAATTCTTTTCTATATTAAACAATCTAATCTAACCACAAGATTCAGAGTATTTTATGTTAATGGGCAAAAATTAATTTTATGAATGGATGAACAAAATGGTAGGAATTTTTTTGTTAATATTTATTTTTCTCAGTATATCCCTCACTTTCAATGACTTTTCAATGTATTATAAATTGGTAGTTTAGTATTTAAAAATAAAATAAAAAAGTAATACTACTACTACATTAGTATTTGGACAAAACAAAAAAAGTCCAAAATGGTACTTATGTAAGAAAAAAAAACCAAAAAAAAAGTATTGGAGGGTGCCCAAATCACTTCCCACTTCCCAAGACATTATGGCATTTTATTCTTTCTAATTTAAAAATTCAGAAAGCAATGCTTTTCTGTATTAGACAAACTACTAATCTAATCGGTAACCAAAAAATAAACTACTAATCTAATCAAGTGACGTCTCTTTTTAGTGCAGTAAGCAGAAAACGAGACAGAACTGAAGCAAATCGCATGTCCTCTAACCCTTTTATAATTTATAATTTATAATTATAAATAATAATTTGCGCCAATTCTGAACTTCCCTCACTCTTTCCCTCTATTGGGTTTCTTTTGTTCTCTTCCAAGTTTTCAAGGTACGCATTGTTCTTAACACCCGAATTGGCTGTTCCTGTTTGGAAGCTGGGAAAATTAAAGAGGAATCTGTCATCTGGAATTGTAAAGTTTGAAACTTTGAACAATCCTCTATTCTGTTCACTTCCAAGTTCTCAAGGTACGCATTTTTCTTAACACTCGAATTGGCTGTTCCTGTTTGGATGCTGAGAAAATTCAAGAGGAATCTGTCATCTGGAATTGTAAAGTTTGAAACTTTGAAACTTTGGCTGTTCCTGTTTGGAATTGTAAAGTGTTCAAACTTTGAAACTTTGAACATTTCCCCCACTCTTTCCCTCTATTGGGTTTCTTTTGTTCTCTGCCAAGTTTCCAAGGCACGCATTTTTCTTAACACTCGAATTGGCTGTTCCTGTTTGGATGCTGAGAAAATTAAAGAGGAATCTGTCATCTGAAATTGTAAAGTTTGAAACTTTGAACAATCCTCTATTCTGGGTGTTTCCACAATCCTATATATATACGTATTTCTTAAAGTAGTTGAAGTTATAGCATTTTCGTTGCTACAAGCAGAGGAAAGTAGTAAGGTCAATTATTGTTTCTGATAGGTATTGTGCTATTTTCCGATCAAAGAAAAAGGAAAGGAAGGAAAGTAGCAGTGAACCTAAAGAATCTGTTTTTCTGTTTCTTAGATGGTTGATGGCCAGATTAGCATTTTGATTCAGTGTTTTAACATTGAGGTTGAAGAAATTGCTTGATGTATGCCAGGGGTTGAATTACTTGCTTGTATTTGTTGTGTTTTGTGTTTTAGGAACAGAGACTATATCTACCAAATTTTAGTGTACTAGATATGGTATACACTATACAGTATAATTGACACTGATGAGCTCTAAAATGATTTGCATATCTCTGTTCATTTCAAACATAAAAATATAAAATTCATTGGTCTGTAATGTAAATAAATTTGACAGAATTTCTTTGGCTTCTAAATATAAAAATTAAATGTTTTGTTTTTTAATACAGAAATGTCAAGTGTAGCACGCCGAGGCATCCATTACGTACAGAGACTAAATGCTGCAAATGTATCTACTGCTTTGCTAGAGAAAGGCCAAAATCGTGTGATAGATGCTTCACTTACACTTATTCGAGAAAGAGCAAAGCTTAAGGCATGTCATCTTTGCTTTTATCCTAGTTGATTAGTGTCGTGTCCTTTGTCCCATAATTTTATATTTTACATGGGTGATTTTGATTATAAGCTTTGCAAGAAAGCAATATAAATGATGAAGTTGCTTTTCTCCAGGGAGAACTTGTGCGTGCTTTAGGAGGTGCTTTAGCATGTCCATCTCTTCTTGGAGTTCCTTTGGGACATAATTCATCATTCCTTCAAGGTCCTGCATTTGCACCTCCTCGCATCAGGGAGGCCATTTGGTGTGGTAGCACAAACTCAACAACTGAAGAAGGTAAGCATGTGGTTTTCCTTAGGATTAGTAAAAGTCTTCCAAAAGGATTTTGTTTAGCCTAGTCCGAATTTTGCTTTGTAAACTCATCTGCAAATGGTAATTCATTGTTTGCATCAAATCCTGGTAGTAAAAAGATTCAAGAATATAAACCTCTTATTTAATTTGAACTTTGAAATTGTGGATATTATTTCTTTAGGTTCTTAAAAATATTCGACTTTTGTGTTGCTAAGACCCTAGACATATGTTTTCCCTCCTCTTCTGGTTGTTTTCATTACGAGTATAAACTGGACTTTTGTAATGGTGCCTGCTCACCTATATTTAATTATTCATTGCCTATGAAGCTAAAGTAGTCATAGAAGCAATTTATTTAATGGGATACAGCTCACTTGCAATCTTAATTCTCAGTGCCTTCACACTTCTTGTACTGGGCCTGTAATTTTGTATGATAATCTTGAGCTTATAGTAGAATGATTCTGGCATTGCAGGAAAACAATTACAGGACCCACGAGTGCTGACTGATGTTGGTGATGTCCCTATCCAAGAAATTCGAGATTGTGGGGTAGATGATGACAGATTGATGAATGTCATTAGTGAATCTGTCAAGCTAGTGATGGAGGAGGTAAATTGTCAATTTGTGAGCTGCTTTGAACACTGTCACAATATTTGGAATTTTTATTATTTTCTTTTAAAGAAGTACACTTTCTATAACATGCAGTATATGTCTTTTTTTTATCCAATTAGAGATTTTTTAACCTTTATTTTCAGTGCATTATGATTTATGTCTGAAATTGTTTTTAGGAAAAGAAAACTGTCTGTAGTGTTTTACTTTTCTAGTATCAACATTATTTCCTGCAGTTTTATTTATAGGTAGCTTGATGACATTGTTTTTTGTAAGTAATGTTTTCTGAAGCTTCATATTCCTCTTTTTTTTTTTTTTACTTTTCCTTTATTTTTCTTGTTATCAGTTTTCCGTGTTGGAAATTTGTTAATAAATCAGATGGTAAAAAGGGAGTTACAGTTGAGGCCAGTTGACACTTCCTTCTCTACAGGCTACAGCTATTGCTACATACTGGTTATTCATAGTATAAATCAAGAAGTAACTGTCTGTATACTAGTAGCTTAGGTCTTAACTTTAAGATTGGCATTCTTTTGAAAAACCTTTGTCATTAAGAAAAAAATGGTCAGTTGATGGATTGGTCATAAAAAATTGCTTTTGCTTAGGGCTTTTAATAGATCTAGATCCATAGGTCCTCAAACTTGAATAATCAGTTAAATTAATAAATAGTAAGTATCTTTTGACAAGAATTTTGGCATCTTGGTAATAGTTTGAACATGAGTAGGGAAGGATCCATGTGTGACATGATGAGGCCAAATGTTTGATGGTCCGTGTATTTCATATATTGGATTTATTTCTCCTAAAACTTCACTTAGATTGGAATGCTATTTTGTGGAAATAACTAGTTATTTTAGAATCAAAACTATTATCACATGAATTATCATATTTTTCTGATAACTTTCTCTTTGAACTAGATATAGCTTGATTCTCTTGATGTCTACATTTTTCCAGGAACCATTACGTCCCTTAGTTTTAGGTGGTGATCACTCAATATCATTTCCAGTTGTTAGAGCTGTCTCTGAGAAGCTTGGAGGACCAGTTGATATTCTTCATCTTGATGCACATCCTGATATCTATCATGCCTTTGAAGGAAACAAGTATTCACATGCTTCTTCTTTTGCTCGAATCATGGAGGGTGGCTATGCTCGGAGACTCTTGCAGGCAATTTTTTACTCTTGATATGTTTGTAGCATTTATATTCTAAACTGTTTAATTTGATAAGGCATTTCTTAAACATAATCCATGGTTATTCTCTGTTATAATATGCTATTACTTTCATCTCTTTTAGCATTTATATTCTGTTATGAATTTATGGCTGGCTGTGCAGCACTCTGGCTGATAATTTTTGGGTACAATAGAACTGGATAGTAATCTTCATTTAGATGATAAATACAATGTGATCAGGAGTCAGGACTAAACCATCAGGGACCTATGCAAAGAAGACAACCAATGGGACATGCATGGTGTTGCTTCTACATATTTGATTTCACAAATGAAGGAATGCAATGCCCATTATATTTAACCTTAGATATTTGTTCCTCTATTCATATTGTTATGATTTCTTCTTGAATAATTGTATGATCTATTATTGATTATCTGAAATAATGTGTAATTTGTCCAACAAGGAGGTAGAACTTTGTGAGTTGAACTCCTCATAAAACCAATTGCAATCTCTATTGTAAAGCACATGTGTTTTGTTGAAATTTAGTTCAATTATATTCAACCAGCCTATCAAAATGATTCTGTAGTTTCTACAAGCTGAATTAATCAGGTAGAACAAGTAGAATTCTACAAAAGGTTAAGTGGAAAAGAACAGATGCATGGTTTCTTTAGGTTTATTTCTTTGGCTGTTGTCTTATAATATCTGATTTCTCTTCCTCAGTGATGATAGTAAATATTTCAATCCTCACCCATGATTTGCATGATATATCACATATTCTAAGCTTTTAATTCATTAATTTATTTCAGGTTGGTATAAGATCAATAACAACTGAAGGGCGTGAACAAGGCAAAAAATTCGGGGTAGAGCAATATGAAATGCGAACATTTTCAAGAGATCGCCACCTTTTAGAAAACCTGGTCTCTCTCTCTCTCTCACCTCTGTGTGTGCGTGTGCGCGTGGGTGCATATGTGTGTCTGTGTGTCTTTCTCTTTTTTTTTTTTTATAGTACACACACACACACACACACACACACTGAACTACACATGTTCTTTCATATCTCTGTGTATCTATCAAGCATGGATACTCAGAAACCTTACATATTGATAATGTATCCATGTTGGCTACCTGCCTGGTGCAAAGAAATGCATGTTAGAAATATAATCATTATTCTAAAATGATATTATTCCTTTAAACCTTTTAGCCTCTAGGAGACCTCTGGGCAATATCACAATTTTTTAAGGATACCTTTGGATTGGACTGGAATTCATTTTTTTTCTTCTAGAAATTGGAACTTATCCTTTTTTTTTCAAAGAAAAGGAGCACGGCAGCGGGAACTATTGGGCTTAATTTCATATTTCTGAAGTACCCTTCAGGTAGCTCTTGGCATTGTCTCTATAATAGGTCTTTACATGTATTAAGTTTAAAAAATTTTATATGGAAGATCTTCTGTATTTGTATAACAATAATTTCCATGGATGAAAAATTGACTTGACAGCATTCTCTATATCGTATCCATGCTTCCAAGGTTTCTATGCATTTGCTTTGGTGGGGGGAGGGGTCTTTTGCAACAAAATATTGTACCAGTTGCAATTTAATATTATTCTTTTGTTTCGCAATTTGGTGGTTCTTTGGTTTCTAAACCTTGGGGATTTCCTTTTGCAGAAACTAGGGGAAGGTGCTAAAGGTGTATACATCTCAGTAGATTTGGATTGTCTTGATCCAGCTTTTGCTCCTGGAGTGTCTCACATAGAACCAGGAGGCCTTTCTTTCCGAGATGTTCTCAACATCCTGCACAATCTTCAAGGTGATGTTGTTGCTGGCGACGTGGTTGAATTCAACCCACAACGTGATACTGTTGATGGAATGACTGCCATGGTAGCTGCTAAGCTGGTGAGAGAACTCACTGCAAAGATTGCAAAATGATAAATCTTTCTGCCTCTTGATATTTACTTCAACGCACTCCTCATTCCTTAAATGCACCTAGAAGACTAGCTTTTCATAGTGGCATTCATTTTTTACTTGGTTTCATTAGAAACATTCATAGAAGAGTTTACATGTACCCGTGCTTAACTGCTGAGAAAATCCATGCAGCACAATGCATGTAGTTCTGCAGAACATGAATGTCACAAACAGATTGCTACAACTTTGCTGTTAGCATATTTTCCAATTTATTTTATGCCTAAATTAAAGAAGTATTAAAGATCAACGTTGTGTGACAATATACTTCTTCTATAGTCAACTAGAATGAATGGAAACAAGCTCCTCCAGTTTGAATTATATATTGTTAATGTTGAGAAATACCAGCACAATTTCCCTCTGGTGTATTATGTGAGTGATTGGTTCATGCAAATCTTTGCAGTATAAATGATCTTTTATCATCAGCTTGCAATAGGAGTAATTTTCAGTAGTTAGCTTGAACATATCTCTATCATGAGTGATAGCACCCTCCATCTTGAATTACACAAGATAATAACTCTCCTAACCAGGCGAGCTCTGATACCACTGTTGAGAAATACCAGCACAATTTTCCTCCTCTGTGAATTCAAAATAGGTACTAAGCGGAAACGTAAAATAAGTGTTGTAATAACATCAGAAAATTTTAGCGTGAAAAATATTCTCAATGTGAGTAAGGAAAAATCACGGTACCCGTAAGTCACTTAAACTTCTACTATAAAAATAATACGAATACAAAAAATATAATAAAACTGTATCGTCAATTTGTGGATAGAATTCTCACAAATTGACTCATTATTTTTCTTTCTCAGAAACTCTCTATGAGGCTCTTTCTATTTTTCTTTCTCTCACTCTCTTTCTCTTTGATTGTGAGGATCTGATGCCCAATGCGAGAAGGGAAAAACTCTATTTATAGAACCATCCTCCTCCTTCCTTCGTTTATGCACGCTGAAACTAGGGAGACAAATAGTCTCCAAGCCAACTACTAAATTTGACAATTTTGTTGTCAAACTTTGCTGCACCGAAAATGGTTTTGAAAACCAATTTGCAGTTTTGAAATCTTGCACCTTCGGTGCATATTTTTCTTTGGTTGGATCCAAGCTGGGCTCCACAATTCCTTTTTGGTATGATTAAAAGAATCCCTCATGAGGAGTACCATGAAAGGATGCTCCTAAGTCAATTATCCAGATGCACTCATCAGATACAATGTTCAGATAATTTTCCTCGCCGACAAGAAATATATTCCCATCATTTGAGGCCACTGCAGTAGTTGTTCCATCTTCCTTCTTCTTCTTTGGGTCAATCTGGTCTAGGTGGACTGTTCCAACCTGTTGATCTCTCTTTAAGAATCTGCACTCAGATTTCCTGTGGCCTGGTTTGCCACAATAATAACAATTTAGTCTAGTGCGAGATTTGGATCTACCTTGTGATTTTCCACGATCTCTTTTTCCACGGTTCTTACTCCTTCCTCTGTTTTCAATAACGTTGGCTTCGAATTGGCTGTTCAAGCCCCTTTCGTTGCGTCTTGACTCTTCATTCAGCAAACAGTCTATAACAAAATTCATGCTAAGCTTTCCTTCTGAAGCAGAATTGTTGAGAGTGACAACTAGAGTGTCCCAACTCTCAGGAAAAGAACTGAGGAGTAGAAGAGTCTGTAATTCATCATCTATCGTAATTTTTGCCTTCGTCAATTGATTCACAATACCTTTGAAGGTATTCAAATGTCCGATCATGTTTTGACCGTCCGAGTATTCCAACTTCACCAATCGTCTGACAAGGTGGGCTTTGTTCCTGGGCGTCTTCTTTTGAATCAAGGATTCAAGTTTCGTCCACAACTCATACGTATTAGTATAAGTTGATACATGCTCGAACAAACTCCGATCAATATATTTTTGGATCATAGCTACTGCTTTCCGATTTAGGAGCTCCCAATCTTTGTCAGCCTTTCTTGATGATCACTCCAGGAAAGTGTGTGTGTGTGTGTGTGTATCCACTGAAGATGAAAGACCAAGTTCTTCAAGCCTTTAAGGAGTTTCATGCTTCTGTAGAACGAGCAATAAGAAGAAAGCTGAAATGCTTGAGAACAGATAATGGTGGAGAGTACAAAGGTCCATTCGAGCATTATTGTAAGACTCATGGGATCGGACATGAGAAAGTACTTCCCAAAACACCTCAGATGAATGGAGTAGTTGAAAGGTTCAACAAAACGATTGCAGAGAAAGTCAGAAGCATGCTTTCTCATGCAAAACTTCCCAAGTCATTCTGGAGAGAGGTAGTGTTAACTGCAACTGTTTTGATTAATCTGTCACCTTCAAGACCATTAAATGAAGAGATACCAGAAGAAGTATGATCTAGAAAAAAAGCCTCCTATGGTCACTTAAGAGTCTTCGGATGTAAGGCTTCTGTTCACATTCCGAAAGACGAAAGAGCAAAGTTGGATGCTAAGGCAAAGGAGTGTATATATCTTGGTTCACCAAGAGATGAACTTGGCTTCAGATTATGGGATCCTGCAAACAAGAAGATTGTTCGAAGCAGAGATGTGGTATTCTTTGAAGATCAGACGATCCAAGATATTAAGCAATCTGAGAAGCCAAAACAAAAGGTGATTTCTGATTCAAATCCCATTGTGATAAACAATTCAGCGGGAGAGATTTCTCAAAGGACAATGCAACCTGATCTGACGGAGCAACCTGATTATCCTTAATGTCAAACCTGTGCATGTTCCATTACCTAGTCATCTTAAACTGAGCAAGACGCAATGTCCAGGGAATGAGGAAGAAAAAGAAGAAATGAACAAGTTGCCCTATTCTTCTGCAGTGGGTAGCCTTATGTATGCAATGGTCTGTACAAGACCAGATATTGCTTATATTCTAGGAGTTGTGAGCAGATTCCTATCAAACCCAGAAAAAGAGTATTGGAATGTTGTGAAATGGATACTAAGGTGTCTGAGAGGAACTGCCAAAAGGTGCTTGTGTTCTAGCAATGAAAATCTAATGCTTACTGGATATTCAGATGCAAATATGGCAGGAGATGTTGATTCAAGAAAGTCTACATCAAGATATCTGGTTACGTTTGCAGGAGGAGCTATTTCATGGCAATCACGACTACAAAAGTGTATTGCTTTAAGTACCACATAAGCATAATTCATTACAATTACTGAAAGTTGTAAGGAGATCCTGTGGATGAAGAAGTTCCTACAAGAGTTAGACTAGGATCAAGAAAACTATGTTCTTTACTGCGACAGTCAGAGCGCAACTCATCTCAGCAAGAACTTGACATTTCATTCAAGGTCAAAACGCATTGACATAAGGTATCACCGGATATGTGATGTGTTGAAAAGTAAACTGCTGCAGGTTGAGAAAATACACACTAAAGAAAATGGTGCAGATATGATGACAAAAACTTTACCAAAAGAGAAATTAGAATTTTGTCAAGAAACTGTAGGCTTAGCATCAACCCCAAATTGATCCAAGGATATTTTTCCTTTGATTGGAGGGGGAGAATTGTGGGGCCCGGCTTGGATCCAACCAAAGAAAAATATGCACCGAAGGTGCAAGATTTCAAAACTGCAAATTGGTTTTTCAAAACCATTTTCGGTGCAACAAAGTTTGACAACAAAATTGTCAAATTTAGTAGTTGGCTTGGAGGCTGTTTGTCTCCCTAGATTCAGCGTGCATAAACGAGGGGAGGAGGAGGATGGCTCTATAAATAGAGTTTTTCCCTTCTCGCATTGGGCATCAGATCCTCACAATCAAAGAGAAAGAGAGTGAGAGAAAAAAAATAGAGAGAGCCTCATAGAGAGTTTTTGAGAGAAAAAAATAGTGAACTAATTTGTGAGAATTCTATTCACAAATTAAAAATATAATATTATTGTATTTTTTGTATTCTCATTATTTTTATAATAAAAGTTTAAGTGGCCTATGAGTCTCGTGATTTTTCTTTACTCACATTGAAAATGTTTTTCACGTTAAATTTTTTTAGTATTATTACACTTATTTTATGTTTTTATTTAGTGCATATTTTGAGTTCACAGAAGAAAAAAATTGTGTAGGCATTTCCCAACGGTTATTTCATCTACCTTTGCTTCGTGAGTCCTTCAAATCATTTCAATTGCGATCCGTTCAAACGGCCTGTAAGTTGATTTCTTCACTCAGTGATTTAGATAACTAGATATTCAATATTTTCATATATAGAAATCATTTCAAAACATGATTGAGTCAAATATGAAAATTTAAAAAGTAATTACATATTTATCAAAAATAAATATAAATAAAAATAATACTATTTTAGTATTAACTAGGATGTTACCCAAAATAATAATAATTAGGATTCGAAATTTTTTCAAACGTAAGAACGATAAATATCTTCAATGTAACAAAATTAGAGATTAAGTCACATCATAAACACCTAACTATTTCGTAAAAAAATATAACTAATAATTATCTCAAAAACTAATGCAATGAAGTAATTGGACTGAAATTACATCTTTAGTTAAATATTAATTAATAACTGTTTACATTTGCCTTCAACTGTACGAAAAATATATAGGACAAATATTACTCGTCTTCTCTAATGTTTGCTCAAATTGCACACGACACCCTCTTCTTATTTGGAGAATGACACTGTGTCTCCTTGTTTACGCAATGTTTCAGCTTTCAACTGTGTACCCTTGTGCACAACAAGGTGTCTTTTGTAAAACAAACAGAAACATGTGCACGTGCCTCCCACGTGATTTTTAATAAATATGATGGTTACATGAAGAGGCAATTTTGCCAATATCCTTGTTAGTTCACTCTTAACACCGGTAGTGCAACCACCTTTGAAGCTGTTGTGGTGAGGCCGAACGAAAGAGGTGAGCCATGTCAAGTTTCCACCTTTCCCTCATCCTCCTATCAACCCTCATCTACTTTGCTGCCCATATTTTTCTTAGTTATCAATGGTTGATGAATGCCTATTACATGTTTAATGAAAGAAAAATGTTAGTAATATATTTTTTAAGATACTCTTTTTAACACTTATTATTGATTCAAAAGTAAATATTATTTATATTCCTCTCCTAATAATCATTTTAAGTATGAAGAAAACTAATAATAAAATAAATATTAAAAAAATATTTAAAAAATGTGTTACTTACATTTCTCTAACATTGCTGCTATGTCTCTAGGTTTCACAGGTGTTAAATAGGATGGGTTGATTAGGCATTTCACATTTTCATTAAGACTGAACTTAACACCGGTACACATATGGAGGACGGTGTCATTTCCCAAATAAGGGGATATCGAGTGCAATTTGGCCAAATTTCAAGGGAGGTGAGAATAATAAATAATTTGCCCATACATAGTTATATACACACACATATATAAAGAGTATAAATTGCGATCTAGTAAGTATCACTTTCCTCACAACAGAAACTCAGATTTGAAAGCGTCAAAAGAATCCAAAAAACAACTTCATTAAGAAAGAAGTTATCTCATGATGCAGTCATCTTAATTAACTATATATGCAAATTAGATTTATTAAAATTAAATATAACATAAGATTAATGGCTTAACTTCTTTTTGGTAGATTTAATGGCTTAATTTCAACCATGCATATTTTCATCCTTGAAAGTACATACTTGATTTCTTAATAGAAATTAGATTACAAGTTATTAGGCTATTATAAGATTTGATATTGAGGCTCTTTAAGAATTTGTTTTCATATATAAGAATAATAAAGCAGTACAAAGACATATTTGCTATTATTAGGCTCTACCTTGTACTTATTTTCTTGCTTTGCTACCTTACCTTCTGTTGCTCTGCCAACAGCCTGCCAAAAATTTTGCTACCATGCTGTCAAGTCAAATTTCAACTTCCTCTTTGGTTGCCCCCTTCTCTTTTCTCCAATGCTATATCCTTAGATCTTCTGGCACATACAATATATAATATCAAGTCAATGGCTGTCAAAAAAGCAGTCAAGAAGAAAAATCTAAGTGACCATCATTTAGATTAGGTGGAACCCAACCAGGTCTTCCATGACTTGATGTGATTTTCATCACCACTGTCAAAATAATGTTGGCAGCATAACTACCAAGTGCAGATGAAGACATGGACAACTCCATACCCAAGCTTTTTAATCCATCTGGTGTTTGTGATGCAAAAACTCCATTTGTGCCACATATACAAAAGCTTCAGTTACATCTACAAGCACATATTGTGGTGCATGCCAAAAGATGCTCAAATTACTCCTACAAGGACCCACTTGTTCCGTTCTAAGTGGCAAAGGTTAAGATATTTGATTTCTTAGAAAAGTTGTACAAGTAACAACGCTAAAAAGAGAATAGCTTCAAATGATAACTTCAATAGAAATAAGTTAAAAAGAGGTCATGTTAATCAGTTCCACAAAACCTGGCCGATTCAAAAAACCCAACCAACCACAAAAAAGAAGTAAAAATATTACAAGTTATGCATGGGCATTCCCCTGTTCTTTGCACTTTTGCCTTTGTTCTTTACTCTTAAATTCAATTTGGTATCTGTTTTAAACATTACAAGGCTATTTATATGCCTCTACATTTTCTTATCTATCATAATCTGTAATTGATGGTAGGAAAGTTAATTGCATCCTTGCATCTTTGGTTGCCCATAGATCTATGTCTTCAACCTTAACGCTTGGTTTGTATAGGTATATATACCAACTCCTTCTTTTTGCTTCTCTATGATTTGTTTCTTGAGCTCTCAATATCTAATAGTCTCATATAATCTGAGTTTTATCTGAATTTACGTTCTCATTGATAGGATTTATAAGATCTAGGAAAAGTTCCATAAAATCTTTTCATTTTAATTTGTCACTATACAAAAATGCTCTCATATTTCTCAGTCCATTCTTATTCATATACTCTATATACATACGCTCACGCTCAATTATAATGAAGAGTCCTCTGTAGAATTTCTATTGTCTTTGAGTGAAACCAAAATGACAATATTTCAATCCACCACTATCAAAATATTTTTTGATAAGAATGGAACACACAACTAAATGATAGCTAAGCTTAAATATTTTTTAAGCTCACATTGTTTACACATTTCTTTGTGCTGATGGAATCCACATTAGTGCAAAAAGGATGTTGAGGTAAAGGTCAACTTTGTCAAAACATGTTAGTTATTGTGAAGAAATTACATTATTAGCTCTTCCTAATATGAAGAAGGAACTTATTATTATTTTGGAATTGTTAATGTGTCACTTTAACTTCAGGAGATGACTGCACCTCATATTAAATTGATTATGAGTTTTAGTTTTTTTACTGTGGTATGTTAAATGTCGTGAAATTAAATAAGTTCAATTTTAGTTATGTGACCAAAGATCTAAACTGATTTTTGCCCTTTTTCTCTCTCTCCTTTGAACCAGAGTTGGTCACTAAAGAGACATCAATAATTCTAGAATTACTCCTCTTGAACATCTTTTGAGTGAGTGTGGGTGAATGATGCAGTGCAGGAGAGTGTTGTGAGTAAGGTGTTACGTGTGAGATGTGATGAAAGTAAGTTGGTGTATGATAAGAATGATCATGTGTGTGAGTGATGAATGTGATTGAATGGCAAGTGACATGGCAGTAATGTGAGTGAACATTATGGATGAGGAGAATCTCAATTTTTTTTTGAAAATTTATTTTTGAACCTAATGGTCATATCCCATCAGCGAGTAACATTTTCAGAACTAATGGTCATTGCATGATTCCTCCTCACCTTCTCATTCTCCATTTTTGTTTTTTTGAAGATTCTTTCTCCTTTCTCTTAATTTTATATTGCAGGGATTGTGATTTGAATATGTTGGATATTGTACTTTCTAAATACATTGTCTAACTCAATATATATGGCCATTTCTGTTGCTTGATTAATTTGGCTTCCGCATTGATATATTGCTTGGATGATTTTACGAGAAACGCTTAAATGCATCATTACTTGAGATAAGAATGGCTTTAGCAGAATAATTCCTTTGGGTCCCTAATCAATGTAATTTTTCTTTGTTTTATTCATTTAGGATCCCAATAATTGTTATGGCTTTTATGTTGAGGAAGTTGTTTATTAGTTGTCATATTTCCAATTTTTAGGAATTGAATTACAAGTACTTCGCTTATACTATTAGGCACACCCATTATATTAGTCCATTTCAATTGCAAATGGAAAAAAGGACGTTTTTTTGAGAAAAAAGGAAACTTAAATAATTTTGTATTAACAAAAGAAATTAAAAAGAAAAAATAGTGTTTATAAAGAACATGAATGATTAATATTCCTCATATTTATATTTTTTCTTTTTATTATTTAATAAATTGGAAGACGTGAAGAAAGAGCAAAAATATTATTATGCTAATTTTTTTTTCTTTTTGTTGCAACTATAATAATATTTTATCATGTTAGAATTGAAAGAAAAATAATAAACCCATCATCAAAAAGATTCTAAACTGTTTTTAATATTTTTATTTAAAAATTAAAATAAATATTTTAAATTTAGAATTGAAAATAATTTCAAGTTTCTTAATAGTCATTATATTAATTTGAATTTGAATTTTGTTTTCGTTGTTAAACAATTTCTTTTCCTTTATAAAGATACTATTATTATATATGCTTCAAATAAATTAATGTTCTTAATATGTTTCAATATTTTTTTCTAAGAAAAACTTAAATTAAATACTACTTTTTTTAAACTTTCATTTAGGAATTTTAAAATAAAAATTGTAATTAAATATAATTTGATAAACTTTTTTTATGATATTGAAAATTCATATTCATTATCTATTATCAATTTGTTATTATCCTTTTCTATTTATTATTTGAAACAATAATAGTTTGTTGTTCATATTTTAGGATTTCTTTAATTATAATTATTTTAATATTTAAATTAAAAAATAAAAAAAATATTCATAAAACATGATGCTTGTATTTTATAATATCTGAATATGTTATTTTTATTTACATAGCACAAGCTTGATAACTTTATGTTTTTCATTAATAATTTTTTTATTAGATACCCACATCACCACATGTTTCATGTAAAAAACAAAATATACTCACATGCTTTGTGTAACACTCGATTTTTTTTTTCTTGATATTTATGAGTTTTATAATATTTGTAAATTTTTTGTGAATTTTTGAGAATTTTTAAATTATTTTAATTATTTTAATATTATTTTGAGTTATATGTGTGCTTGAGGCCGACCCAAAAAAATAATTTTTTTTTAAACTAGAAAGTTTTGGATTGTTAATGTGGCGCCGAGGGAACTTACTAAATCAAACCAACCCATTTGACAAAAATTTTTCTTATCTGAGTTTTGGTTACATTCTATTAACCATTGGATAATTCTAGTATCCATTAGATAATGTTATTGGGTTTTGTTACATTCTATTATCCATTGGATAATGTTATTATTCATTGAGTAATATTTTTATTCATTGTGTAATGTTATTATCCATTAGACAATAACTAACAGTAACTATTATCCATTAGGTAATAGTTTCTGAAAATATCTAACTTAGTCAAATAAGATGGTTATGACAACTTTATGCATAACCAATTAGAAACAAGCTTAGAGGGAAAGCTTTGCATATCCACTCTTGATTGAATCAATGGTTGTGATAACTTATAGCAAATTAAAATATCTCCTTCTCTCTCCATGGAGTCTCACGGCCATAAGGGTTTAGGAGACAAAATATCACATTTCCAAAGTTATCATCTTTTCATAAGCTAAATACAAACTTTTCTCTCGAAGTTAAACACCATTTTCTCTCCTCTAGCTCACGGCCTCACTGCACAAATTCACCTTCCAATCTCTCATAATTTAAACCAACCATACTATTTAATCTTAAACATCATTCTAAGCAACTTTGATGTTGTGAAGAAGACCTAATTCTATCGTCTTCAAGACTTTTCTTTAATCTCAAGTTCTAGGGTGTCAATGTAAAGTTCTTAAAACTTGATTTCTTATTCGATTCTTGAAATTCTAATACCATATTTGAATTATGGTTGTCTTACTCTAACCTTGAATGTTAATATATTTATGTTTACTTTGATTTTAAGAGTTACTTGGTGGAGGAAGTCAATACAAAGGATCATATAAGGAGTTTAGGAAGTTACATCTAAGGTAAGAGAGAGATTAACCTCATCAATCACTTGTGGTGGTGAGGGACAGAAAATTTGTATGAAGGTGATGAATTCATGTGAGGATTTATTCACCATATTTGTGTAATTGTGTGATTTGTATTTATTTTGCTTATGTGACTTTATTGTTTTGATATTTGCATGAACTTGATATAGTAGACTTATGATGCTTAAAAATTATGTTGTATACTATAAGTTGTGATTGAGAGGAAAGGAAATTTCGGTTCCAATGACCATGAGGCTCACAGCCTTTATGCCCACAAATGGGTAATCCAATGCAAAAATGATTTATTAAATGATAACTTAGAGGATTAGTGATAAGAAATGTAATTAAGGAATTACAAAATAAAAATAGAAATGAATATATTTTTATTATTAAATGGAAAGTAAATTTCTATGATATTAAATAAAGTCCAATTTTTATATTAAGTAAGAAAAAATTTAATTTGAGCTTAGAATATGAAAAAAATATTTTACGCAGTTGAAAATATGTAGAAAAACTCTTACGTGATTTAAAAATGATGATTTTTAGCTACGCGATTAAGAAAACGTTTTAAAATCTTTACGCGATTGAGAAAACGTTGAAAAATTGTTACACGATTTGAAAACGTAACAAAAGTGTTACGCGATTGTGAAAATGTGATAAAAATGTTACGCGATTGAGAAATACAGTAATTTACTGTCGGGCTGATGTATTGGACCCGAATATATATTAATGTATAGTTATAGCTGGTAGGGACTTGTGATATTGCATTGAGTCATTGATCATGCATTATTTGTCAGAAGGTGTCTATTAAGGCTATTGTTGCCTAGGAGTTGAATTACACCTAGACTGGAATTTTGAAGGTCTATAATGGATCTTAGAGGCATCGGGCCTCCACATGAGGCCGCTTGAATAGCGTATTTATGGCAATTCAAACGTATCGACGATCTAGACGAGAACACTATTCTTATTCCCGATCTAGCGTAGAATGTCTTGTATAATGTCTGATGTGCACATTGATAAATTATAACACTTGGTCTGAGGTGGCCGATATATAGACATATCTTTTGGATCATTTTCTCCAAAAATTGTGTTTAACTCCATGGAGTAGGAAATGAGTGCATTGTGCATAAGAATGGTCAATATACATATTGTGCATGTGCATAGTCAATGTACATATTGTTGTGGCATAGTCAGTATACTTATTTTTGTGGTATGATCAGTATTCATATATTGTGATATATATATCGTTAAATTATTTGTTAGTTGATAACATGATTATACCTGTTGTTTTGTGATATTGTTGTATGTGAATGGTATTATTGTCATTATTGTTTCTATGCTGCCATGATTGTATTGATGTAGGAGATTTCACCTCTTTATTGTATTGTTCTGTTTGTTCTGTTCTATATTTATGTTTTGAGAAGACTGTGATGGCGACGATGTAGAATCTTCAGAATTTCGTTAGATTACAGTTTCATGGGAGCAACGAAGCGTGACATGTCCACTGGGACACGAGGCGTATTCAGTATGTTGGAGAAGTTACTTTGCTTTGGAGTAGGACCCAGTATGGGGTTGCTATGTTTTCTGTGAATGCTGTTGTGCATTTGGAGTTCTGTATGCCTATTAGAGATTTATGGAATAATCTTCATGATATATCTAGTGAAGATTTCGAAGTGCCAACCACTTGGACTTCCGTCTGTAGTGACATGTCTCGACTAGAAAATTTGTCTATTAGGGATTCCGAAGAGAATCTGAATGAAAATCGACTGGCGATATTCTAAAAAATTAAAAAAAAAGACTGATCTTATTTTCATACCATTATTATTATTATTGCAACTAATAATTCTATAAAGTTAATTTACAATCATATGTTATTGACTTCCAGTTTTAATAAACTATATTTTTTTTATAACTCATTATCTATTATATTTTGCATGTAATTTTCTAGATTTATTACTTTCGTTTCAAATTAAAAGTACTATGGATTTAATTTTATCAGTCTAAGATGTAGATGTTATAAGTAATGAAGTAGTGAAATATTTTAAGAGTTTAATTAGTATGTACTATTAATATGAATGAATTTTACATTACCATTCACTAATATTTTGACAAAAAAATATTTTTTATCATCTTTTTTTAAGTAATTAAAATAATAAAAACAAAAGTGTCAAAATATTAGTAAAGATTTGTGTAAAATTTTTTACACTGACAATACATACCATTTTAATTCAAATTTTAATTAATGGTTAACATTTATTTACAGAATATGAATAAATTTTGTATAATCTATTTATTTCATATATTGATTAGTTTTATTGATACCATTTTTTTCACTATTTGTTCACTGGTTTAGATTGGAATTTTCATAATTTATTATGTTAAAAGCCTTTGTTAAGGTATTTATCTAATTCACTTTGTAACATCTTATAATAGATTATATTAATTTTGTATTAATGCATTTAGTTGTATTAATCCATTTTTTAGGTTCGCTACGCTTTTAAGCCATGTTGGACCCAGAAATTTTAATAAATAAGAGTAGAGTATATATACTAAAAAAATATTCAAATGTTTATATTTAATATTACATATTATTATTAAAAATACAAATAATAAGAAGTCAATAAATTATTTAATTACTCATCTGTATATTGTGTATATAACTCTTTATGATATTTGTAGCATATAAAATTATTTAAATTGTAAACCTAAAATCTTCAAAAATAAAATTTAATTTATATTCTATAAGTTTATTCCTTTTTGTTTTCATATTTTAAAAAATAAAATAAAATCAAAATAGTAAAATAATATTAACTTGTAATTATCAAAAGTTTAGAGTTATTATAGGAAGAAAAATGATTTGATGAGTTGAGTTATTGTTACTTTCTACAGCCACTTATGTGAACAATAAACAATTAAAACAAAAAAAATGATAAAAATAGATTAACATATATACATATAATACAAATTTAATTTAAATTTTAACGTGGGCATATGCCCCATATCTTATAACGTGAAATGGTCTCTGCTTTCAAAGTGGGAAAAAAAAAAAGAATAGCAATGATCTCAAATTACTATAAGGATTAGTGTTAGGATGATATTATTTAGTTATCATTGTTATTTACTTTATTATCTAATTATTATTTTATTATTTTATCAGATTTACAATTTTAATACGTCAACTGTATTTTAAATTATAAAATTATTATATTTTATTCTAAGTTTATTTTATGTTTAAGTGTATTAATAGTGACTCTATGATACATTTAAGCAAATATGATTCAATAGTAATTCTATGATACATATAATATATATGATCACAACTAATACACATTTTTTTATAAACAAATAAATAAATAGTATATATTCAAATTCATATAATTATAAATGAAAAGTTATATATATATATATATATATATATATATATATATATATATATATATATATATATAGTACAATACATGAATAAAAATGCTAGTTTTATAATAAATATTATGAAATAACT